>CM062294.1:424473484-425038503 GCA_031216915.1 Pictodentalium vernedei
GTAATTCAATTTAAAGCCACCCTTTCGAAAAACAAAAACAATTTTATTCCGCAAATGCACACATTGTTTTCAATGGAAACATGTTTACTTTAAAAGTAGAGACTATGCACTTGCGCTATAATCTTGTCATCCGGCCCAGATATCTCGTAATTATGAAGAGCCAATGAGATTATGTGAATTATTTGGTGCATGAAAAAAACGTGGATTTTACGTGATGATAAAAATAACTGCTGAGAGGTGATTGTTTCAGTTACACATTTTGAAGGCTTTCTTGTAAATAATTGTATCAATTTAATGATATTGGGACCTGTCTTTTGAAGCAAAAACTTGTTGAAAACACGCAATTTTTGCACTCCCTGACATAAAATCTTGTTGTCCCAGGGACAAGCGCTGATGGACTGGCTGGTTGTCCCAAAGGTATCAGGACAATCGTACCCACGGCAACTCGTACCAGTCAAGTCGTACCCAAAATTGGACGACTCGTACCCATTTTCGGCTGGACAACTCGTACCCACAGTTGGACAACTCGTACCCAAGGTTGGACAACTCGTACCCACAGTTGGTCAACATGTACCTGGTCTTTAATTGTATGGGCGAAGGCGAATATTGGCTGAAGGACTTGAAGATGAGTGTCTGCTTTCGATGGGTGTGCATAGAGGCAAAAACATTCCATTTTTAGCATTTATCTCAGCAGAACAGTCTGAACAGACTTCGCCGAAAGTCAATTTCGCCGGTATGAACATTTCATCAATTCGAAGGAAACAGGAAATATTTAAATTATATATTAGTACAGTGGTGTAGATACGGGAGACGCCCCCCCCCTCCACTCCCACCCCCACTCCACCCACCCCACCCCCAAATCGGGTAATCTTTGGCTCTTCGTTAAACTTCTGAGGGCTTTTCTACGTAATATTTTGTTGTACTGGTAGTCATACACAGCAGTTCACGTGTTGCAGTGTAAACGCAAAATCAGATGCGATCGGGGCTCATTCCCCCCACCCCACCCCCACCCCTTCATTGGTTGAAGGATCAACGCGATGTCGGACGCGATCGTGGCCCATCAGAAGTCCTTCCCTGGTCAAATTACATCTATATAGACCTGTGCCAATTTTTGTTTCGATCGGTCGAGGCACGAGAGTCAGGTGCCGACAGAGAGAGAGAGAGAGATATTCACTTTTATTCACATTTATAGTCTAATTGCAAACCTTACAAAAATGCTAATTATCATTTAATTTTCATGATTGTCATGGAAGATAATTGTTAGAAAAAACATACCTCCCAACTGGAAGATTAACTTAATTGGCGATAATAATATGCACAGATAATTGGAAGAAAATTAAACACCAATCGACTGTAAGGTAAGAGATGATAGAAAATAATTCTTCACGATCTCACACCTGTCACTGCCGGGTTAGTCTAAATTAAATGACTGTCGAGTTTTCAGGTGTGTCGGTGTTGACCATAAAATTTCCGACAGAAATCAGTTGATGCGAGCTGGTGGATTCATAGAGAGAGATGTATTAGAGCTTTTTAATTGGATTTTTTTTTAAATGAACATCATTTGTGATCTTCTTGATTCAGTCTATCACTGGTCATTGTTTGCCCGATTTTCTTCTGAGCGAGTAAATGTGCTACGCTTCAAGTACAAAATCCGGCTGGACTCTCAATTTACAATGAAATCCTTTCTCGCCTGACCGGAGTGGCGCCTCACCAGTGATGTAACTTTGCCACACGAAAAATAATCTAAAGGTGGAGGGTGGCATTATTAATTAGGAAAGGCAAGAGTTAATGCGACGAAGGCTATGATTTTCACCCTGATAATTTGCAGAGCCTAGGCCTAGATGCGAGGCCTTTTAGTTTTTTTCCAGTACTCTATTTCCCAATATTGAAGCACAGAAACCAGGCGTCGGGGTTGAGGGGGAGGGGATGGGTGTCATTTACCCCAGTTCTCGTACGAATACGATTGCAGACTTTCAGGAACCACTGGTGCCTGCTATCAACAAAGTACGGTCAATGAATATATGTTTCCTGTTCTGTGTATCACAGCTGTCATTTAGACGTACAATTGGTGTATATTTCATTCATATTCATGGAATATCTGACGAAGGAATTTCAAAGTAAACCTGATTTCCATTACTATTATGGCACCTTAAACGGATCAAACAAAATCAAAAAACCCGCTTCTATAGTTCTTAGGCCATTAACGGCCTTCGCCCACACAATTAAACACCAAGTACAAGTTGACCAGCCATGGGTACGAGTTGTCCAAACTTAGGTACGAGTCGTCCAATTGTGGGTACGAGTTGTCCAGCCGAAAATGGGTACGAGTCGTCCAATTTTGGGTACGAGTTGCCGTGGGTACGAGTTGTCTAGAAACCGTCCCAAACGAAAATTGGTTGTCCGGGACAAGCGGACAACCGTTTATTTCGAGCCCTGTTGTATTTCAAACGGGTCTACATGATACAATATTACGAGGAGTCTACGTCATATAATATGATGGCATATTACAACTAGAATGTTGAGTTGCGCACACAAGATTGTCATTTGAAAATCCACAATAAATCTAAGTTCAGGGAGAGAACCTGGTTAAAATTGTCACAGATGAAAAATTTGGGAATATGCACATGCTCACTTCCTAGTCATAATGTTTGAGAATTTTCCATCAAAATCAGTTCAATAATGTAGGAGGAGTTGCACACACGAGTTCAGATGAATGGACATACAGAGCATTCATAATATAGCCTCTACTTCTCCGAAGTGGGGGTATAAAAAGAATTGAAATCCTTTAACTCTTGTTCAGGTTATGCCATAAAGAAAATTCTGTAAAAATATTGATTGAAATATGCAAATTTCCAAGTCGAAAAAACACCATAACGCTTGTAAAAATCATCCGATCATGCTCCAAATCGAACTTAACCTTTGTTTTGATGTAAACTGACGCAGAAATCAAGTTTGGTCCTGATCTGTGGTCTCATTACAGTTATTCAGGTGAAAACATTGATTTTTCAAGAAATGCACAGCTTCTCATTAACATGGTCGAGGATATTTCACGTTTAAATTACCTCCCCTCTTCACAATACTCACAGTGTATACAGATTCTGGAAGCTCTGAATATGACCTTTTCTGGAGATAACAGCACAAAATAAAAATCTTACAATATCACTTAAATACACTCAGCCGAATGACAGTTGATGGCTAAAAAAAATGGCTCAAAGTGGTCAAATTTTACATTTTCTCATTTTGGGGATAAATTTCCAAATTTCTTGCATCGATAGTCATAAAAACTGTTATAGGAATTCCTCATTCCACCACTGAGGATTTTACAGCATAAGATGAACATTCTGACAAATAAAAAAACAAATTCGTTTCTTATTCATTTTTTCATCAGGTTTTCTCAAAGCAAATTTACACAAAAATTGTCCCATTTGCAACCTGCAAATTGACATTGTCAGGTCCAAAACAGCTCTGGATTAGTCATTGAACACTCCTGTGTGACCTTGACCCCCAAACTGAAATGCACTTGACAGTACGCAGTTTGAATCGAGAACATCAACACATTATTTTGGCCATATCACCATTAATGAGAATTATTTACTAAATCCAGACCAACCACTATAGTAAAACTATAGCTCAAAATAGCCATTTGGCCCAGGATATCCAATAAAAGGAAACGAGACCTATGAATCCAAACTCAAGTTATCATCGGAAACCAAAATGTTGATGGTAATGATAAATTTCTAATTCGAAAAGGACCATAACTCATGTAAAAATAATTGGATGGAGCCCATAATCAACCTTGGCCTGTATTACTATCTAGGTAATACACATACCAACTTTGATTGAAATCAAATAATCCAAACTGGAGTTAATGATCAGAAACCATTCTTTACAGACAGATGGACCATTTAATTAGAAGTGATAATACAACCGTTTTTACAAACGGACATATAAAAACATCCATTTTTTGAAAAGTTTCAAATGAAAGAAATCACCTAAAAAACAAGTTATCCATAAGCTAATAGCCTCATCAAGTCATTTCTTCATTTAGTAGTCACTATATATCAATTTACAACAGGTAAAGCAATATGTTGAAAATGACCTGCACCAAATTAAAATTACCTGCACCAACTACTTGGGAGAGGACATTTTGACCTGCACTAGAACAACAATTATTTTGAGCCTTGGCTGCTAGATATAGAAATATTTTCCAAGCATGAAGCATCCTCATTGGAGAAGAGGGACACAAATTCAGCTTTATTCAAATCAAGTCTCTGGATTTATATTTGGGAACCAGAATTTGTGCAATATGATGGAAATTCTTTAAAAGTCTTTGACTGCAAAGCCACCAGTCAGAATCTTTTGATATCTGGTATTCAAGCATCCTTAGTGGGTTAAATTCATATTTAATCAAGTGATGTCGCCTGTTTTATTTTGGGCTCTTTTTGGGTCCCCAAATTTTAACTGCAATATGAGGAATATTCTTTTAATATCCTCTTCAGATGCACTAGTTAGAATATTTTAATATTTGGTGCACAGCATTCTTTGGAGTGCAGATTCAATAGAATCTTTTAATATTTGCTACTCAGCATTCTTTGGAGTGCAGATTCAATAGAATCTTTTAATATTTGCTACGCAGCATTCTTTGGAGGGCGGATTCAATAGAATCTTTTAATATTTGCTACACAGCATTCTTTGGAGTGCAGATTCAATAGAATCTTTCAATATTTGCTACGCAGCATTCTTTGGAGTGCAGATTCAATAGAATCTTTTAATATTTGCTACGCAGCATTCTTTGGTGGGCGGATTCAATAAAATCTTTTAATATTTGTTACACAGCATTCTTTGGAGGGCAGATTCAAGTTTGTTCAAATCAGATTCTTACCAATCAGGCCTCTTGTAATTTCATCCCCTCCACTTCATTACACTATTTTTCATTGTAATTGTTTAGTTTCTGTGCATTTGAAGTATTTTTTGTGGGAACTCTTGAGATGTTTGGCAGTGCATGTTCTCTCAAACCACTGCCCCACCAATCCTTGAAGAAGGTAAAAATAATTAATAGGTGACTAATTATTAACCATCAAGGCCTGGACAAGGGTTTTGAATTTCCACCTTTCCACAGTCTCTATACATCGAATGGCTTTGCAGTGATTTCTAGTTAAGTCGGGTGCGCGGTGGCTCAGCTGGTAGAGGTGCGGGCTGCAAGCCGAGAGGTCCTCGGTTCGAATCCCACCTGCGGCAACCGCGTTGTGTCCTTGGGCAAGACACTTCACCCCCGATTGCCTACATGGGGGCACGATGACGCTGTGTACTGAGGCGTACTGCACGTCGATGGTGCGCATGTCTTCAACCAATCTAACCCTGCCTGTGCTGCGGTGCAGAGTTCAGAGTTACGATGTTGGAGAGCTGACAGCTGCTCGTCGTTGCTCGGTGGTTCTCTCCGGGTACTCCGGCTTCCTCCACCCGTAAAACTGTCACGGTCACGATTAGCCATTGTGCATAAGTATGTGACCTTAAACACCAATAAATAAATAAATAAATTCTAGTTAAGTCTTGGCTGCCTTAACAGGCAGCCAAGACTTGACTAGAAACCACTGCCTAGGTAATTTGTCTATTCTCAGCAGGATCTCCTCATGATGGCATGTTGAGGGCACCTGTTCTGAGGTTGGAAAAGTCAGAAATAGGCATACAAGGGTTAAAGCCCCATACTGACTGACGTCAAAATAACAGAATTACAAGCAGGCAATTTTCACAATTATGCAACTAGGAATTTAACCGGATTATTACTGTTTGACTGAGATCTACATGTATGAGCTTGTCAAACAAGATTGAATAGGTTAAATTCTAAGATGTATTGTGGAAAATATTTGCAGGTTGGAGCTTTGGTATTTTGACATTAGTTTGTAGGTGGTTAAAAAAAACCCCTCAAATCTCTTTTGTGAAGAATCAATGTACCTTAGTTCAAACAATATTTATTCAATTGAGAATGTTATATGTTACATTAACACCGTGAATTTGACAAAAGCAAAAAACAGTAAACAACAAAACACAGTGTAACATGTATAAAAATTGCAAAAGACATTGAGTACTGTAGGGATTTGACAGTTAGCTTGTAGCTAATTTGGGTCATCTCCCAATCAATGTGCTTTGTCAGGAAAGTGCCACAGGCCCCCTGAGGCCAGATAATTTTTGTTGCAAAAAATGTGTTAGTATGTCTTGTTACAATTTATTTGAGAGTGCCTTGGGGTGTGCACAACCTTGAAATGTCCTTGGATGTTTTTTATCAAATTCCTTAAATTTTGAATATTCAGAAAATGTCCTATGAAATCATTCAGACTCCTTGATTTTTTTTCTTACATTGCGATAGCTTGTTTGATTAACATGAACTGATAACTTCCATTTGTGCTTAAAATAAAAACATATGTACATGTAAATAAGTGGCCCAATCCAACCTTACTCCCCCCCCCCCTCCCCCCCCCCCCCCCCCCCCCAGTAGTTTTCCCAGTTAAGACAGATTCGTGTTTTAATTTGAACGTAAATAAGTGAATCCCCTAAAGCCACAGACCCACCACCCCAAAATTTTCCCGGTTTGGACACTCTCATTCTTGTCTAGATTTGAGTGCTAGATAATAATTATCCACCACCAAAATGAAGTTTGCAGGGATCTAGCAATGGGGGCCGTCCTTCCATCCATAACAATTTTATACTTCTATCTCAGTCAGTGCATGTTGAATTTGAATGATCTTCAGTATATTGATGGATTGTCATGGGGGAAAGGATATTTGCAAGTAAGGGGTTACTATTTTTGTGCCTTTTTCGACTTTAATTTCATTTTTTAGCTCACCAATGAAGTTGTGTGACCTTATGTCATGACATGACCAGAGGTGCGTCGACATTGGCATTGGCGTCATCACTTGTGTTAAAGTTATTGTAAGAGTCCATTTTGACTTTCCCACCTGTTACTATGCACCTCATACTGTTTCTGTGGCTTACAATTACCCATAGATCCTTACCCAGTGAAATTTTTTTGATTTTTAAAATGTTTTTGCAATGTTAGATTTTTTTAGCTTAACTTGACATAGTCAAGATAAGCTATTGCCATCACGCGTGCGGAAGTCTGTTAGTCTGTGAGTCTGTGATGTCTGTTCACATTTTCCTTTAGCACGGGCTACACCCTGCAGTTCTTGTCTGATCGTCACGAAATTTCATACGCAGGTTTGGGGTCATGTCTAGATGAGAATGTCCCCTTTTGGTCGCGATCGGGCAACCGTTATGGCTGCCCGAGCCCAAAACCCGAAAACCATTAGCACAGTCTACAGGTCGTATTTATGAAGGGATTTCATTGTAACTTGGTACGATGTCTCTGTATAATGCCTAGATGAGAACGTCCCCTTTTGGGCATGATCTATCAACCATGATGGCTGCCCAAGCCCGAAACCCAAAAACTTTCAGCACAGTCTGCAGGTCATGTTTAATGTGGAGGGATTTCATTGTAACTTGGTAGGATGACTCCTTATGATGTCTAGATGAGAATTTCCCCATTTGGGCATGATCTGCCAACCGTGACGACTGCCCGAGCCCAAAACCCGAAAACCTTTACCACAGTCTACAGGTCATATTTATTGAGGATTTTCATTGTAACTTGGTGGGTTGACTTCATACAATGTCTAGATGAGAAAGTCAACTATTGGGCGTGATTGGGCAACTGTGACGGCTACAGCAGAGGCCCAAAGCCCGAAAACCTTTAGCACAGTCCAGAGGTCATATTTATGAAGGGATTTCAATGTAACTTGGTAGGATGACTCCAAATAATATCTAGATGAGAACGTCCCATTTTGATCGCGATCATGCCGCCTTGATGGGTGCCCGAGCCCAAAAACCTTTAGCATAGGCAAAAGGTCATATTTATGGAAGGATTTCATTGAAACCTGTTAGGTTGACTCCATGTAATGCCTAGATGATGACATCCCCTTTTGGTCGTGATTGGTCAGTTGTGATGGCTGCTACTGCCCGAAGCCCAAAAACCTTGAGCACAATCTACAGGTCATATTTATGAAGGGATTTCATTGTAACTTCTTAGGATCACTCCAGATGATGCCCACATGAGATTGTCCCCTATGGTTGCGATCATTCAGCCATGATGGCTGCCCAAGCCCAAAGCCCGAAAACCTTTAGCACAGTCTACAGGTCATATTTATGAAGGGATTTCATTGTAACTTGGTAGGTTAACTTCATATAATGTCTAGATGAGAACGTCCCCTTTTGGACATGATTGGGCTACTGTGACGGCTAAAGGTGCCCGAAGCCCGAAAACCTTTAGCACAGTCTACAGGTCATATTTATGAGGGGATTTCATTGTGACTTGGTAGGATGACTCCAAATAATGTCTAGATGAGAACGTCCCATTTTGGCCATGATCATTCAGCCTTGATGGGTGCCCGAGGTCAAAAACCTTTAGCATAGGCAAAAGGTTATATTTATAGAAGGATTTCATTGTAACCTGTAAGGTTGACTCCATATAATGCCTAGATGATGACATCCCCTTTTGGTCGTGATTGGTCAGCTGTGATGGCTACAGGTGCCCGAAGCCCGAAAACCTTGAGCACAGTCTACAGGTCATATTTATGAAGGGATTTCATTGTAACTTCGCAGGTTCACTCCAGATGATGCCCAGATGAGATTGTCCCCTTTGGTTGCGATCATTCAACCATGATGGCTGCCCGAGCCCGAAGCCTAAAAACCTTAAGCACAGTCTACAGGTCATATTTATGAAGGGATTTCATTGTAACTTGGTAGGTTGACTTCATATAATGTCTAGATGACAGCGTCCCTTTTTGGACATCATTGTGCAACTTTGACGGAAGCCTGAAAACCTTTTGCACTGTCTACAGGTCATATTTTTGAAGACATTTCATTGTAACTTGGTAGGATGACTCCAAATAATGTCTAGATGAGAACGTCCCATTTTGGCCGTGATCATTCAGCCTTGATGGGTTCCCGAGCCCAAAAACCTTTAGCATAGGCAAAAGGTTATATTTATAGAAGGATTTCATTGTAACCTGTTAGGTTGACTCCATATAATGCCTAGATGATGACATCCCCTTTTGGTCGTGATTGGTCAACTGTGATGGCTACAGGTGCCCGAAGCCCGAAAACCTTGAGCACAGTCTACAGGTCATATTTATGAAGGGATTTCATTGTAACTTTGCAGGATCCCTCCAGATGATGCCCAGATGAGATTGTCCCCTTTGGTTGCGATCATTCAACCATGGTGGCTGCCCGAGCCCGAAACCCAAAAACCTTTAGCACAGTCTACAGGTCATATTTATGAAGGGATTTCATTGTAACTTGGTAGGTTAACTTCATATAATGTCTAGATGAGAACGTCCCCTTTTGGACATGATTGGGCTACTGTGACGGCTAAAGGTGCCCGAAGCCCGAAAACCTTTAGCACAGTCTACAGGTCATATTTATGAGGGGATTTCATTGTAACTTGGTAGGATGACTCCAAATAATGTCTAGATGAGAACGTCCCATTTTGATCGCGATCATTCAGCCTTGATGGGTGCCCTAGCCCAAAAACCTTTAGTATAGGTAAAAGGTCATATTTATGGAAGGATTTCATTGTAACGTATTAGGTTGACTCCATATAATGCCTAGATGATGACATCCCCTTTTGGTCGTGATTGGTCAGCTGTGATGGCTACAAGTGCCCAAAGCCCAGAAACCTTGAGCAGAGTCTACAGGTCATATTTATAAAGGGATTTCATTGTAACTTCGTAGGATCACTCCAGATGATGCCCAGATGAGATTGTCCCCTTTGGTTGCGATCATTCAACCATGATGGCTGCCTGAGCCCGAAGCCCGATAACCTTAAGCACAGTCTACAGGTCATATTTATGAAGGGATTTCTTTGTAACTTGGTAGGTTGACTTCATATAATGTCTAGATGAGAACATCCCCTTTTGGACATGATTGGGCAACTTTGATGGCTAAAGGTGCCCGAAGCCCGGAAACCTTTTGCACTGTCTACAGGTCATATTTATGAAGGGATTTTCATTGTAACTTGGTAGGATGACTCCAAATAATGTCTAGATGAGAACGTCCCATTTTGGCCGTGATCATTCAGCCTTGATGGGTGCCCAAGCCCAAAATCCTTTAGCATAGGCAAAAGGTTATATTTATAGAAGGATTTCACTATCACCTGTTAGGCTGACTCCATATAATGCCTAGATGATGACATCCCCTTTTGGTCGTGATTGGTCAGCTGTGATGGCAACAGGTGCCCGAAGTCCGAAAACCTTGAGTACAGTCTACAGGTCATATTTATGAAGGGATCTCATTGTAACTTCGCAGGATCACTCCAGATGATGCCCAGATGAGATTGTCCCCTTTGGTTGCGATCATTCAACCATGATGGCTGTCCGAGCCCAAAGCCTGAAAACCTTTAGCACAGTCTACAGGTCATATTTATGAAGGGATTTCACTGTAACTTGGTAGGTTGACTTCATATAATGTCGAGATGAGAACGTCCCCTTTTGGACGTGATTGGGCAACTGTGACGGCTTCAGGGGCCCAAAGCCCCAAAACTTTTAGAACAGTCTACAGGTCATAATTATGAAGGGATTTCATTGTAGCTTGGTAGGATGACTCCAAATAGTATCCAGATGAGAATGTCCCCTTTTGGTTGCGATCATTCAACCATGATGGCTGCCAGAGCCCAAAGCCCAAAAACCTTTAGCACAGTCTACAGGTCATATTTATTAAGGGATTTCATTGTAACATGGTAGATTGACTTCATATAATGTCTAGATGAGAACGTCCCCTTTGGACGCAATTGGGAAACTGACGGCTACAGAGGCCCGAAGCCCGAAAACCTTTAGCACAGTCTACAGGCCATATTTATGAGGGGATTTTAATGTAACTTGATAGGATGACTCATTTTGGAATAATTTCACTGTAACTTGGTAACTTTTGTTGATATACGTTAACTGTGAAGGCCACATACATTAACTGTGAGGTCATATTAACCCACCCCTCAGCTCTTTAGTACAGTGTACACCTCATATTATTAGCTCAACTTTGACGAAGTCAAATTTGAGCTATTGTCATGGCCCGTCGTCCGTCTGTCCGTCTGTCTGTACGTCAACAATTGGCTATGGCTCGGGCTAGAGGTCGTATTTATGAACCGATCTTTACGAAACTTCTTGTGTACCTTTGTTATGACCCTGGGACGGGAATGAGTCTTTTTAGGTGTGGTCCGAAATTCAAGATGGCTGCCAGCAGCCATTTTGTACCGATGATGCAAAAATCAGTTTTTTGTACAGAACTTCTGTATGAAAGTTCTGATTTGAATAAAGTTTTGTATAAATGTTTAGTACCATGGGATACATCACATATAATACGGGTTTTTTTCTCGTGCGTAAATTATGCAAATTAGACTGACTTTGATTTATTTAGTGTTACTTTCAGAGCTGTAAGTGCCAAGCTGCTATGGCTCGTTCTAGAGGCCGTATTTATGAACCAATCTTTACGAAACTTCTTGGGTACCTTTGTTATGACCGTGGGATGAGAACGAGTGTTTTGGGGTGCAGTCCGAAATTCAAGATGGCTGCCAGCAGCCATTTTGTACCGACGATGCAGAAATTTTTTTTTGTACAGAACTTCCATATGAACGCTCTGATTTGAATAATTTTTCGTATGAATGTTTAGTACCATGAGATACATTACATATCATATGGGTTTTTTTCTCGTGCTTATATTATGCAAATTAGACTAACTTTGATTTATTTAGTGTTACTTTCAGCACTGTAAGTGCAAATCCCTATACGGCTCGGGCTAGAGGCCGTATTTATGAACCGATCTTTACGAAACATCATGGGTACCTTTGTTATCACTGTGAGACGAGAACAATTGTTTTGGGGTCTGGTCGGAAATTCAAGATGGCCGCTGGCAGCCATTTTGTACAAAATTAGGGGCAATCAGATTTTTGCACAGAACTTCCATATGAAAGCTCTGATTTGAATAATTTTTTGTATGAATGTTTAGTACCATGGGATACATTACATATAATATGGGTTTTTTTCTTGTGCGTAAATTATGCAAATTAGGCTAACTTTGATTTATTTAGTGTTACTTTCAGCACTGTGAGTGCAAATCCCAATACGGCTCGGGCTAGAGGCCGTATTTATGAATTGATCTTCATGAAACTGCTTGGGTACCTTTGTTATCCCTGTGGGATCAGAAGGAGTGTTTTGGGGTCCAGTCTGAAATTCAAGATGGCCGCTAGCAGCCATTTTGTTCAAAATTAGGTGCAATGAGATGTTTGCGCACAACTTCCAAATGAAAGATCTGATTTGAATAAATTTTTGTATGAATTTTTAGTACCATGGGATACATTACATATAATACGGGGTTTTTTCTCGTGCATAAATTATGCAAATTAGGGGTCCGGGTGGGACTTAGAAAATTTTGGACCAAAATCCGGAAATTAGTTTTTTTGGTTTTTTGTGAGTGTGTTTTGGGGTGCCTTTGTTATCACTGTGCTATGAGAACAAATATTTTGGGGTTCAGTCAGACCCACTCTGGGACTCAATGATTTCTTTTCTAGTTTAGCATCTGACTGTCATCCACCTTTACAATACTTTACCTATACATTTGTTACAGGCAACGGTCAGTATTTATGTACAGACCGTTACAATACTTTATATGTACCTTTGTTATCAGGTCATTACCTAGATGTTTGTCATTGCTGTGTCACATACTATACATGTACATGTCTTTGTCTTGACAAGTTGAGCTACAGTGTCATTGACACTTTCATTTTTATCATAAACATAGCACACAGGGAACAGAAATGAACATATTCCCAATTATCACAATTCTAGTCTTATTTCATAATCCTTTCATAAACATTGAACATTATCCTTTTCATCAAACACAACACACAAGTTAAGCTACAGTGTCATTGACACTCTCATTTAAGTATGGACTCGGTGATATACTTTCTGACTTGTTATGCAATACATGTACATGGGTGGAAGCTACCACTGCTATGCTGTGGCGTTAAAATTTCATATATGTGTTTCATGCGTCAATATAAGACAACATTAACCCTTTGCTGAACATTTTTCGGAGATTTTTGACTTTTTAGCTCACCTTGACAAAGTCAAGCTGAGCTAATCTTATCGCACTCTGTCCGTTGTCCACGGTCCACCATGTTTTGGTCTTCTCCAAAACCACTGGGCCAATTCAAGTGAAAGTTTGTGTGAGAGATGGTCCCGAAGGGGCATTGCATTTTTAGCTCAACTTTGGCAATGCCAAATTTGAGGTATTGTCATGGCCCGTCGTCCGTCTGGCCACGGCTCGGGCTAGAGGCTGTATTTATGAACCGATCTTTACGAAACTTCTTGGGTACCTTTGTTATCATTGTGACACAAGAACGAGTGTTTTTGGGTTCGGTCCGAAATTCAAGACGGCCCCTGGCAGCCATTTTGTACAAAATTAGGTGCAATCCGATTTTTGCGCAGAACTTCCATATGAAAGCTCTGATTTGAATATTTTTTTGTATGAATGTTTAGTACCATGGGATACATCACATATAATACGGGTTTTTTTCTCGTGCGTAAATTATGCAAATTAGACTAACTTTGATTTATTTAGTGTTACTTTCAGCACTGTAACTGCAAATGCCAATACGGCTCGGGCTAGAGGCTGTATTTATGAACCGATCTTTACGAAACTTCTTGGGTACGTTTGTTATCACAGTGGGACAAGAACGAGTGTTTTGGGGTCCGGTCTGAAATTCAAGATGGCCGCTGGCAGCCATTTTGTACAAAATTAGGTGCAATCAGATTTTTGCGCAGAACTTCCATATGAAAGTGCTGATTTGAATAATTTTTTGTGTGAATGTTTAGTTCCAAGGGATACATCACATATAATACGGGTTTTTTTCTCGTTCATAATTATGCCAATTAGACTAACTTTGATCTATTTTATGTTACTTTCAGCACTGTAACTGCAAATGCCAATACAGCTCGGGCTAGAGGCCGTATTTATGAACCGATCTTTACGAAACTTCTTGGGTGCCTTTGTTATCACCGTGGGACGAGAACAGTTGTTTTTGGGTGCGGCCCAAAATTCAAGATGGCTGCCGGTGGCCATTTTGTACCAAAATTTGTGCAATCAGTTTTTTGTACAGAACTTCTGTATGAAAGTTCTAATTTAAATAAATTTCTGTATGAATGTTTAGTAACATGGAATACATCACATATAATACGAGTTTTTTTCTCGAGCAGAAATTATGCAAATTAGATGAACTTTGATTTTTTCAGTGCTACTTGTACACAGTAAGTGCATGTGTCAATACGGCTTGGGCTAGAGGCTGTATTTATAAACCGATCTTCACAAAGCTTCTTGGGTGCATTTGTTATCACCTTTGGATGAGAACGAGTGTTTCTGGGTGCGGTCCAAAATTCAATATGGCTGCCAGTGGCCATTTTGTACCGAAATTAGGTCCAATCAGTTTTTGTACACAACTTCTATACTGCTCAGGCTAGAGGCCGTATTTATGAACCGATCTTTACGAAACTTTTTGGGTACCTTTATTATCACTGTGGGACGAGAACGAGTGTTTTGGGGTGCAGTCCAAAATTCAAGATGGCCACCAGCAGCCTTTTTTGTTCCAAAATTAGTGCAATCAGTTTTTTTTTGTACAGAACTTCTGTATGAAAGTTCTGATTTGAATAATTTTTAGCTCAAGTTTGGCGAAGCCAAGTTTGAGCTTTTGTCATGGTCTGTTGTCCCTCTGTCCGTCTGTCCGTACGTCCATAAGTCAACAATTGGATACGGCTCGGGCTAGAGGCTGTATTTATGAACCGATCTTTACGAAACTTCTTGGGTACCTTTGCTATGACTGTGCAACGAGAACGAGTGTTTTTGGGTGCGGCCCGAAATTCTAGATGGCTGACAGCCGCCATTCTGTACCGACGATGCAGAAATCTTTTTTTTGTACAGAACTTCCATATGAAAGCTCTGATTTGAATAATTTTTTGTATGAATATTTAGTACCATGAGATACATCACATATCATACAGGTTTTTTTCTCTTGCTTAAATTATGCAAATTAGACTAACTTTGATTTATTTAGTGTTACTTTCAGCACTGTCAGTGCAAATGCCAATACGGCTTGGGCTAGAGGCCGCATTTATGAACCGATCTTTACGAAACTTCTTGGGTACCTTTGTTATCACCGTGGGACGAGAACAAGTGTTTTTGGGTCCGGTCTGAAATTCAAGATGGCCGCTGGCAGCCATTTTGTTCAAAATTAGGGGCCATCAGATTTTTGTGTAGAACTTCCACATGAAAGCTCTGATTTGAATAATTTTTTGTATGAATGTTTAGTACCATGGGATACATCACATATAATATGGGTTTTTTTCTCGTGCAGAAATTATGCAAATTATATGAACTTTGATTTTTTCAGTGCTACTTACACACAGTAAGTACACATGTCAATACGGCTCGGGCTAGAGGCTGTATTTATCAACCGATCTTCACGAAACTTCTTGGGTACCTCTGTTATCACCTTGGGACGAGAACGAGTGTTTCTGAGTGCGGTCCAAAATTCAAGATGGCTGCCAGTGACCATTTTGTACCGAAATTAGGTCTAATCAGTTTTTAGTACACAACTTCTATACAGCTCAGGCTAGAGGCCGTTTTTATGAACCAATCTTTACGAAACTTCTTGGGTACCTTTGCTATCACCGTGGGATGAGAACGAGTGTTTTGGGATGTGGTCCGAAATTCAAGGTGGCCACCAGCAGCCAGTTTGTACCAAAATTAGTGCAATCACTCTTTTGTACAGAACTTCTGTATGAAAGTTCTGATTTGAATAAATTTTTGTATGAATGTTTAGTAACATGGAATACATCACATATAGTACGGGTTTTTTTCTCATGCAGAAATTATGCAAATTAGATGAATTTTGATTTATTTAGTGCTACTTATACACTGTAAGTGCACATGTCAATACGGCTCGGGCTAGAGGCTGTATTTATCAACCGATCTTCACGAAACTTCTTAGGTACCTTTGTTATCACCTTGGGACGAGAACGAGTTTTTCTGAGTGTGGTCCAAAATTCAAGATGGCTGCCAGTGGCCATTTTGTACTGAAATTAGGTCCAATCAGTTTTTGTACACAACTTCTATACGGCTCAGGCTAGAGGCTGTATTTATGAACCGATCTTTACAAAACTTCTTGGGTACCTTTGTTATCACTGTGGGACGAGAACGAGTGTTTTTGGGTGCGGTCCAAAATTCGAGATGGCCACCAGCAGCCTTTTTGTAACCAAATTAGTGCAATCAGTTTTTTGTACAGAACTTCTGTATGAAAGTTCTGATTCGAATAATTTTTTGTGTGAATGTTTAGTACCAAGGGATACATCACATATAATACGGGTTTTTTTCTTGTGCATAAATTATGCCAATTAGACTAACTTTGATCTATTTAATGTTACTTTCGGCACTGTAACTGCAAATGCCAATACGTCTGGGGCTAGAGGCTGCATTTATGAACCGATCTTTACGAAACTTCTTGGGTACCTTTGTTATCACTATGGGACGAGAATGAGTGTTTTTGGGTGAGGTCCAAAATCAAGATGACCGCCAGCAGCCTTTTTGTACCAAAATTAGTGCAATCAGTTTTTTGTACAGAACTTCTGTATGAAAGTTCTGATTTGAATAAATTTCTGTAGGATTGTTTAGTAACATGGAATACATCACATATAATACAGGTTTTTTTCTCGTGCAGAAATTGTGCAAATTAGATGAACATTGATTTATTCAGTGCTTCTTATACACAGTAAGAGCACATGTCAATACGGCTGGGGCTAGAGTCTGTATTTATGAACTGATCTTCACGAAACTTCTTGGGGTACCTTTGTTATCACCTTGTGACAGTTGTGACAGGAACGAGTGTTTTGGGGGTGCCTTTGTTATCACTGTGCTATGAGAACAAATATTTTGGGGTTCAGTCAGACCCACTCTGGGACTCAAAGATTTCTTTTCTAGTTTAGCATCTAACTGTCACCCCACTTTTACAGTACTTTACCTGTATATTTGTTACAGGCAACGGTCAGCATTTATGTACAGACCGTTACAGTACTTTACATGTACCTTTGTTATCAGGTCATTACCTAGATGTTTGTCATTGCTGTGTCACACACTATACCACAGGGTATAAACCTTTAGCCGGAAGTGGAGATAAGCGAGGCGAGAGATTTCTATTTTTATCTCAAAGTTTCAGTCGCAGCGTATCCAAGATCACCGAAAACAAGATTTTTTTAATAAAAGGAATGACCAAAGAAAGCAAAATCAGTAAGTATGTTATATGAAACAATATTTAACAATGAAACGACACAACTTAATGGAAAAATCGACTCTTGTAGTATGAAAAAACATCTGCTGATCATCTCGGAAAATGAATTTCTCGGGCAAATTTCTCCTTCAAATATCGAATTTCACATGTTTGCATAAATGCAACATGTTAAAATCATAGATCGACAGATTCGGCGTTCAATTCCACACCAGAAACTATCAACCATAACAACGAAGGAGGTTCGGTGCTACTAAAACTGTTCAAAATATAATGTCACCTTATCGATTTTTAGCTTAACTTGACATAGTCAAGATAAGCTATTGCAGTCACGCGTGCGGAAGTCTGTGAGTCTGTTCACATTTTCCTTTAGCACGGGCTACACCCCGCAGTTCTTGTCTGATCGTTTCATATGCAGGTTTGGGGTCATGTCTAGATGAGAACGACCCCTTTTGGTCGCGATCGGGCAACCGGTTTGGCTGCCCGAGCCCAAAACCCGAAAACCATTAGCACAGTCTACAGGTCGTATTTATGAAGGGATTTCATTGTAACTTGGTAGGATGCCTCTGCATAATGCCTAGATGAGAACGTCCCCTTTTGAGCATGATCTATTAACCGTTATGGCTGCCCAAGCCCGAAACCCAAAAACTTTTAGCACAGTCTGCAGGTCATGTTTAATGTGGAGGGATTTCATTGTAACTTGGTAGGATGACTCCTTATGGTGTCTAGATGAGAATTTCCCCATTTGGGCATGATCTGCCAACCGTGACGACTGCCCGAGCCCAAAACCCGAAAACCTTTACCACAGTCTACAGGTCATATTTATTGAGGAATTTCATTGTAACTTGGTGGGTTGACTTCATATAATGTCTAGATGAGAAAGTCACCTTTGGGCATGATTGGGCAACTGTGACGCCTACAGGGGCCCAAAGCCCGAAAACCTTTAGCACAGTCTGGAGGTCATATTTATGAAGGGATTTCATTGTAACTTGGTAGGATGACTCCAAATAATGTCTAGATGAGAACGTCCCATTTTGATCGCGCATCAGCCTTGATGGGTGCCCGAGCCCAAAAGCCTTTAGCATATGCAAAAGGTCATTTATGGAAGGATTTCATTGTAACCTGTTAGGTTGACTCCATGTAATGCCTAGATGATGACATCCCCTTTTGGTCGTGATTGGTCAGTTGTGATGGCTACTAGTGCCCGAAGCCCAAAAACCTTGAGCACAGTCTACTGGTCATATTTGTGAAGGGATTTCATTGTAACTTCTTAGGATCACTCCAGATGATGCCCAGATGAGATTGTCCCCAATGGTTGCGATCATTCAGCCATGATGGCTGCCGAGCCCGAAGCCCGAAAACCTTTAGCACAGTCTACAGGTCATATTTATGAAGGGATTTCATTGTAACTTGGTAGGTTAACTTCATATAATGTCTAGATGAGAACGTCCCCTTTTGGACATGATTGGGCTACTGTGACGGCTAAAGGTGCCCGAAGCCCGAAAACCTTTAGCACAGTCTACAGGTCATATTTATGAGGGGATTTCGTTGTAACTTGGTAGGATGACTCCAAATAATGTCTAGACGAGAACGTCCCATTTTGGCCATGATCATTCAGCCTTGATGGGTGCCCGAGCCCAAAAACCTTTAGCATAAGCAAAAGGTTATATTTATAGAAGGATTTCATTGTAACCTGTAAGGTTGACTCCATATAATGCCTAGATGATGACATCCCCTTTTGGTCGTGATTGGTCAACTGTGATGGCTATAGGTGCCCGAAACCCGAAAACCTTGAGCACAGTCTACAGGTCATATTTATGAAGGGATTTCATTGTAACTTCGCAGGATCACTCCAGATGATGCCCAGATGTGATTGCCCCCTTTGGTTGCGTTCATTCAACCATGATGGCTGCCCAAGCTCGAAGCCCGAAAACCTTTAGCACAGTCTACAGGTCATATTTATGAAGGGATTTCATTGTAACTTGGTAGGTTAACTTCATATAATGTCTAGATGAGAACGTCCCCTTTTGGACATGATTGTGCTACTGTGACGGCTAAAGGTGCCCGAAGCCCGAAAACATTTAGCACAGTCTTCAGGTCATATTTATGAGGGGATTTCATTGTAACTTGGTAGGATGACTCCAAATAATGTCTAGATGAGAACATCCCATTTTGATCGCGATCATTCGGCCTTGATGGGTGCCCGACCCCAAAAACCTTTAGTATAGGTAAAAGGTCATATTTATGGAAGGATTTCATTGTAACCTATTAGGTTGACTCCATATAATGCCTAGATGATGACATCCCCTTTTGGTCGTGATTGCTCAGCTGTGATGGCTACAAGTGCCCGAAGCCCAAAAACCTTGAGCACAGTCTACAGGTCATATTTTTGAAGGGATTTCATTGTAACTTCACAGGATCACTCCAGATGATGCCCAGATGAGATTGTCCCCTTTGGTTGCGATCATTCAACCATGATGGCTGCCCGAGCCCGAAGTCCGAAAACCTTAAGCACAGTCTACAGGTCATATTTATGAAGGAATTTCATTGTAACTTGGTAGGTTGACTTCATATAATGTCTAGATGAGAACGTCCTCTTTTGGACATGATTGGGCAACTTTGACGGCTAAAGCTGCCCGAAGCCCGAAAACCTTTTGCACTGTCTACAGGTCATATTTATGAAGGGATTTCATTGTAACTTGGTAGGATGACTCCAAATAATGTCTAGATGAGAACGTCCCATTTTGGCCGTGATCATTCAGCCTTAATGGGTGCCCGAGCCCAAAAACCTTTAGCATAGGCAAAAGGTTATATTTATAGAAGGATTTCATTGTAACCTGTAAGGTTGACTCCATATAATGCCTAGATGATGACATCCCCTTTTGGTCGTGATTGGTCAACTGTGATGGCTATAGGTGCCCGAAACCCGAAAACCTTGAGCACAGTCTACAGGTCATATTTATGAAGGGATTTCATTGTAACTTCGCAGGATCACTCCAGATGATGCCCAGATAAGATTGTCCCCTTTGGTTGCGATCATTCAACCATGATGGCTGCCCAAGCTCGAAGCCCGAAAACCTTTAGCACAGTCTACAGGTCATATTTATGAAGGGATTTCATTGTAACTTGGTAGGTTAACTTCATATAATGTCTAGATGAGAACGTCCCCTTTTGGACATGATTGTGCTACTGTGACGACTGAAGGTGCCCGAAGCCCGAAAACATTTAGCACAGTCTTCAGGTCATATTTATGAGGGGATTTCATTGTAACTTGGTAGGATGACTCCAAATAATGTCTAGATGAGAACATCCCATTTTGATCGCGATCATTCAGCCTTGATGGGTGCCCGACCCCGAAAACCTTTAGTATAGGTAAAAGGTCATATTTATGGAAGGATTTCATTGTAACCTATTAGGTTGACTCCATATAATGCCTAGATGATGACATCCCCTTTTGGTCGTGATTGCTCAGCTGTGATGGCTACAAGTGCCCGAAGCCCAAAAACCTTGATCACAGTCTACAGGTCATATTTATGAAGGGATTTCATTGTAACTTCACAGGATCACTCCAGATGATGCCCAGATGAGATTGTCCCCTTTGGTTGCGATCATTCAACCATGATGGCTGCCCGAGCCCGAAGTCCGAAAACCTTAAGCACAGTCTACAGGTCATATTTATGAAGGAATGTCATTGTAACTTGGTAGGTTGACTTCATATAATGTCTAGATGAGAACGTCCCCTTTTGGACATGATTGGGCAACTTTGACGGCTAAAGCTGCCCGGAGCCCGAAAACCTTTTGCACTGTCTACAGGTCATATTTATGAAGGGATTTCATTGTAACTTGGTAGGATGACTCCAAATAATGTCTAGATGAGAACGTCCCATTTTGGCCGTGATCATTCAGCCTTAATGGGTGCCCGAGCCCAAAAACCTTTAGCATAGGCAAAAGGTTATATGTATAGAAGGATTTCATTGTAACCTGTTAGGTTTACTCCATATAATGCCTAGATGATGACATCCCCTTTTGGTCGTGATTGGTCAGCTGTGATGGCTACAGGTGCCCGAAGCCCGAAAACCTTGAGTACAGTCTACAGGTCATATTTATGAAGGGATTTCATTGTAACTTCGCAGGATCACTCCAGATGATGCCCAGATGAGATTGTCCCCTTTGGTTGCGATCATTCAACCATGATGGCTGCCCGAGCCCGAAGCCCGAAAACCTTTAGCACAGTCTACAGGTCATATTTATGAAGGGATTTCATTGTAACTTGGTAGGTTGACTTCATGTAATGTCTAGATGAGAATGTCCCCTTTTGGACACGATTGGGCAACTGTGACGGCTTCAGGGGCCCAAAGTCCGAAAACGTTTAGAACAATCTACAGGTCATAATTATGAAGGGATTTCATTGTAGCTTGGTAGGATGACTCCAAATAGTGTCCAGATGAGAATGTCCCCTTTTGGTTGCGATCATTCAACCATGATGGCTGCCAGAGCCCAAAAACATTTAGCACAGTCTACAGGTCATATTTATTAAGGGATTTCATTGTAACTTGGTAGATTGACTTCATATAGCGTATAGATGAGAACGTCCCCTTTGGACGCAATTGGCAAACTAAAGGCTACAGGGGCCCGAAGCCCGAAAACCTTTAGTACAGTCTACAGGCCATATTTATGGGGGGATTTTAAGGTAACTTGATAGGATGACTCGTTTTGGAATAATTTCACTGTAACTTGGTAACTTTTGTTGATATACGTTAACTGTGAGGGCCACATACATTAACTGTCAGGTCATATTAACCCACCCCTCAGCTCTTTAGTATAGTGTACACCTCATATTTTTATCATAAACATAGCACTCAGGGAACAGAAATGAACATATTCCCAATTATCACAATTCTTGTCTTATTTCATAATCCTTTCATAAACATTGAACATTATCCTTTTCTTCAAACACAACACACAAGTTAAGCTACAGTGTCATTGACACTTTCATTTTATACGCCCAGTTGTATACGCTCGTATCTTCAGTTGATGAGTCGTATACATTTTTAAGCTTGTCAGGTGACCCTTTCGATGTGAGAATCTGGTAAATTTGGAGCCTGTAAGTTCCGAAAGCAAGATAGGCCTATACGCGCACAAGCCGGGTTGAATGCAACATTGCATTGCGTTGAAAAAGCGAACCACAGGTTACCTTTTTCAACGCAGAGAAATAGCCCATTTTACTGCATTACAGAATCTAACGATAGACGGTGAACTATATGAAGATGAGACTGGTTTTATGGCATAGCGTAACAATGTCAGATCAAGTTGGACCGCATTATTTACTGTAAGTTGACTCTTTCAGACACAAGTTGTCCAAAAACATGTTTTGGGGGTGAAATTTTTTTTTTTTTTTTTGGAAGGGGGGGGGGGGGGGGTCCCCGTGGGAACCCCGGGAAGTAAGCAGCACTTGTTTACTGTGGTAAACCAGTTCCGCTTTGCTAGTAAAATAGGACCCAGTCACCAAAGCTTGGGGTGAAAGTCCTCTAAAATGGGCAACATGTTGATCAACGATTGACTAAACTTGACTTCATCTCCATGTTGTGTCACGATTAGCCATGGTGCATAAATATGTGACGTTAACCACCAACAAACAAACAAACAAGGGGGGGGGGGCGGGGTGCAGTCAGGATTTTTTCGGGCACTCAGGATTCTTTCGGATGAAGTGGACCTCAGCTCCACATCCTCCCCCACCCCACCCAGAAAATAAAAATTCCCGTACGCATATGGCAGTATAGATAGCACGTAATTATAATTTTATGAATTTTTAGGCTCAAGCACCAATTTGTTAAGTTCTTAAATCATCGGGTCTGTAAATTTCAGTGAACTACAAAAGGTATAACATAAACTCACGGCTATATTTAAATAGCCTCTTGTGCTTTGCTTCTTTACATGATAATAATATGTTGAGTTCTTAACTTTTGTGGGTCCCTAAATTTCAATGGACTACAACAGGTAGACCAAATATCTAGCAGAGTCCAAAGAAACATTCATGCTGAACTTATTTACTGCAGTTTAAGGGCACCTTTCTGCAACTATAGCTAACTTACCCATTTTTAGTGGTGTCCCCGCAAATGTTTAGTAAGTAAGAATAGTTATAAGTAACCGATGAGGCCTAATTCAATTCTATTTTTCGTTCAACAAAAATGATGTGGCTAAGTTTCAGATCAACTTTGTTACCCAGCTTCAGCACCCCCCCCCCCCCCACCCTCCCCCCACACACACACTTCACATGGAAAGTGTTAATGTTTTGAATCAATACTTGTATGAAGGAGTTTATCTGCCTGGCTCATTCCATTCACTGAGATACCATCCGAACTCAACCGAGCGTTATGTCGTGAACGCAGACCTTATAAGGTCAGCGAAAATCGTTGGAATGGGTTCAAAACGATCTCGACAACCAGCGCATCGGTCGCGTCTGACGCATCGCGGTGATGTGAATGCTCCTGTGCAAACATTGCTATTTAAAAGCGCGACGGTCGGACGCATCGCAGCAGTGTGAATGGACCTCCAGATGTCATATTCAATATAAATGAAGACGCATCAGAATATTGTCACGTAAACTGCCCCCCCCCCCCCCCCCCCAAAAAAAAAAAAAATGCCCAGAAATTGTCGCCGAAGGGCTAGAACTTTCTATGCCCCTGAAGGAAATAGAACATTCTAGCACCCAGGGGACGAAATATTGAGACAAGCAACATGCGTTTTGTATAGCAGAAAACTTCAAGGCGTTATTCAAAACTATAGGTGAAGTGCCCGTCCACCTGCAGACGGGATGGTATAAAAAATAAATACAGAAAAAAACAAAACATTGGGACGGCGCATTTTTCGACCCAGCCCACCTAGAAGGCGGGACACTCCGGTCATTCGATCCTCATTTATTACTATAGAAAAACAAAAAAACGAAAAAAAATGAATAAAAAAATGAAAAAAAAAACAACATTAAGAACTGCGCATTTCCGAGCCCACTAATAACCTTCCCAGTGATCCAAGGAACATTGATGACGAATTTCATCTGAATTCATGCAGCGGTTGCTTGCATACATAAACAGACAAACAGACAGACACACTCTTTTATATATAGTAATAATAAGAACTCTTTGGCCAGCTACTGATATGTCGCGGTTCTCGTGAGAGATGAATCTATAAAGCCGTGGTCCACAGGCCTGCAACCATGGTCGATCTTCGGAATGGGAGTGGGGAAGGCAGCGAAGAGCCGTGTAGGGGGTGGGGGTGGGGAAGACAACCCGCACATAATCCCCCACGTAAAAGCAGACGTTACACTCCCCGCTCCCTCCACCCCACCATTTTTGCAACTAAATACGCTCTGGAAGGGGCAGGCATGAAGCTAAAGAGCAGACCCACAAATTCGCAAAGAGGGTGGCTATTGATCTATTATGGGGTGAAGCAGGGCCTTCGCTACTAATGGCTGACCAGAGTTGGGCCCGGGGTAGGGAAATTGTGAATTTCAGGGTCCCCAAACCCTCGTTTCCTTGCACCTGAGTGGATATTTTGAGGTTTTTAATGGAGAAATATTGGTAAGATTTCACACTTCCAGAGCCGGTAAATGCCGGCGTGGAGTATAAATGACAGAACAACGAATATAAGACTCAGTATTGAACTGAGAATTTGCTTCGAGATATTTAAAAAAAAAAAAACTATGAATGAGATACAAACGGGATACTAAATATATGGAAATATATATTAAACCTACTGTATATAACTTGAAAACCCCGAGCTTTTGCAGGCGCCGGGGAGCAATTTGAAAGTGTGTGGGGGAAGGGGAGGGGCAATGTATCTAAGGTTTCTGTATTACCCCCCCCCCCCACCCCCCCCCCCCACCCCTCCCAGTCAAGCGCGCGTGCGCACTTTTACAGAGTTTTGGGCATGCTAGTATGATCTAGAGGGAATACATGCTCCCAAAGAAAGAAAAAAAAACACACACAAACGAATGGGTTAACCAATCGAATGAATTTAGAAGCGAATCTAATAATGAAAGGTGCAGAGAATTCGAATTTGCAGCGTTCAACAATCCTCATCTGAGGAGTCAGTCACAGCAGCCTCAGAATCACTGAGCATGTGAGTTTGGGCCCTCATTTTTCAAAATATCCCACCGAGAATGGGATACGGCGATATCGCCTCTTGTGCACCCCCCCCCCACCCCCCCACCACCACACACATACACACCACCTAACCACTGTGCGGTTCGGATGCTGCTGCACAGCACACGGTGAGCATACATGGTGGTCCCCTTGGGATTAGCTCTGATAGCCCCACCCCACCTCACCACCAATATTTTTACCTTCCTTCGCTCCTGAATAATCAACTATACTCTATTTTAAAAATAAATATGTGGAACTGATTCAAATGAACGCCTTTTCAGTGTGTTATCGTATTACTATAAACGAAGAAAAAATATGGTATACATGTAAACTACATTTTTAAAATTGCATGTTAGAGGTCAGTGTAAAACAAAACGCAAACGAAGAAAATAACCAAACGAATAAATTTAGAAGCGAGTCTGATAACGAAAGGAGCAGAGAATTCCAATTTGTTGTGTTCTACGACTAGATCTTTAGCCTGTGTGGAGTCTGTCTCTCTCCGTACAGAGAACAGCCATTTTACTTCCCCACCCAATAGGACAACACGCCGTGACATCATCAACCCCGCAACTGATGCTGCCAGAGAGGGTTCAGATATCTCCATATCTTTTCTCAGCCGGGGATCCGCGATCCCGCGACTTCTGGCACGAGAGACCAGCGAACTTATTCACCACTCTTTTCAACTTGTCACCCACATTTCAACTTGGGGTGGGGGGTGTAACCCCCCCCCCCCCCCCTGGTTACGTTCTTGAATGAGAGTAAATAATTTCAGTTTACAGGCATGACAAACTGGAAAAATATATCAGTAAAATATATTAGTTGCAGGTGTATTTTATAGAATAATGTAATGGCCGGTCTGGGTTTGAGTGAAATTGCTGAGTCGAGAGGCCGGTTTGGGTGTATCAAGATATGACCAGGACACATGGCGTATACAAAATTATTTTTTCCAAAAGGGTTAAGAAGAAACTGGAAAGCAGTTTGGATAACTTTGTTGGCGGCCTGTTTGGGTGAAATTCTCAAGAAACCGGCAAGATCGGTTCTTGTCACTCTGAAGCCGATTTGGCTAGTGACGCGTGCCAGGTGTGCGTTCCGTTTGGCTGTGCTATTAAAGTGCGGGATGACCTCTTCGCCTAGTCTCCTGTGCATCCCACTACCTTTCACCTAGATGAAAGCAAATGGGATGCGCAAGAGACTACTCTTCGCCAGCAAAGACGAAGAGCACTTAGGGGCGTTCCGGGCTTGCCCCCCCCCCCCCCCCCCCCCCAATGAGCACCCTGATTTTTGAAAGTTGGAAATTTTATGGTTCAAATTTCAAAAAGTTGGAAACATTGAGTTCTAAGCAAATATAGAACTAGTGATTCTTGGTTGAAATACATTTATTCTTTATAGTATGACCCACTAGTTCTTTTTAGCGCAGAACTAAAATGTTGATAATGTTCCAAGTTTGTAACTGCGTAAGCTAGCAATATATCGAGATTGCGCTTTCGTAATTGCTCACAAATAGTGTCAATTTGGAACACCGGGGATCGCCGATTTTCTCTAATTGCCTAAAGGCAGGATTCTCTTACGTGAGAGTCCTTCACTGCTCGTCTAAATGTGACGTGCAGTGAAGGGGCCGCACGCACGAGTATCCCGCCTTCAGGAAATTACAGGAATCGGCGGGCCCCCAATAACGCCGGGGTTACTACCCCCCCCCCCCCCTACCTCTCGACGGCCCCGCACAATATAGCAGTATGATGTACCACAAGAAGTCTTTTGTTAGGCCAATTACAAAGTCTACTCATAATTACGGAGAAAAGGCCAAATATCAAGCGAATATAATGTAATTTGTACATAAATCTATAAAGAAAATTCCTTCTCAAAACCGATCATCAAATGTCGGAAACTTTTTTATGGTATCAATTTGAAAAGAAAGTTTGGAAATTTGAGGATCTCACTGTGACACACACCGAGTCTGAACTACCCAGAAACGTCCCTGGGAGCATTTGGATCCGAGAGGTGTTTTGTTCTTCAGCAGGAGTGAAATGGAAATGAGAATGTGAATAGTATTGAAGGCTATCGTCGGACAATAAATGTGATCGATTAATTTGAAAGAAATGATCGCTTTGTATTTTTGACAACTTGACCCTGCTCTGAACTGCTTTTGACAACAACGTAATTTAATTTCAGTTACTGTTGACCTAACTGTGCTTATCTTACATCATGTAGAATGTTGTTTGGCATTCAAGTTTCAAAAAGAAAACTGGTAACCGAAGTCTTGTTTCGAAACTGTTTCCGTGAAGTCGTATGTAGTAAATTAAGTGAAAATAAGAAGAAAATTTATAAAATACTTATGTAAGGCGCGAATTATTCTATTTATTTCATCTTTTTCCCTTTGTCACACGGTTGGGTTCGCTTGGTGAGTATAAAGCTTGTTTTCGACCCTGGATCTGTTTGGTTTCAACACGACATTGGCGAGATATCGAGGGAATCCCATGTGACGTCACGCCTTATCTAAAAACACATTAGTTTAGTTTAAACAGTATTTATTTAAGATAAAATAAGTTCTCAAAGAACAACATTGAATATTTACAAAAGTATAGGTATGGTATACTTCATGTAGGATTGCATAGTGTTTCGCTAATTTCTCTAAAAATGGAATCGTTAAAGTCAGATACTTATTGATGCAGTTGCTTCGAAGAGAATACTAAAAAATAGCCCATTTGATGTTTGTTCGACAGTTATTGGACACAAAAGACTGTTGCCAAAATGAGAGAGAGGGTGAGGTGGGCATGCTGTCAGGCAAACTAGTTTCAATTAACAGAGGATTGGCGTATTGTTATAACACACCGTCATATGAAGTGAAAACATTTTCTTCCCATTCGACTGTCGCCCCCCCCCCCCCCCCCCCCACAAACACACACTTCAGCAACATAAAAAAAAATAAATAGAAAAAAATAATTAAAAAAAGCCAGGAAAAACCGCAAAACATAGACACTAAATGATCGTTATGAAGTAAAAAAAACGACCACGGTCAAAAACGGTAAACAAACAATTTTTAAAAAGGTCATTAAAAACAATGAAACAAATCCCAAATACCCCCAATTGGAAAAATAATTCCCCAATAAAGCTGTGTGAATGCATATGTGTGATGAATAAACAGCTCACAAATAACAATGGGATTACCTTCATAGACAAGTGATTGTGGATATGTTAATTACAGGTGTGAAGGAATTAGAGCCAAGGCAAAATGAAGTGTTACAGTTGTAACTGAACTAATTTACCCTAATGCATAGGTAAATTAAAAAAAATGAATGCCGATTGAAAAACATGGTCTGAAATCTTTCGGGTGGGGGGGGGGGGGGCGAAAGTTCTTCGGGGGGAGGAGCGGTCCCCTCGCCCCCTCCCCCGTGGTTTCAGGTTCGGTGGTTCAGTCAGTTGTGTTTCAATTGAAAGGTGTGACGTCAACGTTGTGCTTTCGAGTCTGTTCATATGGTTTGTTAACTGATTAGACCTTCGTACATGCACAAATATGGGCATTGGAACGATCATATGGGAACTCGAATAATCTCAACTGGACGCATAATTATCACCAACTCCCGATCAACGATTTTACCAACTGGGCGTATAAAAAAAATCGATAAGGTGACATTATATTTTGAACGGTTTTAGTAGCACCGAACCTCCTTCGTTGTTATGGTTGATAGTTTCTGGTGTGGAATTGAATGCCGAATCTGTCGATCTATGATTTTAACATGTTACATTTGTGCGAACATGTGAAAAACGATATTTGAAGGAGAAATTTGCCTGAGAAATTCATTTTCTGAGATGATCAGCAGGTGTTTTTTCATACTATAAGAGTCGATTTTTCCATTAAGCTGAGTCGTTTCATTGTTAAATATTGTTTTATATAACATACTTACTGATTTTGCATTCTTCGGTCATTCCTTTCATTAAAAAAATCTTGCTTTCGGTGATCTTTGATACGCTGCGACTGAAACTTTGAGATAAAAATAGAAATCTCTCGCCTCGCTTATCTCCACTTCCGGCTAAAGGTTTATACGGTTTATACCCTGTGTATACATGTACATGTCTTAAACAAGTTGAGCTACAGTGTCATTGACACTTTCATTGTTCAACTCAACATGCCCAGACCCAAAGGGATTGGGTGGGGGAAAATGCTCCAAAATATTTTTTTAAAATCTTCTCATGAACCAGTGGGTATAGTGACTTGATATTTGTTATGGAGCTTTCTTTTGAGGTGAAGAATCAAATTTGTTCAAATGAAGTTCGTGAAGTGATATTTTGCTTTGTAATGGGAGGGGTAAGATTTTTGGCCCCGCCCAAAATTTAAGTTTTCTGAACCATTGGTTCAATTTGAACCGAATTTGGTATGTGGTATTATTGGGTCATAAGTACTCGACTCGTGCAAAAAATAAAATTCCCACGTCCCCATGAGCTAATAAACAGCTGCGCCATGAGCGCATGATACGCCCGTTATTAATTACAAGAGGGAAGCACACAATATGCGTATACATGTGTACTTGTCAGGTTTTGATGAATAAAGTCCCATAACTCTGGAATGACAAATCAGACAGCGACACAAATCGAAAGGGAGATTCCTTCTATCAACATATACTTGCTCTAAGCAGTTTCAAGTTATTGTTCGACATGTGGAAAATTGCTTATATTTTCACAAAGTCCCATAACTCTGAAATGACATATCGTACAGCAACACAAATAGAAAGAGAGAGTCCTTCCATCAACATATACTTTCCACCAAAAAATCATGAAAATTGCTCGAAGTCCGACATGTGGAAAATTGCCTATATTTTGACGAATAAAGTCCCATAACTCTGGAATGACAAATCGGACATTGACACAAATCAAAAGGGACCTTCCTTCCATCAACATATACTTTCCATCAAAAAATCACAAAAATTGCTGGAATCATTTTCGAGTTATTGTACGACGTGTTGATGGACGGACGGACAGCAGTATAGCATAATACGACCGTTTTTTCAAATGGGCATATAAAAATAGAAATATTTTCAAATGCCCATATTTCCCAAACCACACGGAACAGAGAGCTGTTATTAGTCCCCTACCGGTATCGCCGGAGGGGACTCTAGGTTTGCACCCTGTCCATCCGTCAGTCTGTAGGTCTGTCAGTCTATCAGTCTGTAGGTCTGTCAGTCTGTAGGTCTGTCAGTCTGTCAGTCACACTTTAGTTTTCCAGAGTTTTTTTGGAAACGCTTCAACGGAATGATTTCATTTTTGGTAAAGGTAAACTACTATAGAACGATGACTTACAGATCGAGTTTGAGTTTCATGCTGATTGCATTATTCTTGTGGGTGTTACAGCCCTTGGAAATATGGGAAAAAGCACCAAAATATCAGTTTTCCGGAGTTTTTTTGGAAACGCTTCAACGGAATGATTTCATTATTGGTAAACTGCTATAGAACGATGACTTACAGATCAAGTTTGAGTTTCATGCTGATTGCATTATTCTTGTGTGAGTTACGGCCCTTGGAAATATGGAAAAGCACCAAAATATCAGTTTTCCGGAGTTTTTTTTTGGAAACACTTCAACGGAATGATTTCATTTTTGGTAAACTACTATAGAACGATGACTTACAGATCTAGTTTGAGTCTCATGCTGATTGCATTATTCTTGTGTGAGTTATGGCCCTTGGAAATATGGAAAAGCGCCAAAATATCAGTTTTCGGGACTTTTTGGAAACGCTTCAACGGAATGATTTAATTTTCGGTAGCCTACTATAGAACGATGACTTACAGATCAAGTTTGAGTTTCATGCTGATTGCCTTATTCTTGTGTGAGTTATGGCCCTTGGAAATATGGAAAAGCACCAAAATATCAGTTTTCCGGACTTTTTCTGGAAACGCTTCAACGGAATGATTTCATTTTTGGTAACCTACTATAGAACGATGACTTACAGATCAAGTTTCATTTACACTCTGTCCATCCATCCGTCAGTCTGTCAGTCAGTCTGTCGGTCACACTTTAGTTTTCCGGACTTTTTTTGGAAACGCTTCAACGGTATGATTTCATTTTTGGTAACCTACTATAGAACGATGACTTACAGATCAAGTTTCATTTGCACTCTGTCCATCCGTCAGTCTGTCAGTCAGTCTGTCTGTCATACTTTAGTTTTCCGGACTTTTTTTTGGAAATGCTTCAACCGAATGATTTAATTCTTGGTAACCTACTATAGAACGATGACTTACAGATCAAGTTTGAGTTTCATGCTGATTGCAATATTCTTGTGTGAGTTATGGCACTTGGAAATATGGAAAAGTGCCAAAATATCAGTTTTCTGGACTTTTTTTGGAAATGCTTCAACAGAATTCATGCTGATCACATCTAGGTTATAACATTTGTATATTATTAATGCTCATGAGTCCGGTAGGGGGTATTGTATTGCTTCAGCGATACGTGTACTCTAGTTTGGTATGAAGCATCCTTAGAACCAGTAAAATTGAATGGTAAAAAGAAATTTCCATCTGTTATGTTCGGATGTTCTGTAGAGGACATTGAAAAAATGTTGAGTCAGCATATTTGCAAAAATGTAAAAAAAATATTTTCTCCAGAACCAAGCGTCAGAATCTTTTGATATTCGGTGAACAGGATTCATGGGGGAGGGGGGGGGGGGGGGGGGTGTCAGATGCAAGTTTGTTAAAATAAAGCTCATTTGTTGATATTTGGGCTCAATACAGGAGCCGGAATTATTAACTTAGGGCAACAATATAGGAAATATTCTTTAAAAATATTCTTCTTCAGAAGCACCAGTCAGAATCTTTTAATGTTTGGTATACATCATTGTCATGAGGGTCAGATTCAAGATTGTTCAAACCATTTCCCTAGGTTAATATTTGGGCTTTCTGTGGAAGCCCAAATTTTAACTTAGTTCAATTTGGGGGATAATTTTTTAAAACCTTCTTCTTCAGATCCACCAGTCAGAATGCTTTCATATTTGGTATACAACAATTCTTAGGAGATCAGATTCAAGTTTTTTCAAATCGGGTTCCTAGGTATATAGTTGGGGTCACTATGGTAGCCCAAATTTTAACTTGGTGTAATATGAGGAAATTTCTTTAAAAATCTTCTTCAGATCCACCAGTCGGAATGCTTTCATATTTGGTATACAACATCTCTAGGGAGGTTAGATTGTTCAATTCAAGTGCCTGGGTTATTCCGTTAATGTATGGGAACCTGAAATTTAACTAAGTACAATATGAGGGAATTTCTTCAAAAATCGTCTTGTTCTGATTCACCTGTCAGAATCCTTTCATATTTTGTTTCCAACATCTTTAGGGGAGTCAGATTCAAGTTTGTTCAGATTGGTTCCCTGGGTTAATATTTGGGCTCCCTATGGTAGCCTGAGTTTTAACTTTAGTTCAATATGGGGGATAATTTTTAAAAATCTTCTTCAGATCCACCAATCAGAATGCTTTCATATTTGGCATACAACATCTCTAAGGAGGTCAGATTCAACTTTGTTCAAATCGAGAGCCTGGATTAAAATTTGGGATCCCCATGGGAACCAGAATAGGCCATGTAGCTGAAGAATTAGAAATTTTGTATTTAGTACCCTCCAGAGGTGTGTAACTAAGATTAAAAGATTAATCCACATAGGTTGTATGAAGAGGCTTCACAGGCTCCACATTTTACATTATGATCAACTGACGAAAAGGCATGATACTCGAACCATTTTTAGCTTAACTTGACAAAGTCAAGATAAGCTATTGCCATCACGCATGCGGAAGTCTGTGAGTCTGTTCACATCTTCCTTTAGCACAGGTAACACCCCGTAGTTCTTGTCTGATCGTCACGAAATTTCATATGCAGGTTTGGGGGTCATGTCTAGATGTGAACGTGCCCTTTTGGTTGCGATCGGTCAACCGTTATGGCTGCCCGAGCCCGAAATCCGAAAACCATTAGCACAGTCTACAGGTCGTATTTATGAAGGGATTTCATTGTAACTTGGTAGGATGCCTCTGTATAATGCCTAGATGAGAACGTCCCATTTTGGTCATCATCTGTCAACCGTGATGGCTGCCCAAGCCCGAAACACAAAAACTTTTAGCACAGTCTGCAGGTCATATTTAATATGGAGGGATTTCATTGTAACTTGGTAGGATGACTCCGTATGATGTCTAGATGAGAACGTCCCCGTTTGGTCGCGATCTGTCAACCGTGACGACTACCCGAGCCCAAAACCCGAAAACCTTTAGCACAGTCTACAGGTCCTGCATATTTATGGAGGGATTTCATTGTAACTTGGTAGGTTGACTTCATATAATGTCTAGATGAGAACGTGCCCTTTTGGACGTGATTGGGCAACTGTGACTGCTACTGGGGCCCGAAGCCCGAAAACCTTTCGCACAGTCTACAGTTCATATTTATGAAGGGATTTCATTGTAACTTGGTTGGATGACTCCAAATAATGTCTAGATGAGAACGCCCCCTTTTGGTCGCGATCATTCAGCCTTGATGGCTGCCTGAGCCCAAAAACCTTTAGCATAGTCTATAGGTTGTATTTATGGAAGGATTTCATTGTAACGTGTTAGGTTGACTCCGTATAATGCCCTAAAGATGACATCCCCTTTTGGTCGTGATTAGTCAACTGTGACGGCTACAGGCCCTCGAAAACCTTGAGCACAGTCTACATGTCATATTTATAAAGGGATTTCATTGTAACTTCGTAGGACCACTCCAGATGATGCCCAGATGACAACGTCCCCCTTTGGTAGCAATCATTCAACCATGATGGCTTCCCGAGCCCAAAACTCGAAAAACTTTAGTACAGACTACAGGTCGTATTCGTAAAGGGATTTCATTGTAACTTGGTAGAATGACTCCGTATAATGTCGAGATGAGGATGTTCCCTTTTAGTTGCAATCGGTCAACTGTCATGACTTCACAGGCCTGAAGCCCGAAAACCTTTAGCACAGTCCACAGGCCATATTTATGAAGGGATTTCAATGTAACTTGATAGGATGACTCGTTTTGGAATAATTTCACCCTAACTTGGTAACTTTCGTTGACATACGTTAACTGTGAGGGCCACATACATTAACTGTGAGGTCCACATTAACCCACCCCTCAGCTCTTCAGTACAGTGTACACCTAATATTATTTTTATTAAAAACATAGCATACAGGGAACAGAAATTAACATATTCCCAATTATCACAATTCTTGTCTTATTTCATAATCTTTTCATAAACATTGAACATTATCCTTTTCATCAAACACAACACACAGACAAGTTAAGCTACAGTGTCATTGACACTTTCATTGTCACACCTGTGGTGCTCAACGATTGACAATGTATCAGATGGAGATGGATTGCTTGATGTAGACTCATTCTTGGACTGTGATTATATCTTGTTCTGTTCAAGGTGAGCGCTTCAGGCCCCGTGGGTCATCTTGTTTAATTGAATGTTAGACATTTTTGTAAGTGTGAACTTCGAAAGTTTCTGGCCCGTTTTGCTATATATATTCATGAGGGGAGGCTTCCACCAATATGCTGTGACTTTTATATTTCATATACGTGTTAAATACTTAAATTAAAGTCAACATTAACCCTTGACAGACATGTTTTGCAGATTTGGGACTTTTTATTTTACCTGAGCGAAGCTGATGTGGAGCTTGACTAATCATTGTCTGTCTGTCATCCGTCCATCATCATCTGTCCGGCATAAACTTTACATTATCGACTTCTCCGCACAAACTACTGGACCAAATTGAACCAAATCTAGTGTGCATGTTCCCTATTATATGTCAATTAAATTTGCTTGAATAAACTTGCCACGCTCACAGGGGGCACCTCATAACTCCGATAGCACACATAAATGTTTTCAAAAATTAAAAAAAATCTTCTTCAGATTCACCAGTCAGAATCTTTTCATATTTGTTATACAACATCTTTTTGGGGGGTCAGATTCAAGTTTGTTCAAATCGTGTCCCAGGGTTAAGATTTGGGCTCTCTATTGGAGAATGGGGAGGGGAAGCAAGATCAGTTTTGAATTTTCAGTACTATTACTGCATGTGTTAATAAGAAATTGTGCCACAACTGTTGAATGTATATTTTATTAATCCGCAAATAGTCTTCCAAGAAGTGTTTAACTTCATAACAAACTTACTGATATTTCAACTACATCCCCAAAACATGCCTTTGACGGAGTCATACCTTGATGATGTAGGTGAAATTCTTCATAAGTCGGGACTTGAGCCATCACAGTCAGGAAAAATCAGGTTTAAACTGTTACATCAGTCATCTACATGTCGATTAGGTAACAGATTATTTTTTACAGAGACTGGTAAACCTTCGCCAGCTTGATCCGCCTTCTGTTGGAAGCCGAGGCCATTCCAAGCCTAACAAACGCCATTCTGCTTCCTCTGTGAAGCGTAGGCGTGATCCTCCTGTCGCCGCTTCTTTCTCTTACTCACGTGGTAAGGGTGAGCATCGGCAGTCCTGAGGGAGGTCTCAGGATCCATCATCTAGCAGAGGAGGTGGTTTCTTCTCTCACGGGCATCACCAAGGCTCGAATTGAAGGTCCTCACCTCGATTCGTCCCAGGTTGGAAGAGGGATATCCGAGTTTGCAGACCGTTGGGCCACGATCACATCTGATCCATGGGTGTTAGATGTTCGGTCCAGTCTGCGGATATCTTTTCTGGGGCGCCCCACTCTGTCGAGTGTGCCTCTTCTAACCCAAGTTCCTTTCGACGTTTCGCATCGGGAACTTTTGATCAGGGAGATAGACATTCTCCTGTCCAAGGGGGCGATTTAGGTCGTCAAGAACATTCATGCAGTGGGATTTTATTCCCGCCTGTTCTTGGCTCCGAAGAGGGACCAGCTCCGACCGGTTATCGATCTGAGTATCCTGAACCGGTCTCCCATTGCTCCCAAGTTCTGCATTCACCAGGGAGATTTCGCTTCCAGCATCCAGCATCGCCCTGTGAGACGCTTACTTTCACATTCCGATTCACTAGACATCTCAAACGTATCTCTCACGTTTGCTTTTCTGGGGCGAATTTACCAGTTAAATAATGCCATACCTTTCGGCCTCAAACTGGCTCCTTGGACCTTCATCCGACTGATGTCGCATGTGATAGCCTTCCATCGCACTCAGTCCAGGGTGTCTACATAGGGGTATCTGGACGATATCCTCCAGAGGCATTCCAATGCTGCTCTCTGGAGTCAGATGTCAACACACTTAGGCCTGCTCACGTCGCTAGGGTTCAGAGTCAACAAGAAGTCGGGCCTGGTCCCTTCTCAGTCGCTTTGTCACCCGGGGATGGACTTCCATACTCATCTGAATACGGTGGCGGTTCTCCGGGCGAGGACTGTGATTCTCTCGGCTTTTGCCCTGACTCTGACCCAGTGCACGTCCGCGACAGCTCGGAGTATTCTCCAGCTGCTCGGTTTCTGCAGTTCGGTGACGGATCTCATTCCTCTTGGTCGGCTGCATGTCAGACCTCTTCAACAAATTGCTAGTTGTTGGAGGCTGAATGTCGATCCTCTGGATCTGGTGATTCAGTTACCAGCATCTCTTCTTGGTCACCTTCTTCCCTGGACGGATGTTCAGTGGATTATGCAGGGAGTTCTGTTGGACTTGCCATGTCCGATCGTGTTCTGACGGCTGATGCCAGCGATCTCGGATTGTGCGCCACGTTGGATCCTTTTGTCTTTCCCTTCACGGTGTATGGGACCAGGATCATGCAGCTCTTCACATCAACCAGAAGGAGCTTCTTTCTCTTCTTCTGCATTTCCGGCAGTGGATCCCCCACCTTTCGAATCGTCAGGTCCTTCTGTTGTCCGACAATTCGACAGTGATTGCTTACATTTGGAACCAGCGCGGCACGCACTCGGTTCCCATGTATGAATTGGCTTGGGATCTTCTACTGCTCACTCGGGATGCCAATGTCGAGTGGTGGTTCGTCACAAGCCCGGTCGTCTGAACGTCCTATCCGATTCTCTGTCCCGACGGGGCAGTTTATTTCCACCGAGTGGACAAGGGAGTGTTCCAGTCGCTTTGCGATCTCTGGGGTCGTCCCCACATAGATCGTTTTTCGACCAATTGGAACCCTCGGGTGTACACTTTCGTGTCCCTGTGTCTAGATCCTCTGGCTTTCGCCGCGGATGCTCTGTCACTCGATTTTAATGGTCCAGTCGGCTAAGCCTTCCCGCCGGTTCCGATTCTTCCCCAGGTTCTAGCCAAGATACGAACCTGCAGTTGTCGAATCCTTCTGATCGCTCCCGTCGCCTCAGCGGATGTGGATCCATACAGCTCCGCTGGCGGCAGTTCCGGCGCGTCTCCCTCTACGTCATAACCTTCTTTGCAAGGTCACCCGAGGAGGTTTCATGTCGACCTGACTTCATTGTGCCTTCGTGCATATCTTTTGTCAGGTCCCGTCTCCTCCGTAAAAGTGGAGTGCTTTTCTTCTTCAAGGCGGCCCTCCACTGGTTTAGCCTATGCGGCGAAATGGAAGGTCTTCTGTCGATGGTGTGCTAATCACTCTGTCGATTATGCCGATCCTTCGATAACACAGATTGCGGAGTTTCTGGTATATCTGTTTGATTCTCAGGGCCTCCAACCTGTTTCCAACAAAGGCTACAGGTCCATGCTTTGGAGACCTCTTCGTTTGTGGGAAAGCGTCGTATCGGCACTAATCTATCCCTCTCCAAGCTTATTCCGCACTTTTCTTTGAAAAGGCCTAGGAGTTTGCAGCTTACCCCAAGATGGTATCTTTCTTGGGTGCTGCTTTGCTTAGGGGAGGGAGGGGGGGGGGGCACCGTTCGAACCTTTATCCCAGGTGGATATGCTTTTTCACACATACTAGACGGATTTGCCTGATGGCTTGCATGCATTGTCTACATCCTGGGCTTATGCTAACTCCGTCAGTTGTCGGATGTTATGCAGGCAGACTACTGGAGAAATGCCTCGACGTTCTCCACCTATCTGCGTCAGTTGCAGGAGCAGTCTGAGGACCTTTTTTCTTCAGGCCCTCTTTTCTTCTGCTCTGGCTGTCATCAACCCTACCCATTAGGGTTCTTACAAGGTCAGTTCCAGGCCTGTTCTTGGTACTGTCCTTTCTGTCTGTGTGTCACACAGGCCCATACTCTGTCATTTACTAATGGTTGTGATGCTATGCTTTTATAGGCCTAGGGGACTCTTCTTCCACGGTTCCAGCGCAGTCAGGTTATGTGGGGGGGGGGGGGGGCTGGTTATGTGATTCCCTCCCCCTGTTGTCTATTCAGCCTGTTGTAAACAATTGTAAGGTGGGTTGATAAAAAATTTAAATTTTATAGTAAATTTCCTTTCTTATTATACCTACCGCAATTGTTTACGTGGAGCCCCCCCCCCCCCCCCCCCCCCCCCCATCTTTTTCGGGTAAGAATCCTTCCTCCCCGATAATCACATAACTCCAATGTTGCTTATGTTGGCCGTGCAGGTTTTGATGTTGTTGTTTTTTTTCCTTTTACAGCTGAATTACTTCAATTTTGGACTTTTATGTAGAGGTTTTGGACTTAGGTGTACAGGTTGTGATAAAAAAAAAATTAAATTGAGGTTGACCTCACTACATATTGTAGTGGTGGTTACTATAACATTGATATCTTTCCAGTGCATTTTTTTTTTTAATTTTAACCCTTTCAGTTGATTTTTATTAGACATATTTTGACGTTTGCGTGCAGGTTTTGATGTCCTTTTCTTTTCCTTTCTTCCAAGAGGAGATTTACCTTGTAGCATATATCCATGCTTTCTATTGTATGTAAACATGCATCTTAGGGCTATGTTTGTATTATTTAATCCTTCCTTTTCCTGCTGAATTACTTCAATTTTGGTCTTTTATGTACAGCTTTTGGACTTAGGCTTACAGCTTCTTACTTTTATGTTCAGGTTGTGATAAAAAAAACAATTTTAAGTGAGGTTGACCTCACTGCATATTGCAGTGGTGGTTATTATAACATTGATATCTTTCCAGTGCATTTTTAAAAAATTTTTAACCGTTAGAATAGATTTTTAGACTTATTTTGACGTTTGCGTGCAGGTTTTCATGTTTTTTTTTCTCCTTTCTTCCAAGTGTAGATTTACTTTGTAGCATATGTCCATGCTTTCTATTGTATGTAAACATGCATCGTAGGGCTACGTTGTATTCTTTAACCCTTTTCCTGCTTAATTACTTCAATTTTGGACTTCTTTTGTTTACAGGTTTTGATTTTTGTGCTTTTTTAAAAAAAAATTTCTTCTTTGCATATTGCTATGGGGGTTCACGCGATAACATTTAACTCTTTTCCAGGGTATTTCGTCTTAATTTTAATCTTTTGAATCAAATTTTGGACTTATTTGACTTTCATGTGCAGGTTTTGAGGTTTTTATTTCTCTTCTTCCAAGTGGATATTTTTCAGGTAGGGTTTCACCTTACTGGCATATTGCCATGGTGGTTACTGTGACATTATCAGGGTATTTTTCTCAATTTTAACCCATTGAAACAAATGTGATACCTTTTTTTTACTTTTATGTGCAGGTATTGAGGTTTGTCTTTCTTTTCTTCAAAGTGGAGACTTACCTTGTAGCATATTGCCATGGTTCCTATTTTATGTTAGCATGCTTCTTAGGGGTTATTATTATATTATTTAACCCTTTAGCTGCTTATTTTCTTTAATTTTTGACTTTTGTGTGCAGGTTTTGAACTTTTTTTTTACTCCAGCCACCACTTTACATTGGCCACCTGTTGGTGAGCCACGGGGTACTGATACCCCCTCTAGTTTAGGTCCCTGTCGGCCGTCTGGGTTCTTTCGTGTACCCACCGGTTATTTGTCTGCCACCTTCTCTCATAGTTGGGGGTGTTCTTCTACTTTATGTATCTGTTGAGTTCACCTTTTTCTTCTACTGCTCTCACCTCTGTTATTTCCAGTTCGGTTCCTTTAGGGCAATTCATTTTGCCCTCGCTTTTGGTGCGTTCTCGTGGCTGTTTCTCCCGCACCCGCGGGGCTTGGGACGCTGTTGTTTCGGGGCCCCCCGACTCGACCACGTCTGGTGAGAGTTATTCCCCATCCGTGGGGGATGTGCAGTTTTTTTACCATGGTGGATACTGCGGGAGCTGTTAGATTTCTGGTGAAGAGATGCCTGGTTCCGGGACTATGCGCCCTCTCCATTCAACATCTAAGGCTGTCACTAGGGTTGTGACTCCTCTTTTGGAGGCCGAGCTAGGTGGCTCTCTCCCCTTTTCTGCCAGTTCCAACAGCTCCCGTCGTATCTGCTGCTACTGCTGTTCCGTCTGCAACGTCATCGGGCACCGTTTTAGCCGGCCTCGGCTTATCCCTGCAGGGGACTGCAGTGATGTCTGTAGTGTGGTCGTGGGGTATCGGCCTCAGCCTTCCCTGACTTCAACTCGGCGAAGTCGGAAGTCGCTGCCGACTGAACCCCCTGCTGTGTCCTCTCGGTCGTTGGGCGCAGCAGTTTTCTCCCTGTAGGGGCCTGCAGCAGTGTCTGGTAGTGTAGACGTGGGGTATCGGCCTCAGCCTTCCCTGACTTCAACTCGGCGAAGTTGGAAGTAGCTGCCGACCGAACCCCCATGCTGTGTCCTCTCAGCCGTTGAGCACAGCAGTTTTATCCCTGTTGCTTATGTTGGCGGATTCAGTAGAATGCCACGTTGGTTATACATCTGCGCACTGGTTCCGGAAGCCGTGGATTAGTTCATGGAGAAGAGTTCGCCTACTGAGTGTGCTTCGGTCGCACTCGACCCAGTTTTGGCTTATTTTTTCTTGGTGCTTTTGCACCACTTTCCTTTCCCAAATCGCTTGGGAAAGAAGAAAATAGAGAATATTTTTCCGAGTTAGGGACTTTCACTGTCTTGCAAGCCTGTTGTAAACAATTGCGGTAGGTGTAGTAAGAGAGCAAATTTACTATAAGATTTATATTTTTGTAAAATTGCATGTGGGCGGGCGATTTTTAGCTCACCTGACTGAAAGTCAGGCGAGCTATAGTCATCACTCACCGTCCGTCGTCCGTGAACATGGTGTTTGCGTCTTCTCCTCCAAAACCTCTGAACCAATTTAATTGAAATTTGAGATAATAGTTTATGACAACGCATTTTGATTTTGTTCAAATCAAGTTGCCTCGCCCCTCGGTAGGGCAACGCCCAAAAACTGTGCTTAAATCTTAAAAAATCTTCCTCTCATGAACCAGCAGTAGCAGAGACTTGATATTTGGTTGCCAGGTTCCTTTTGAGGTGTAGACTCAAGATTTGTTCAAGAGAAGTTCGAGAAGCTATATTTGCGTTTGTTAATTCGCCCCGCTCAAAATTTCTATTTTTCAAACCGAGAGGCTGATTTGAACCAAATTTGATATGAGGGCTTATTGGGTCATAAGTCCTTAATTTATGCAAAAAAATGGTTCCCGTCGCCGTATGAGCTAAAAAGAGAAAACAGTTCAAACGCCCATATCTCCAAAACTACACGGCACTGAGAATTCCTATATGGTGTGAAGCGTCTTTAGGACCAACAGAATGGCATGGCAAAAAAATTGCTATCGGTTTCATCATGTTGCACTTCTTCGGGACTTTGAAAAAGTGCTGAGTCAGCATTTTTTAACACTATGGTAATGGGAAAAACATTTAAGACTACGTTTCTTCCAAACCACTGCTCCAAAAGCTTTCAAATTTCACATATAACATCTTTGGAAGATTGTTTCACGTGCTTATTGAACTCAAATCTCTGGGTCCATATTTGGGCTCTCTATGGGAGCCCAAATGTTCAAATTAGTGCAATGTAAGGAATATTCTTACAAAATCTTTTTCTTCAGATCCATCAATCAGAATCTTTTGATATTTGGTATGGGGGGGGGGGGGGGGGGGGGGGGTGGGGAATTCAAGTTTGTTCAAGGCAAGTCCCTGGGTTCATTTTTGGGCTCACTGTGGGAGCTTGAAATGTAACTTCGTTCAAAATGAAGAATTTTCTTTAAAAATCTTCTTCTTCAGATTCAGCGGTCAGAATGTTTTGATATTTCGTATGCAGCATCCTTAGGGGGGTAAGATTCAAGTTTGTTTAAGCCAAGTCCCATGGGTTGATATTTGGGCTCTCTGTGGGAGCCCGAATTATAACTTAGTTCAGTGTGAGGAATATTCTTTTAAAATCCCTTTTTTTAGATCCACTGGTCAGAATCGTTGGATAGTTGGTATAAACTTTTCTTAGGAGGGGCAGATGCAACTTGTTGAAATCAATTCCCGGGTTGATATTTAGGCTACCATGTCAGGTGAGCGCCCTCAGCCCCACCCCCCCCCCCCCCCGGGACCTCTTGTTTATTTTATCTTTCTAATTATTTCTTAGCCATCAAAAGTTCATATTCTTGGTTTGTTTTATGTTTTAGGTCTCATAATCTTCAGAATAGCATGGCTGGTGTATTTTGTCCCTTGAGTGCAAGAAGGCTTTGCCATGTCAAATGTTGCACTCATAGACAAATTTATCAATTTTATTAACTTGGGGGAAAATATCAGATATGAACCATTCAATTATACCACCCACTTGAAAAGTGGGAGGTATATAGTGATCACTTGGTCCGTCCGTCCGTTACGCTTTAGGGGGTACTCATCTGCTATCCGCAACTCCTCTTAAACCAGTGAACGGATTTCATTGAAACTCTAAGACATTCTTTTACATACACTGAAGATGTGCACCTCCTATTTTCTTATCAACCTACCTTACAATTGTTTACTACAGGCTTGCACTACAGTGTAAGACCCTAGCTCGGATAAAATACTCTCTATTTTAATCTTTCCCAACAGATGTGAGAAAGAAAAGTGGTGTAAAAAACACCACGAACAAATAAGCCAAAACTGGGTCGAGCGCCATCGGCGCACACTCAGTATGGGATGCTCTTCCCTACGTACAAATCCACGACTTCCGTGAACCAATGCACAGTGCGTCATCAATTCATCATTCTTTTGTTTTGTCCGCGCACGTGGAGGACGTGTCGCCATTTTCCTCTACGAAATAGTGATAATTCAACTCGTCGAAAATGGTTTTCCTGTGACTGGAATTATGGATCTGACGATCGTATAATAACAGGACTATATTCTTGTTAATATTTTCAACCACATTCTCATTGCATTTTATTTATGTATTCCGCTTTCGCGAATGTTTTTTCGACATCGTGTCAACGCGGTTCGGCAATAAATGTTTCGGTTGATAAAAATTTATTATTATTATTGGAGTTAGGTGTCAATGAGGGACTGCATGGACAGGATTTCTTCACTCTGTAGAGAGCTGAATTTCTGTTTTTGGCTCACCAACGTTAGTTGTGTGAGCCTATGGCATAGCCCTCATGTCGGCGTCAGCGTCGGTGTCAGCGTCCACTCTCAAATATTTTGAACTTTTGCGTACAGGTTTTGATTTTTGGGCTTTTTAAAATTTTGTTTAGTTTCTGCATATTGCTATGGTGGTTCACTATAACATTTAACTCTTTTCCAGGGTATTTTGTATTAATTTTAACCCTTTGAATCAAATTTTAGACTTATTTTGATGTTTGCGTGCAGGTTTTGATGTTGTTTTTTTTCCTTTCTTCCAAGTGGAGATTTACCTTGCAGCATATGGCCATGCTTTCTATTGTATGTAAACATGCATCTTAGGGCTAAGTTTCTATTATTTAACCCTTTTCCCGCTGAATTACTTCAATTTTGGACTTTTATGTACAGGTTTTGGACTTAGGCTTACAGCTTTTTTCTTTTATGTACAGGTTGTGATAAAAAAAAATTAAATTGAGGTTGACCTCACTACATATTGTAGTGGTGGTTACTATAACATTGATATCTTTCCAGTGCATTTTTTTTTAATTTTAACCCTTTCAATTGATTTTTATTAGACATATTTTGACGTTTGCGTGCAGGTTTTGATGTCCTTTTCTTTTCCTTTCTTCCAAGTGGAGATTTACCTTGTAGCATATATCCATGCTTTCTATTGTATGTAAACATGCATCTTAGGGCTAAGTTTGAATTATTTAACCCTTTTCCTGCTGAATTACTTCAATTTTGGACTTTTATGTACAGGTTTTGGACTTAGGCTTTCAGCTTTTTACTTTTATGTACAGGTTGTGATAAAAAAAAAAAATTAAATTGAGGTTGACCTCACTGCATATTGCAGTGGTGGTTATTATAACATTGATATCTTTCCAGTGCATTTTTTTAAATTTTTTAACCCTTTGAATAGATTTTTAGGCTTATTTTGACATTTGCGTGCAGGTTTTCATGTTTTTTTTTTCCTTTCTTCCAAGTGGAGATTTACTTTGTAGCATATGTCCATGCTTTCTATTGTATGTAAACATGCATCTTAGGGCTACGTTGTATTCTTTAACCCTTTCCTGCTTAATTACTTCAATTTTGGACTTCTTTTGTTTACAGGTTTGGATTTTTGTGCTTTTTTAAAAAAAATTTTTTTTCTTTGCATATTGCTATGGGGGTTCACGCGATAACATTTAACTCTTTTCCAGGGTATTTCGTCTTAATTTTAATCCTTTGAATCAAATTTTGGACTTATTTGACTTTCATGTGCAGGTTTTGAGGTTTTTATTTCTCTTCTTCCAAGTGGATATTTTTCAGGTAGGGTTTCACCTTACTGGCATATTGCCATGGTGGTTACTGTGACATTATCGGGTATTTTTCTCAATTTTAACCCATTGAAACAAATGTGATACTTTTTTTTTACTTTTATGTGCAGGTATTGAGGTTTGTCTTTCTTTTCTTCAAAGTGGAGACTTACCTTGTAGCATATTGCCATGGTTCCTATTTTATGTTAGCATGCTTCTTAGGGGTTATTATTATATTATTTAACCCTTTAGCTGCTTATTTTCTTTAATTTTTGACTTTTGTGTGCAGGTTTTGAACTTTTTTTTTACTCCAGCCACCACTTTACATTGACCACCTGTTGGTGAGCCACGGGGTACTGATACCCCCTCTAGTTTAGGTCCCTGTCGGCCGTCTGGGTTCTTTCGTGTACCCACCGGTTATTTGTCTGCCACCTTCTCTCATAGTTGGGGGTGTTCTTCTACTTCATGTATCTGTTGAGTTCACCTTTTTCTTCTACTGCTCTCACCTCTGTTATTTCCAGTTCGGTTCCTTTAGGGCATTTCATTTTGCCCTCGCTTTTGGTGCGTTCTCGTGGCTGTTTCTCCCGCACCCACGGGGCTTGGGACGCTGTTGTTTCGGGGCCTCCCGACTCGACCACGTCTGGTGAGAGTTATTCCCCATCCGTGGGGGATGTGCGGTTTTTTTACCATGGTGGATACTGCGGGAGCTGTTAGATTTCTGGTGAAAAGATGCCTGGTTCCGGGACTATGCGCCATCTCCATTCAACATCTGAGGCTGTCACTAGGGTTGTGACTCCTCTTTTGGAGGCCGAGCTTGGTGGCTCTCTCCCCTTTTCCGCCAGTTCCAACAGCTCCCGTCGTATCTGCTGCTACTGATGTTCCGTCTGCAACGTCATCGGGCACCGTTTTAGCCGGCCTCGGCTTGTCCCTGCAGGGGACTGCAGTGGTGTCTGTAGTGTGGTTGTGGGGTATCGGCCTCAGCCTTCCCTGACTTCAACTCGGCGAAGTCGGAAGTCGCTGCCGACTGAACCCCCTGCTGTGTCCTCTCGGTCGTTGGGCGCAGCAGTTTTCACCCTGTAGGGGCCTGCAGCAGTGTCTGGTAGTGTAGACGTGGGGTATCGGCCTCAGCCTTCCCTGACTTCAACTCGGCGAAGTTGGAAGTAGCTGCCGACCGAATCCCCATGCTGTGTCCTCTCAGCCGTTGAGCACAGCAGTTTTATCCCTACAGGGTCCTGCAGGGATGTCTAGTGGTGTAGACGTGGGGTATAGGCCTCAGCCTTCCCTGACATCAACTTGACGAAGTTAGAAGGGGCTGCCGGCCAAACCCTCTACTGTGGTATCTCAGCCGTCGAGTACCTCAGTTTTTCTCATTGGATTCGGATGTTCATAGTGGGGTCATCACGAGCTCCGTGACGTTTCCGTCCACGCACTCTGGTCCCATGGCCAGTTTTGTGTGACCAACGCTTTTTGTGCAGCCTAGACCTTCTGTCCCGCAGAGGTCTGCGGCGACTCTCTTGAGTTTCCACTCTGTTGATCCTCGGGGTAGGTGATACCCCACTACACGTCTGCCTTCAGATGTTTTCGGCTGCAGCCCGTCGCCCCGCGTCGGGTGTATTTGAGGATAGTGACCCTTCGCTGGTAAATGGGTCAGGAGTGAAGCCACTTTGTCGGTTCGTTCCCACGTCGTTCCGTTCCGACAGTCAGTGAGCTTAGGTAGGCCCTCTCCTTGCTCACTTCGGGTCTGTCCAAGAGCCTTTTCCGTTGCTTCCAGCGAGGCTACGAGTGGTTTCCGGGCGCCCCTTGTGGCGCCGCTTCCCGGGATTGGAAACAGGTCGCTTTCTGATCCCCTGGTGTGCCCACACCATGGGAGGCGTCGGCTGGTTTGCCCATGATGGGCTATGTGTCGTCCGACTCATGGGATGAGTCTGACATTCCTGACGTCGAGAGCCAACAGTCTTCTGACTTGGGGGCAGCTCTTGACTTTGTGTTTGGGTTCCTTCCAGGTCTCAAACCGTCAAACCAGCCGACAGTGTCAGCCCGGCTGCGATCATCAGTCGCACGCCTACAGCCTGTGGAACAACATGCTTCTGGGCGCCTTCGACCGTGCCTATCGATACAGGTGTTGAATCATTTCCCGCTTTGGACTCTAAGCTGAGTTCCAAGGCTATGAAGACGTCGTTCTTCATCAAGGTTGACACTTTTTGACTCTTACGTTCTTACGATCTCGCCAATCCGTCAGTCTGCCAGACTGTGACGGTCTTGGATCGGGACTCCATCTCCTCAACCATATGGAGACTCTGGAGTCCAGGTTGGGCTTATCGAGGGGGATGCTGGAATGCGTTCTCTCTTCGGTCACGTCGTCTCTGCTTTGCTGCTTATCTGCTCCCAGATGAGTTTGACGACAAACAGGTGTTTGTTTTGTGTGTGCTGTTTAAGGCGCTCATGCATCTTCTCACACACATGCCTGTTACGCGGCTAGCTTGGAATTAGTTTGCAGGTACGCTGTGCTGAACACAAGACGCCCCCCCCCCCCCCTTTTGAGGGCAGTGCGCTGCTCTTCGATCTGCCTATTTCGGCGGGTCCGCGACTATTCCATGGTCCGTGGCGACGGTTCGGGATGGCTCCCTTTGTCATTCCATTGATCTGCTGCTGCTTAGTCAACTTGATCGGCCTTCTGTTGGAGGCAGGTGCCGTCCAAAGCCTAACAAGTGCCCTTCTGCTTCCTCTGCGAAGCTAAGGGCTGATCCTCCTACCGCCACTTCTACTCACTCACAAGATGTGGTAGGCATCGGCAGTAGTCGCCTCGATTTCGTCCCAGGTTGAGGCACTCCACTAAGTAGAGAGTGCCTCTTCCCACATGAGTCCCTTTCAACGTTGCACGTTGGGACCTTTTGACCACGGAGATAGGCGTTCTCCTGTCAATTGTCAAAGGGGACAATCGAGGTCATCAAGAACTTTCTTTTAGTGGGATTTTGTTTCCCGCATGTTCTTGGTGCCGACGAAGGACGGCCGACTCAGATAGGTTATCCATCTGAGTATTCTGACACAGTCTACCATTGCTCCTCAGTTCAGCATGGAGGCTTTCAGATCAGTTCGCCGCTCCTTTCCCCAGGATGTTTTCCAGTTCAATGCCATTTCCTTTTGGCCTCGGCTTGGATCCTTGGGCCTTCACCTGTCCGATGTCGCATGTGTTAATCTTACATTGCACACAGTTCAAGGTGTCTTCAGCTTGTGTAGTTGATATCCTCCAGAGGCAATCCAATGATGCTTTTCTGGAGTCTGATGTCGCCACACTGTTGGGCCTACTCACGTCACTAGGATTCTGAGTCAACGGAGAGAAGTCGGACCTGGTCCCTTCTCCGTCTTGTCATCTGGCTTGGACTTTATCAGCTTGGAGTCTTCTCCGACTGCTTGGTCTCTGCGTTTCCGCAACGGATGTCATTCCTCTAGGTCAACTGCATGTCTGACCTCCCCAACACTGCTCAGTCGTTGGAGGCCGAATGTCGATCCTCTGGTTCTGGTGCTTCTGTTACCGGAGTCTCTTCCTTGTCACCTTCTCCCCTGACAGATTTTCGGTGGATTATGCAGGGAGTTCCGTTGGACTTCCCCACGTCCGATCGTGTTCTGACGGTAAACAGCGATCTCGGATGGGGTGTGACGTTGGGATCCTCTAGGTCTTTTCCTTCACGGGTCATGGGACCAGGATCTAGCAGCTCTTCATGTTAACCAGAAGGAGCTTCTTGCTCTTCTTCTGTGTTTCCGACAGTGGATTCCCCGCTTTTCGGATTGTCAGGTCCTTCTGTGGTCTGACAATTCGACGGTGGTTGTTTACATTCGGAACCAGGGCGGAACGCACTATGTTCCCATGTACGTTTTGGTTCGGGTTCTTCTACTGCTCGCTCAGGATGTCAACGTCGGAGTGGTGGTTCGTCATATTCCCGGTCGTCTGAACGTCCTAACCGACTCCCTGTCCCGACGGGGCAGGTTCTTTTCCACCGAGTGGGTGCTCCACATGGCGGTGTTCCAGTCTCTTTGCGATCTCTGGGGTATTCCCCACATCGATCTCATTGGAACCATCAGGTGGACACTTTCGTGTCCCCGTGTCCAGATGCTCTGGCTTTCGCCGTGGACGCTCTGGCCCTCCTTTGGGACGGTCTTGTCGGCTATGCCTTCCTGCCGGTTCCGATTCTGCCTCAGGTTCTAGCCCAGATATGAACCTGCAGTTGTCGAATCCCTTCGATCACACCCCTGTCTCCTCGGTGGGTGTGGATCAATCTGCTTCGCTCTCTGTTAGCGGCGGTTCTGGCATGTCTCCCTCTACGTCGCAACTTTCTTTGCCAAAGTCGCCCGAGGAGGTTTCAAGTTGATCCAACTTCATTGTGCCTTCGCGCATGTCTTTTATCGAGTCCTATTTCCTCCATAGTGGTTTTTAGAGATGAGCAGCAGTGGAGTTGCTTTTCTTCTTCAAGGAGGCACTCACTCCACTGCTTTAGCCTCTGTGGCTCAGTAGAAGGTTCTTCTGTCGATGGTGTGTGATCACTCTGTTGCTTCTGTCACTCCTTCGATCACACCGATTGCAGAGTTTTTGGTACATGTTTGTTTCTGGGGGTCTCCAGCGATGGGTACAAGTCCATGCTTCGGAGACTTTTTTCATATGTGGTACCGCATTGTTTCGGTACTCATCCTTGCCTCCCCAAGCTTGTTCAGCTCTTTTCCTTGAAAAGGCCTAGGACTTTGCAGTTTACTCCAAGATGGACACTTTTTGGCGCTGCTCTGCTTGGAGGGGGGGGGGGGGGGTCGATCGCGGTTTTATCCCGGATGGATATGCGTTTTCTCACATGCCAGATCTCTCCTGAATCCATTTCTCGGTGGATTTGTCGTTCTTCTTGCTGTTCGTGCAGCTTCCGCTCGTCTAGCTACTGGCGATTGTATTTTACCAATCGCTTGTCTGCCACGAGGTGCGTGCATTGTCTTCCTCTCGGGGCTTCTACTAACTTTGTCATGTTGCCGGATGTTATGCTGGCATCCTACTGGAGAAATGCTACCTTCTCCATTGATCTGCGACAGTTGCAGGAGCAGACAGAGGACCTTTGTCCTATGGGCCCTCTTTCTTCTGCTCAGACTGTTGTTTATCCCAGCCATTCAGCTTCTTACAGGGTCAGTTCCTGTTACTGTCCTTTCTGTCTGTGCGTCGCACATCAACATACGCCTCATCTTTCATTGTCTTTTACTAATGTTTGTGATGGTATGGTTTGATAGGACTAGGGATCTCTTCCTCTGTCCACGGTTCCAGTGCACTTGAGTTATGTGTGGGTTGGTTATGTGATTCCCTCCATCCTATTGTCTATTCAGCCTGTAGTAAACAATTGTGAGGTAGGTTGATAAGAAATATAAATTTTGTAGTAAATTTCCTTTCTTATTATACCTACCGCAATTGTTTGCATGGAGGCCCTCCCGTCTTCTTATTCGGGTAAGATTCCTTCCTCTCCGCTGATCACATAACTCCTATGTTGGCGGACTCAAAAGAATGATGAATTGATGACGCACTGTGCATTGGTTAACGGAAGTCGTGGATTTGTACTTATGGAAGAGCGTCCCATACTGGGTGTGCGCAGATGGCGCTCGGCCCAGTTTTGGCTTATTTTTTCGTGGTGGTTTTTGCACCTCTTTTCTTTCCCACATCTCTTGGGAAAGATTAAAATAGAGAGTATTTTATCCGAGTTAGGGTCTTCCACTGTAGTGCAAGCCTGTAGTAAACAGTTGCGGTAGGTATAATAAGAAAGGAAATTTACTATAAAATTGATATTTCTTTTCAAATATTTTCATTTTTACAGTTTCCCATATTGAAAAATGAACTTTGTCAAATTCAGTTGACCTTCTGTACAGATCTGCTATCCGCAACTCCTCCTAAACCAGTGAACGGATTTCATTGAATCTTTAGAATAGCATGGCTGGTGTATTTCGTCCATTGAGTGCAAGAAGGCTTTGCAATGTCAAATGTTGCACACAGAGACAAATTTATAAATTGTATTAACTTGGGGTAAATATAAGATATGAACCATTTAATTATACCACCCACTTGAAAAGTGGGAGGTATATAGTGATCACTTGGTCTGTCCGCCCTTCCGTTACGCTTTAGTGGGGTACACATTTGCTATCCGCAACTCCTCCTAAACCAGTGAACGGATTCCATTGAAACTCTCCGACATTATTTTACATACATTGAAGTGTGACGGGGAAAGTCTATGTGGCGGGGAAAGTCTACATATTTAAACAAAATAATCAATTTCAACATTCTTGGTCTTCATTTCTTTTCTGCTTTTATTTTCGAAAACAACGGAAACAGTTACAAACATGACGTCATCTCTCCACAGTAATCTCTGCATCTCAGACGTATTTAATTAAAGGGAAGTAACTCCAAAACAAATTACTGACAAAAACACATTATCTGAACCAGGCAAACTTGCTACCTCGGTGACTTTATACACTAACCCATAACAGAAGATGTGCACCTCCTATTTTCTTTTCAGATATTTTCATTTTTTTCAGTTTCCCATATTGACAAATCAACTTGGTCAAATTCAAATGATATTCTGTACAGATCTGCTACCCGCAACTCCTCCTAAACCATTGAACGGATTCCATTGAAACATTCAGACGTTCTTTTACATACATTGCAGATGTGCACCTCCTATTTTCTATTCAGATATTTTCATATTTACAGTTCCCCATATTCAAAAATGGCCTTTGTCAATTCAGGTTTTAGTAGGGAGGGGTATAGACCTGCTATCCGCTACTCATCTTAAACCACTGGAACTCTGACATTTTTTTTTATATACACTGAAGATGTGCACCTCCTATTTTTCTTTCTTTCAGATATTTTCATATTCCGACATACGGCCGTCCCCGTCCGTTATGCTATAGGGGTATTACGTTTTGAAGGGGGGGGGGGGGGTGGTACACATCTGCTATCCGCAACTCCCCTTAAACCAGTGAACAGATTCCATTGAAACTCTCAGATAATCTTTTACATACATTGAAGATGTGCACCTCCTATTTTGTTTTCAGATATTTTCTTTTTTGAAGTTTCTCATATTGAAAAATGAACTTTGTCAAATTCAGTTGACATTCTGTACAGATCTGCTATCCGCAACTCCTCTTAAACCATTGAACAGATTTCATTGAAACTTTCAGACATTCTTTTACATATATTGAAGATGTGCACCTCCTGTTTTGTTTCCAGATATTTTAATTTTTAGGGTTTCTCTTATTTAAAAATGGGCTTTGTCAATTCAAGCTTGTGTGTGTGGGGGGGGGGGGGGGGAGGGGGGTGGAATTGTTGACATTTGCTATCCATGACCTCTTTTAAACTAGTGAATGGATTTCAATGAAACCTTCAAACATTGGTGTCAGTGTTTGTGCTCTCTTCATTCATTCACTTGTAAAATGTTTCTTGGAGGGAGTGGGTGGTATCATTTAGTGAGCAGTGCTCACAGTTTTTCTAGTTTTTATTAGCTCAACTTGACAAAGTCAAGCTGAGCAATTGCCATCACTTCTCGTCCGTCGGCGTACGTACGTACGTCCGGGCGTACGTACGTGCGTCCACAATTTCCTTTGGCACACCTCACAGGTCGCATTTATGATCAGATCGCTTTGAAACTTCGTATGCTTGTTAGGGGTGACCTCTAGATGGGAGCTATCGATTTCATCAATTTCCGTCAAAACATGTTGCCGCGGCTAACATTCTGAGAACTTAGTTTAGTCTGACCTCAATATTTCCCTTTGGCACACCCTACAGGGCACATTCATGTTTGGCTTGCTTTGAAACCTGGCATGCTTGTTTGGGGTGACGTCTAGATGGGAGCTGTCGATTTTCTTCCATTTCCGTCAAAAAATGTTGCCGCGGCCAACGTTCTTAGAACTTAGTTTAGTTAGACCTCCATATTTCCCTTTGGCACACCCTACAGGGCACATTTATGATCGGATTGCTTTGAAATCTGATATGCTTGTTTGGGGTGACCTCTAGATGGGAGCTGTCGATTTTCCCCCATTTCCGTCCGTTAAAAAATGTTGCCACTGGCAACGATCTTTGAACTTAGTTTAGTCGGGCATCAATATATTCCTTTGGCATGCCCTACGGGACACATTTATGATCAGATCGGTTTGAAACTCTGCATGCTTGTTTGGGGTTACCTCTAGATGGGTGCTATCGATTTTCTTCGATTTCCGTGAAAACATGTTGCCACTGGCAATGACCTTCGATGAACTTAGTAAAAACTTAGTGCAGTTAAGCATCAATATTTCCCTTTGACACACCCTGCAGGGCACATTTATGATCGAATCGCTTGCAAACTTGGTGTGCTTGTATGGGGTGACATCTATATGGGAGCTGTCGATTTTCTTCCATTTCTGACAAAAAATGTTGCCGCTGATCTTTGAAATTAGTTTAGTCTGACCTCAATATTTCCCTTTAACACACCCTTCAGGGCACATTTATGATCGGATCACTTTGAAACTTAGTATGTGTGTTCGGGGTGACCTCTAGATGCTATTGCTTTTTTCACGTCCATAAAAAGTTATTGTCGTTATCTCCAGCCTTTGAACTTACTGCATTTGTGCATCAACTTATCCCTTTTGCACTCTCTGCAGGGTATATTTATGAATTTCCATAAAAAAAACCATTGTCACAAGCAATGACCTTCTGCTTAGTGCATTTGTACATTAACACCTTCCTTTGACATGCCTCAGAGGGCACATTCATTATCAGGTTCTTTTGAAACTTTGTATGCTTATGCAGGGTGACAAAGATAGGGCTATTGGTTTTCTTTTCATTTCCATCAAAAACTGTTGCTGTTAGCAACAATCTTTGAAGTTATTGCATTTGTGCATCAACATTCTTTGACATGGCCTACAGGCCACATTTATCATAGGATTGTTTTTGAACTTGGTGTGCTCATTAGGCAAGACATTTAGATAAGAGCTTTTGATTAGCATTCATTTCTGTGAAAAAAGTTGCCATTTACAATAACCTCTGAACATACTGCATTTGTGTATCAACATTCTTCCTTTAGCCAGTCTTACTGTTTACATTTAAAAATTGCATGGATTACTCTGACGTTGTGCACACACAATGCCCTTATGTTGAAATTTCATCAAATAACATTGGTACTAATGAGCTTCAATTTTGCCATTTCATAGGTAACTTGCCAAGTTCAAGTTTGTCAAGTTGAGCTACATTGTCATTGACACTTTCATTATGTCAAAGGTCACAGTGACCTTGGAATTAAAATTTTATTGGTCGGAGCTGGTTTCAGGTTCTCTTAATTATTAAAAAATATGTATTCGCGATCAAAACCCAACTTTGCATGTGGGTTGAGCATGTTGAGAGGAAGAACCCGACATTTTTAGGTTATTGTGTCAAAGGTCAAGGTCACATTGACCTTGAACTTAAAATTTTGTCGGTCCTGATCGAAACCAAACTGGACATATGATCAAATACAGGTAATCTTATCTGTACCATTTGAGTAAATAATACCAACAGTGGCTGTGTTAATTTCATGTAATATTTTACCATGGTTACACTATCAGGGTGATTTTTCGGGGGCGGGTGGGGGTTACCACCCCTGGGCGGCTACCTCTAGTCAGTGTTCAAACACAGTGTTGCAGTTTGTAAAGTAAAATTAGGCACCCTTATTCAAATACAGGCAAAATATAAATGAACTCAGTTAAAGAGGAATTCTCTGTTGAAAAAATACTTTTTTTTACAATCCAAACATCTGAAGGGGTTAGTGATCAGGTGTTTGATATTGGGTCAACACAGTGAAAACAGCTGATCGAGTCAAATTTTGTACACTTCAAAAAGGTACAAACTTCTTTTGCTTTTAGTAATGAGTTTTACAATCATTTCAGTGGTTTTCGAACAGGGTAATGCCAAGACTATAAAGCTTTTGAACCTGATTGCAAATCGTCCCTTGAAACATTTCAAAACTGTCAAATGTTTTGACTGATATCTTCCAGGATTTTCGGCCCAAGCAGATCTTTTCCTGGAAACAACATAGAATTCCGGTATTTTTGGGGAGGGTTAACATGTCGGATTATGAAAATAACTGATCTTGTGTTCTATATTCCATCCCAATGAGTGCAGGTCAGCTGCATCCATTGGTACTTCATCAGATATGGCTGATCCACTCTCATCAGCTATGGATTCCAGAACACCTGAATACTTACTGTCATAATCTGTAGCCATAGTGATATTGATGTTTGATCCAGTATTAACCCTATGCACACTGATGTCAGAATATCAAAATTCCAAGCTGTATTTTTTTCATAATGTAACTAAGAATCTAACCAATTTAATCTTGTGTGACATAACTTATTGAGCTCTGTCAAACAAAATTGATTTGTTTAATCCCAATTGCAGTTGCATCATGGAAAAAACTGCAGGCTGAAATTTTGATTTTTCAGCACCAGTCAGCGCTTATATTTCATCGCAATTTGGGAGAATCTATTTGGATTGATTGCGACCTTCTATCCCTGCTATGAGAGCCCCAGGATCTCATGATGTTACCATGGTTGAACCCCTGTTGTGTGCGGGGGGGGGGGGGGGGGGGTGGTGGCGCGGTGGCTCAGTAGGTAGAGGTGCAGGCTGCCAGCGGAGAGGTCCTCGATTCGAATCCCACCTGCAGCAATCGCGTTGTGTCCTTGGGCAAGACACTTCACCCCCATTGCCCACGTGGGGGCACGGTGACGCTGTGTACTAAGGCGTACTGCACGTCGATGGTACACCTGTCTTCAACCAATGCTAACCCTGCTTGTGTGGAGTTAGTATGTTGGGGAGCTGACAGTTGCTCGCCGTTGCTCGTTGTATACTTTTAATTTCTAAAACATTAACTGAATTTGATTATTTTTTGAAAACTAAACAATATTTACAAAATAAAATTTTACAAATATGGAGCAGGTTCCAATGACCGCCATATTCATATAATTATATTGACAAAGTGACAGGATATTTCGGGTCATGTTTGCCTTGTATTCTCAATCTGTTTTCCCTATGTTAGGTAAAGGTAAAGGGTTAAATTGACTCAAGTCTTTTCACACGAATCTTAGCAGAGGTATACCGAGAATCTGCATGGATTCTCACTGTTTTTGTTATGCGAATCTTTGCATGAATTGATTTTCAGATCCTCGTCGAAATATAGGCCCTGCCAGTGTGCAGAGGGTTAGAGTGACTCCTAATCTTGAAAAGGAATAATCTGACGTTTTTGAAGTAATATGACTTTTTAGCTCACCTGACTGAAAGTCAGGGTTAGCTATTCTGATCACTTTTTGTCCGTCGTCCGTCGTGAAGGTGGTGTTTGGGTCTTTTTCTCCCAAGCCACTAGCCATATTTTAATGAAATTTCAGTTGAGTAGTGGTTATATAGGGGCATTTGGGTTTTTCTTCAAATTGGGTTTCTGCTCGTATTGGGGAGGGGGTGGGGACCAAAATGCCTCAATTTTTAAAAAAATGTTCTCATGAGCCAACTGATGCAGAGAGTTGATATTTGGTATACAGCTTCCTTTTGAGGTGTAGACTCAAGCTAATTCAAGAGAAGTTCGAGGGGCAATATTTGTCATCGTTACGGGAGGGACAAGAATTTTTGCCCCGCCCAAAATTACTATTTTCCAAACCGAGAGGCCGATTTGAACCAAATTTGATATGAAGTATTAATGGGTCATAAGTACTTGATTTATGCAGCAACAAAAATTTCCAATTACCCCGTGGGAACCACATGAGCTAAAAATAGAAATAAATTCAAACGCCCATATCTCCAAAACTACACAGCTCTGAGAATTCTTATTTGGTGTGAAGCTTCCTTAGGACCAACAGAATGGAATGGTTTCACATGTTTATTGAAATCAAATCCCTGAGTCCATATTTGGGCTTTCTATGGGAGCCCAAATGTTTAAATTAGTGCAGTATGAGGAATATTCTTCAAAAATCTTCTTCTTCAGATCCACCAATCAGAATCTTTTGATATTTCGTAAGCAGCATCCTTAGGGGAGTGAGATTCACGTTTGTTCAAGCCAAGTCTCTGGGTTCATATTTGGGCTCCCTGTGGGAGCCCGAATTATAACTTAGTTCAATATGAGGAATTTTCTTTAAAAATAATCTTCTACACATCCACCAGTAAGAATCTTTTGATATTTGGTATACTGTATCGTTAAGGAGGTGAGATTCACATTTGTTAAAGCCAAGTTCCTGGGTTCATATTTGGGCTCCCTATGGGAGCCTGAATTATAACTTAGTTCAATATGAGGAATATTTTTAAAAAAATAAAAATAATTCCAGATCCACTGGTCAGAATGTTTTGATATTTGGTATATGGTTTTCTTAATGGGGCAGATGCAAGTTTGTTCAAATCAGGACCCTCGGTTGATAGTTGTCAGTGTTAGGTGAGCGCTCTCAGGCCCCTTGGGGCCTCTTATTTTAGCTCATCAGATTGAAAGTCTTGATGAGCTATTGTGATCACTCACTAGTCACCATACGATGTCCATCGTCCGTGATTGTTGTGTTTGTACCGGCTCCTCCAAAACTGAACTACCTATTCCAGTCAAAGTTGAGGTGACTGTTTGTTCTCAGATTGCATTTTGTTTTTGTTGAAATCAACTTGCCCAGCCTCGTGGGGAGGAGGTAGGTGACAATGATCCCAAATTAACAAAAACTCGTCTCATGAACCAGTGGGTACAATAACTTGATACTTGGTGTGGAGTTTTCTATCCTTTTGAGGTGTAGAATCAAAAGAACCTGATGGCCTGAGAAACAGATTTTTATGTTTTTAGACCTAAATTAAATGTAACTCTAAATTAAACCACTTCAGCCTTGTATCAGAGCTCAATATGCTCTGCCAGTGACAAAGAAAGTATTTCAAACTTTAGGAGTGTGGTGGAGGAGGGTGGGCACATTCATAGAAGGACACCCACACAGAGTGTTCAACCGATTACCAAAAATAGCCGCTGACCGATTACTGGTTATTTGAGCTCACAATCGGCTGATTCTGACGCTGATTCCGATTATAATACCGTGCTCTACTAGACAAGTCAAGGCTCGCAAAGAACTACATAAAATATTGAATATATTTTACAGTGTTTACAGTCCATTCACTACTGGATAAGTCGAGATTCAACGAACTACATTAAATTGAACATATTTCACAATGTTAAACTCCGTTGTCTCAGGTCCAGTAAAATTACCAGTCGCGCACACTTCGGTGGTAAACGTAGCTATCAGAGCAAGTGCGCACAACTGGTAATTTTTACTGCGACCTGTGTCAATAGAGTGCAACCTTCACTTGTCCGGTATGAACTGGCGACTGCTGCAAGTACGCACAATTGTAAGCTATACATGTTTAACTTGAAAATCTTGTAAAGGGGCATCCAGAGAGATTAAGAATACACATTGTGGTGGTTTTTCAACTTTATTGAATGATATCATTGACATCATTTTACATTAACAATATTTATTTATTTATTTATTTATTGGGGTTTAAGGTCACATACTTATGCACAATGGCTAACCATGACCGTGACAGTTTTACGGGTGGAGGAAGCCGGAGTACCCGGAGAGAACTACCGAGCAACGGCGAGCAACTGTCAGCTCCCCAACATACCAACTCCACACAAGCAGGGTTAGCATTGGTTGAAGACAGGTGCACCATCGACGTGCAGTACGCCTTAGTACACAGCGTCACCGTGCCCCCACGTGGAAAATGGGGGTAAAGTGTCTTGCCCAAGGACACAACGCGGTTGCCGCAGGTGGGATTCGAACCGAGGACCTCTCGGCTTGTAGCCTGCACCTCTACCAACTGAGCCACCGCGCCCCCACATTAACAATTGCAGAAGATAATCAAATTGGTTTAAGAATCATCACAAAATGCTTGGCAACAATCAGGTGAACCGCTGTTCCAGGAACCATCGTCGTTGTCATCCGATTGTGATGGCCGGTTCCTATCATCGGTTGAACACTGCCCACACACTAATAATATATTGTTGTGTCCCATGTACCTTAATGGCATGTTAGGAACACAATACGCAGAGTTACGTTTGGGCCTAACAAACCTATACATTGTGAAAAATTAACATGTTTGGCTCCATATTGAACAAATTTCATCACCGGGATGAACTAGTTCAGCGATCCGAACGTAGTGGCTACCCCTCTACGTTCAGATTCTTCCCATTCAATCCTATAGAAAAAGTTCCCATCAAGTTTTTATGGGAACTCAAAACTCGAAATTTGGGATATATATCAAGCTTTCGCCCTTATTACCGGCTGCAATCGATAGTACACGTATTTCCTTACATTTGGGCAGAGTTTATTAATCCAAACTTGGTTTTATCCTTTAATTGTTGTCATTTGTGTACTCGTGAGGCGGCGACGGAGATTTCAAAATCGGCCATGTTTTTATTTAAATGTAAAACAGTAAAAACAATAACCCAGTAATGGCGCCGAAACGAATAGGCCTTTTCATCGATGCGGAATAGGAAATTCGATCGCAATTGCGCAGAATGGGTTTGATAATCTGCTCTGTGCGAATGCGACCGAGTTTGATGACCCCCTCTGGGCGAATGAGATCGAGATTCCGATTCTGCGCCGATGAAAAGGTCTATTCGTTTCGGCGCCATTACCGGGTTATTGTTTTTACGGTAATAAGGGCGAAAGCTTGATATATATCTCAAATTTCGAGTTTTGAGTTCCCATAAAAACTTGATGGGAACTTTTTCTATAGCATTGAATGGGAAGAATCTGAACGTAGAGGGGTAGCTACTACGTTCGGATCGCTGAACTACGGGCTGAACAGGCCCAGTGGGGAAATATGTTAAATGTGAAACCAAAAATGTGCACTGTTCTCCACTTTAAAGGCTGTGAAAGAGAAAAATCAAGATCAATAAATGAAGTTTTGGATGACTACGTTTGAGTGGTGTGGACCTCTCCCACAACACGGACACTATCTCTCTCTTTCCCTTCCTCCTCCTCTCTCAGGCCCGATTCCTGTGTCCCTGTGCTCTGTCAAACAAGATTGAACTTGTTAGCTCACCTGACTGTCCACGAACATGGTGTTTGCACCTGACTCTCCTAAACCGCTGAACCAATTTTAGTTAAATTTGAGGTGATTGCTTGTTCTGACATCGCATTTTCTTGTTTTTTTAAATCAAATTGCCCAGCCCCATAGGGAGGGGGTGAGGGAAAATCCTCCAAAATTTAAAAATCTTCTCATGAACAAGTGGATACAGTGAGTTAATATTTGGTATGTAGCTTCCTTTTGGGGTGTAGAATCAAATTTTATTTAATGCTCAGGCATCAATTCACGCTGAAAAATTAAGTCATATTCCCCTGTCGGTCGGCAAAACGAAATATCAAAATGATATTTAGAAATCGATATTTCATCGTAGGTTCATTTCCACTGTCTTCGATGTTCAGTGGCAGCACGTTTAATGGGCCGATAAACATTTACATGCAATCATCACAGAGTCAGCACATCAGTAATGAATTCCAGAGTCCCAAATACAAACGAATTCGAATAATTGATAGTGACAGTGACTAAATCAATTCATTAAATCAGCGGTTTCAAAGTTTGACTTTCTCATTCACCTTCCAGCGAAAAGCCGAAATCACTTTCAAATTTCTTCAGTTCAACATCACACGTCTTCAGTGCATTGAGTTCAAAAAAAATAAAATGACGTGTCTTGTTATTGAAAATAAGAAAGTGGTGTTTTTTGTTATTGTTCTATTTCTTCGAAACACATTGCGATTATTTCAATTCGCCAGCCTTGGTAAATCGTAAAGTTAGGGGAGAAATAAGACGGGACTACTTTTTGTGCGGATATTCACACATTCCAATGGTTGGAGTTTGGTTGTTGTAATTTTTGTATGGACGCCGGTTCGGCACATAAATTTTGCGCCTTAATGGCAAATAAAGGCCACAAATTGGAGAGTTTGTAGTCGTAGAGCACTAAATAAAAAGAAAATTCACGAAAATTTGATGAATACCGAAAATATCTCGTTTTCGGTATTCATCAAATTTTCGTGAATATCCTCTATTGTTTGAACAAAATTTGTGGAGGAATATTTGCCCTTGTAATGGGAGGGGTAAGTTTTTTGGCTCCCGCCCAAAATTTCTATTTTCTCAACTGATGAACCAAATTTGATGGGTGGTATTATTGAGTCATAAGTACTTGACTCATGCAGAAAAATATTTCCCGTGTCCCTATTGGAACCCCAAGTAGTATAGCACGTATGAATCGTGACTGATTACCCGGAGCTTTGGGGGAGCAGCTAGTGTTAAATTCCCATAGGAACCGGAGCCCTTTGGGGTAGCAAAAGTACGGTTCCTTGCAGCTAGATCCGCCAAATGGTGTAGGAACTGTATATATAGTATGCTATGGCATCTATAGTGATATATTTATGCGTGGGGCTATAGGTATATATTATGGGTAAGTGGTGGAAAGATAATGGGAAAATTGGGTTTTCTTGTAAGTTTTCCCGTGAAACGTTTTAAGTTGCAAATGACGCTGTCCACTCTACACTCCGATATAATGTTATTCGAATCAGGGGTGTCGGGCTTCTCGTTTGGGGAGAGGGGGTGATATGGTAGTAGTGGTATATATCCATGTTGGTATGCTATTAGCCCTTGGGTCTTCATATTATGCTATCTCTGCTATAGTTAGGTCAAGCAGTGTTGTGGGCATGGGAGTCATGTATGGTCGGCCAGTGCGATATTGTCATTGGTGGTTTAGATTGGCAGTACAGGATGAATGGTCTGTTGGGTTATCACCTCCTTAGTACTATTAACCTATCGAATCATTTATAGTATCTAATAATGGCTGGTATTGGTAGTATGGAATTCCAGACCAGGCGGTATTATACTAGGTTGTTTTGAACAATAGTAAAGGATTAACGACCTGTTGGTCTATTATCCACTAAGTTCTAACCTATTAGGTCGTTTCGGGATGGGGGTGGGTGGAGGTGGTATTGGTAGTACGAAATACGGACTACTAATGAATTGAGGTTAGCCTTTGTGGTGTTTCGGCAATTAAGACCAGATTGGGGGGGGGGGGGGGAACTTTCGGAGACCGAACAAAGAGCCGATTTATGGACTATTGGGGGCGCTGATGTTGCACTTGTGTAGTTTGGCTCCTGAATCCCAGAAAGGCCTTCAGGCCTCTTACTTCCAAACTCCTACAAAACCTATTTATGGCTCCTATTTCTATAAGTGTCCTAAACAATAGATAACAGAAGGCTTTTCAACATTCAATACATTTTATTCTATACAACATAATAATATTACAATATACATTCATTTGACAAAACACGATTTAATTGCAGTTTTCAAATATACACGACTAATGAATGACGTGTAACACAAAAAATGAATTTTTCACATCAAGATTGTAGTGACAAAACAGCTGATGGTCAGAGTACATTAATGTCTATATATCCAGTGGTTTGGTCGAGGTTCCATCTTCTTGAACTTTTCTTTTCGGGTAAAAATATGGCAGTCCATCTTTGATCTGACTATAAGTGTACATGTGATTATTGTTCACCACAAATCTACGGTTAACTCCTGTTCCACTCTGTTGCGTTTTCAACACATGCATATATTTGTTCTTCGTTAGGTCGTTTTGGCGTTTATTTATTCCTTTGGAACTGAACAGTAGTAGGTTTTGCTACAGAGACCCACAATTCCATCTCCGCTCCATTCAACCTTGAAAAGGCCAGGTGTTCTTTTATCGAATGCTTTCCGGTCGCTGCAACATGACCCCTTCGGTGACCATATATCTCCTCTAATCTTGGTTTGAACAAAGTCTTCTCTGTGCTCATCTCATGATTCTGACGGTAACCATTTATGGACTTGGTGATAGAATGATTCTTTTTTCTCCGGTTTTATTACTTCTTCCAGAGATGATTTGGAGAATGAGATGTATCCAGAATCGGTATCCATGAGGCAGTACTGAAAATCACGTCTATCCACGAATATATCAATAAAATCATAGTAAAACTGCAACATCTTCATCTTTGCGTATTGGTACACGAAGAATCCGATATGAAGTGGTAAGTTCAGCTTGATGCGGTTCTTATTCATTTCCAACTCGTATACTGTTTCGCTCAAAGGGTTCATTTGTCGGAAGTGCACGTTGTTTATTAAGCGAGAAGCTTCGTCGTCATTACAGTAAATAATATTTCTGTGTTTTTCTTTGTTGGTTACTGTCTTTCCGTACCCGCTATTCCCAAGGAGTTTCATTGTGTCGGCAACTATTGCCTTATCTGGATTCCGATCACCGTCTCTTCTAGCCTGTGATACCTCTTCTCCAAATTTCTTGAAGCACGCTTAAAAATTGGTTCGTATTGTATGACTTGGTAAATTTGTGTCACCTCGAGGCCGTGATCAAGGTACCATTTCAGGAGTGGCGTTGCAAGCAATATCCTCTTCGCATGGTAACTCCCGATCAAACTTCTTCTCGGCTGGCGCATGGCGTGGTTTTTCTCTGCAAACTTTCTCATGTGATTTCCAATGTCGTATGTAGTAATGGTGGTATTTTTAAAGATGGGTGTCATTTCATCAAATTGATGTCTGAGGTGGTCTGGAGCATGAATGTCACACTCAACTAATCCGAACAGATTGCCCGAAATCACATGCTGCGTTACATCACTCTCGTCCATTGTCCATGTTAAAGTGTTGCCCCCAATTTTCTCTAGGTAACATTTTACTGCAGGATCCTTTCTCATTTTCAACCACTGACATTCCCAAATTTCAACAAGTTTGTATCCTTGATCAGCAATGTATTTGGCGTTCTTGATAGTCTCTTTGTGAAGATCTTCCATTTGTTTTTCTCGAACACTGTTGAAAAGAATTGCTTCTCCATTTCTTTTGGTGTTCAGTCGACAATTGTGGCCATGCCAGAAGCAGCCGTGAAATTGGTACACCGTCTGCGTTTCTTTGCACCAGCCGTCTACGGGCAGATGTCTCCCTCCAATCTTTTTCTCTTCTCCATTGAACTGATGCCGAATTTCAAGACTGTCTCTTCTGGAGATATAGTTTAACCACTGCTGCGTCATTCTGCCATATTTGTGAGAATACTCCGGTTTGAAGTCTTGTTCTTTACGTCTTCTTATATACATCCCAGTTGGCATCTCTTGCATTAAACACCACAAGTAAAGAGCGTTGGCGTCATAACCAACTACACCCCCACACGTTTTAGCTTCCTCTCCATACTGATAAGATCTAATTTTTGTTAGTCCTTTTTCTTTATGACGGTCAAAAATTATCGAAGGACCTCCCACGATGTTGTCTTTTACCAGGTGATGTAAATCTTTGTTCTTCTCGTTGAAAATGGTAAAATGGGTTGTTTCATTGTCGATCGTGTGGAACAAATACTTCAATGTCAGTCCGGATACACTCATTCCATCTTTCATCATATCAATCCCGCGCTCTTTGTGGAAGGCAAATTGTTTCTCTAGTGCTTCTAGGAATGGTTGGACATCACGATTGTTGTACCAGATGAGAAAATCGCGAAAGGTGTTCATCTCGTGGTCTTTCCATACTTTCTGACAGTAGATGTATTCTTCTTTAGATATATTTTCCCCTTTGAACGAACTGTAGAATGTATCGTAGTCCGGCAAGTGGTCTTGTTCCAGTTTCTTCAAATCATCAATCCACTCGTATGGCAGGTAACCTATCGTCACTGAACAGCCAAATGCTCTAAGAAATTTATCATACGAAAAACCAGGTGCCAGATAATTCACAATGTCGAGGAATTTGAACTGTTCTGTTTTAAGGCACAAGAAATTGTTGTTTCTCTTCACAGTGAATCCAATATCCTGTTTCGTTTTCAAGAAAGTAAGTAGCTCGCACTTCACAACATTGAAATCATACTTTCCAGAGTTGAATCCAACAACCGGCATTTCTTTCAGATAAGCAACAAACTGGTGATGTAGCTCCTCCAAGGGATGTGACCTGGCACGTCCTTCTTCATTTAACAATGGGTCGCTTTCAATTGCTTCTGTGATCTTCGCATTGAGTTTATCAATGTAAGGTTGATATTCTGACTTTAACAGCGCATAGGCCCCGTTTGAAATCTCTTCCAAGTAATTCATCATACGGCTCACCAGTTCTTGTGCATTTCCTTCTGCAATAAAGCAGACCGGTTCTACAAATCCTGGTACATTGCTGCTTACACTTACGCTCAATGGAACGTGTCGGGCTTCCCAGGTCAGTTTTTCACTTTTTGTAGGTATATGAGTTGTATCAAAATAGCATTCGAAGTCAACGGTTGCTCGGTACGGGTAATATCTATTTTCACTTGGAACTGAGATTCCTTCATCTTCTAAGAGTTCAAAAACTGTTTGTGGAACATTATAAACACCGCCAGTATATTCATAAGATACTTCTTTTGTACATGTTCTCTCATGCCTGTTGAGTTGAAAGCCAGTCTTCCACAATCTGCCACACTTCCGACAGGTAAATGACTTACAGTAATGATTGATGTCTCTGATGAAACTGAAATGTTCTTCGTGAATGTTGATATACATCGTCTCACTAAAACGGCAGAGTGATCGTCTGACTAGACTAGCATTTGTTTCTCCATCTTCATTGTGTTGCAACTGATAAACGTTGATGTTCAGTTTGAATAAGTTCTCTATTTCAGGTAACTGGTTGAGATTGACTCCTTTGAAAGTTTCCGTGTCTTCATTTGTATACTGTCGAAACAGGTGTTTAGTTTCTGTGTTCAAGTTGTGGTAGGTAGCTCCCCTTGAAAGGGCTAAGCATCTGAATAAACAGAGGTTATCGACATATTTCGTTCCGGTATTTTGGTCTTTGACTAAAACAATTATGGCTGGATTGTCCATGATGTACGCAGGTAAATCTGTGGCGCCTCCAATAGGATGATCTTTGATTTTATTGATGTAGAATGTTATGTTGGTCACTTTATATACACTCCATTTGGAATCGGGTCGCTGTTGTCTCGCCCACTCTAATACATCTTCTTGGGAAACATCTCTCATAAACTTTTCAAAATCTTCTAGATTCGAAACAAGACGTGGTGTATCCAGGAATCTGGCATTGTTCTGGGATGCGTGATAGTATCGGAGGTCGTCAGTTTCATTGTTGCGTAAGATGAATCCGTAGCTCAGGTTGATTTTGAACTTCCATTCTTGTTGTTGAAAAATTGTTTCTGTAAATTCACTGGCCATAGCTGTTATGTCGCCGGTCTTGATGCGAAAATTGTAAGTGTCTTGAAGTTTTCTGTTCGTGATATGGTGGGTCCGTATAATGTCCCAGTTCACTTTGTAAAGAGCTTTCATCTCATCACATTCCTCTTCGTATAGTAGTTCAGGTGAAAACACTGCAGGATCACACTCCATGAATGATGTTCTGGATTTCTTCGTCTTTCCATTTGACTGCTGTTGGTCGTCATTCGATTTTCGTTTTTTGGCTGTTTTCTTGTCAGGTTGATGAGCTGCTTCCATATGTACACTGGTTTGAGACAGTTCACTGAGTTCTTGCCGACGCTTTTCACATTTTTTCAAGTGATGCTCGAGATCTTCATTCCTGGAATACTTCATGTAGCAGTTATGGCATCCATATATCTTCTTCTTCATATGCACAGTTCTGATATGTCGCTCCAAGTTGCTTCTCTTGTGGAATATTCTTTCACACTGTTCGCATTCTAATGAAGTTAATGTCTTTTCATCGTCTCTTTTATAAGACTTTTTCTGGAGATTTCTTGTTACACCTTGTATCTTCTTGTCTTCTTTCCCCTTGGTTTGGTACTGGTGATCTGTTTTCAGATGCAGTCGATAGGGTATGAGATTGCTGAATTCTCGCTGGCAGTCTTGTTAGTCCTTTTTCTTGATGACGGTCAAAAATTATCGAAGGACCTCCCACGATGTTGTCTTTTACCAGAAAAAAAATATATGATAAATTGTGTCTTTACTGTTTATTATAGATTACGCATCTTTCGGTCCAGTTCAGTGAGCAAGATCAGCCTTCCACGGGCATTCCGTTTAAATTCCAGGCACTTCCACTTTGATTGGAACCCTAGTGTGTTTCAGCGGAATGAGCTGATTATATAACCTGAAGTAAAATTCAAGGACATCCCACTGGACTGATAAAATGCCGTGGAATGGTATTTCACATGATGCATCAATTGTACAGACTGACTGTTGTTTTTTAAATATAACTATAGAACAAGTCGGGGGTGGTCGGCGCTTCAGCGCCATTTGTTGCTGCTGATGTGGGGAGAGTGGCTTCCAGAAGGTATAAAAGGCGACGTGCACTGCGCAATCGGTCATTCGCCATTCAGCAGCCGAGGTGAACACATCGTCAGTGAGAAGCTCTGCTAATTTGAACTGTTCTGTTTTAAGGCACAAGAAATTGTTGTTTCTCTTCACAGTGAATCCAATATCCTGTTTCGTTTTCAAGAAAGTAAGTAGCTCGCACTTCACAACATTGAAATCATACTTTCCAGAGTTGAATCCAACAACCGGCATTTCTTTCAGATAAGCAACAAACTGGTGATGTAGCTCCTCCAAGGGATGTGACCTGGCACGTCCTTCTTCATTTAACAATGGGTCGCTTTCAATTGCTTCTGTGATCTTCGTATTGAGTTTATCAATGTAAGGTTGATATTCTGACTTTAACAGCGCATAGGCCTCGTTTGAAATCTCTTCCAAGTAATTCATCATACGGCTCATCAGTTCTTGTGCATTTCCTTCTGTAATAAAGCAGACCGGTTCTACAAATCCTGGTACATTGCTGCTTACACTTACGCTCAATGGAACGTGTCGGGCTTCCCAGGTCAGTTTTTCACTTTTTGTAGGCATATGAGTTGTATCAGGCTAGAAGAGACGGTGATCGGAATCCAGATAAGGCAATAGTTGCTGACACAATGAAACTCCTTGGGAATAGCGGGTACGGAAAGACAGTAACCAACAAAGAAAAACACAGAAATATTATTTACTGTAATGACGACGAAGCTTCTCGCTTAATAAACAACGTGCACTTCCGACAAATGAACCCTTTGAGCGAAACAGTATACGAGTTGGAAATGAATAAGAACCGCATCAAGCTGAACTTACCACTTCATATCGGATTCTTCGTGTACCAATACGCAAAGATGAAGATGTTGCAGTTTTACTATGATTTTATTGATATCTTCGTGGATTAGAGGAGATATATGGTCACCGAAGGGGTCATGTTGCAGCGACCGGAAAGCATTCGATAAAAGAACACCTGGCCTTTTCAAGGTTGAATGGAGCGGAGATGGAATTGTGGGTCTCTGTAGCAAAACCTACTACTGTTTCGGCCCGAGTAGCAAGTTCAGTTCCAAAGGAATAAATAAACGCCAAAACGACCTAACGAAGAACAAATGTATGCATGTGTTGAAAACGCAACAGAGTGGAACAGGAGTTAACCGTGAATTTGTGGTGAACAATAATCACATGTACACTTATAGTCAGATCAAAGATGGACTGCCATATTTTTACCCGAAAAGAAAAGTTCAAGAAGATGGAACCTCGACCAAACCACTGGATATATAGACATTAATGTACTCTGACCATCAGCTGTTTTGTCACTGCAATCTTGATGTGAAAAGTTCATTTTTTTGTGTTACACGTCATTCATTAGTCGTGTATATTTGAAAACTGCAATTAAATCGTGTTTTGTCAAATGATATTGTAATATTATTATGTTGTATAGAATAAAATGTATTGAATGTTGAAAAGCCTTCTGTTATCTATTGTATAGGACGCTTATAGAAATAGGAGCCATACAGGAGCCATAAATAGGTTTTGTAGGAGTTTGGGAGTAAGAGGCCTGAAGGCCTTTCTGGGAAACAGGTGCCAAACTACACAAGTGCAACATCAGCGCCCCCAATAGTCCATAAATCGGCTCTTTGTTCGGTCTCCGAAAGTCCCCCCCACCCCCCCCCCCCCCCCAAATCTGGCCTTAATTGCCGAAACAACACAAAGGCTAACCTCATTTCATTAGTAGTCCGTATTTCGTACTACCAATACCACCTCCACCCATCCCCATCCCGAAACAAGCTAATAGGTTAGAACTTAGTGGATAATAGACCAGCAGGTCGTTAATCCTTTACTACTGTTCAAAACAACCCAGTATAATACCGCCTGGTCTGGAATTCCATACTACCAATACCAGCCATTATTAGATACTATAAATGATTCGATAGGTTAATAGTACTAAGGAGGTGATAACCCAACAGACCATTCATCCTGTACTGCCAATCTAAACCACCAATGACAATATCGCACTGGCCGGCCATACATGACTCCCATGCCCACAACACTGCTTGACCTAGCTATAGCAGAGATAGCATAATATGAAGACCCAAGGGCTAATAGTATACCAACATGGATATATACCACTACTACCATATCACCCCCTCTCCCCAAACGAGAAGCCCGACACCCCTGATTCGAATAACATTATATCGGAGTGTAGAGTGGACAGCATCATTTGAAACTTAAAACGTTTCGCGGGAAAACTTACAAGAAAACCCAATTTTCCCATTATCTTTCCACCACTTACCCATAATATATACCTATAGCCCCACGCATAAATATATCACTTTTGATGCCATAGCATACTATATATACAGTACCTACACCATTTGGCGGATCTAGCTGCAAGGAACCGTACTTTTATTCCTCCAAAGGGCTCCGGTTCCTATTGGAATTTAACACTAGCTGCTCCGGGTAATCAGGCACGATTCATACGTGCTATACTACTACCCCAGGAGCTAAAAATAGAAATATTTTGGAATGCCCATATTTTCTCAAACCGCACAGAACAGGAAGCTGTTATTTGGTATGAAGCATCCTTACGACAAGTAGAATTCAATGGTAAAAAAATGCCATCGGTTATGTCAGAGTGTTCTATAGGGGGCGGTGTTTGCACCCAAAAAATCCTGAGTCAGCATATTTGCAAAAACTAACAAAGAATTTTTCTCCAGATCCACTGATCAGAATCTTTTGATATTTGGTATACAGCACCCATGGAAGGGGGAGGGGGTCAGATACAAGTGTGTTCAAATTAAGCCCCTCGGTTCATATTTGAGCTCAATACGGAAGCTCAAATTTTTAAATCATTAAATATGAGGAATAATCTTTAAAAAATCTTCAGAACCACCAGTCAGAATTGTTTCATATTAGGTATACAACATCTCTAGGTGTGTCAGATTCACGATTGTTCAAATCAAGTCCCTCGGTTAATATTTGGGCTTCCTGTGGAAGTCCAAATCTCAACTTTATGCAATATGGAGGAAAATCTTTAAAAATCTTCTTTTTCAGATCCACCAGTCAGAATTCTTTCAAATTTGGTATACAACATCTTTATGGGTGTCAGATTTAAGTTTGTTCGAATCGGGTCTCGGGGTTAATATCTGTGCTCTCTGATGGTAGTCCGAATTTTCCTTCGTGCAATATGAGGGAATTTCTTTAAAACTCTTCTTATTCAGATTCAGCTGTCAGAATCCTTTCATATGTGGTATACAACACCTCGGGGTGGGGGGGGGGGGTCCAGATCAAAGTTTGATCAAATAGGGTGCCTGGGTTAATATTTTGGCTTCCATTTTTCTCAAACGGATAACCATGAGCTCCAACCGGATATTATCTGGATATCTGCAAATTTAACCACAGACTTCTTTGGGGTTTATCACAGAGCGACATCATTGGGTTAGCAGGTATCTGCATGTGGTAAATGTTTTGGCTCGGAACCCTCATGCAAAGGGCAATCAAATATTGTGTATGCTATCTATTCTGCCCAAAATAAAATCATCAAAGACTAAATTAGTCAACGACAATTTTATTCAAGACTTAATATTTTGACTTAATAGGATTTAATCTTGTTAATGATAGAAAGTGATGTGCAAACTTTAAACATACCTATACCACTGTAGTTAGGCACAAGAGATGTCGGATCGAATTAAAACAAAACATTTAAAAGCAATTAAGCCGCAGACAAACCTTGATCTTGCGGGATTTCCCATCTATTTACCTAAGAGAGGTAACTATGAAAGTAATCTACTTGGACTATTATTTCTCTGGCACATCTAAGATCAGTTTCTAGTGTATTGTCGGGTCAGTCTGTTAGCAATTGTGGGTCAATTAATCAAGGCATCAGTTAGTCGGCTCGTGGTTTTATTGCCCGTAAACTGGAAATCTTTTCAAACAATAAAAATGAAAGATCGAAAACAAAACTGTCGCAGGGTAACATGCAGCCGATCCACGTGACCCGCCTGACAACTACAGTATGATTGCCTTCACCTGTTGAAAAAGACCATGCACATGTTCAGCCGACGATAAACTGGCATCATAACTCCGCAAGTCTTGATGTTTACCGTCTAGTGTCCAGGTGCATGGCAGCAGAAGAGAAATTTAAATTTTATAGTAAAGTTCCTTTCTTCTTATACCTACCGCTGTTGTTTACTACAGGCTTTCACTACAGTGGAAGACCCTAACTTGGAAAATTGCTCTCTATTTGTTCTTTCTCAAGAGATTTGGGAAAGAAAAGTGGTGCAAAAACACCACGAAAAAAATAAGCCAAAACTGGGTCGAGCGCCATCGGCGCACATCCAATAGGGGAGGCTCTTTCTCTTAGTACAATTCCACGACTTCCGTTAGCCAGTGCGCAAAGCAGTCATCAAATCATTCTTTGAGTCCGGCAACATAGGAGTTATGTGATCAGCGGGGAGGAGGGATTCTTACTCGAATAAGAAAACGGGAGGGCCTCCATGTAAACAATTGCGGTAGGTATACTAAGAAAGGAAATTTACTATAAAATTTAAATTTCTTATCAACCAACCTTACAATTGTTTACTACAGGCTGAATAGACAATAGGATGGAGGGAATCACATAACCAACCCACACATAACCCAATTGCACTGGAATCGTGGACAGAGGAAGAGGTGCCTAGGCCTATCAAACCATAGCTTCACGAACATTAGTAAAAGACAATGAGAGATGAGGCGTATGGTTATGTGCGACGCACAGACAGAAAGGGCAGTAGCAGCACATAGCTGGAACTGACCTTGTAAGAACTCGAATGGCTGGGATAGACAACAGCTTGAGCAGAAGAAAGAGGGCCCGTAGAACAAATGTCCTCTGCCTGCTCCTGCAACTGTCGCAGATAAGTGGAGAAAGTAGCATTTCTCCAGTAGGCTGCCAGCAGAACATCCGACAACATGACGGAGTTAGTATAAGCCCCAAGAGGTAGACAATGCACGCACCTCGTGGCAGAAAAAACAATTGGTAATACAATCGCCAGTCGCTAGACGAGCGGAAGTTGCACGAATAGCAAGACAAATCCGTCGAGAAATGGATTCAGGAGAGATCTTCTGTCGACCAGGAATAAGAGACAGAAAATCTATCCTACCCTTCCAAATGAACAGAGCAAAGGGTGTTTACCCTCAACAGAAGGAAGAGTCCCGATACATGTAGGAGGCGGAGTAGTTTCCGGTATCTGATTCTTGGCCAGAATGGAGCAATCACTGGTAAACATAACACTGGTGGGAGAGCTCCAGAAAAGGGCCGGGCCAACCGAGAGGGCGTGAAGCTAACTAACCCGTCTGGCTAAGGCAAAAGCCATCAGAAAAGCCGTCATGTATGTGAGAAAAGGCATATCTACCTAGGATAATGGCTCCAACGGCGTCCCCGCCACCCCCCCCCCCCTCCCCCCAGATATGCGCGAAGGCACAATGAAGTCGGGTCGACGTGAAACCTCCTCAGGCGACCTTGGCAAAGAGGGTCGCGACGTAAAGGGAGACGTGCCGGAACCGCCGCTAACAGAGAGCGGAGCAGATTGATCCACACCCACTGAGGCGACAGGGGTGCGATCGAAATGATTCAACAACTGCAGGTTCGCATCTGGGATAGAACCTGAGGCAGAATCGGAACTGGCAGAAGGCGTAGCCGTCAAGACCGTACCAAATCAGGGACAGAGCGTCCATGGCGAAAGCCACAGCATCTGGACACGGGGACACGAAAGTGTCCATCTGATGGCTCCAACAAGTCGCAAAGAGATCGATGTGGGGACGACGTCAGAGATCGCAAAGAGACTGGAACACCGCCACGTGGAGCATCCACTCGGTGGAAAAGAACCTGCCCCGTCGGGACAGGGAGTCGGCTAGGACGTTCAGACGACCAGGAATGTGACGAACCACCACTCCGGCGTTGACATCCCGAGCGAGCAGTAGAATATTCCGAACCAATTCGTACATGGGAACATAGTGCGTGCCGTCCTGGTACCGAATGTAAACAACCACTGTCGAATTGTCGGACAACAGAAGGACCTGACAATTCGAAAGGCAGGTGATCCACTGCCGGAAACTCGGAAGAAGAGCAAGAAGCTCCTTATGGTTGACGTGAAGAGCTGCTGGATCCTGGGCCCATGACCCGTGAAGGGAAAAATCTAGAGGATCCAACGTCACACCCCTCCGAGATCGCTGGCGACTGCCGTAAGAACCCGATCGGACGTGGGGAAGTCCAACGTAACTCCCTGCATAATACACTGAACATCTGTCAGGAGAGACGGTGACGAGGAAGAGACTCCGGTAACTGAAGCACCAGATCCAGAGGATCGACATTCGGCCTCCAACGACTGAGCAGAAAGTGTTGGAGAGGTCTGACATGCAGCCGACCTGGAGGAATGAGATCCGTCACCGAACCGCAAAGACCGAGCAGCCGGGAAGACTCCGAGCTGTTGCGTACGTGGACTGGGACAGAGTCGGGGCAAAAGGCTGAGGAAATCACAGCCCTTGCCCGGGAAACCGCCACCGTATCCAGCTGAGTACGGAAGCCCATCCCAGATGACAAAACAACGGAGAAGGGACCGGGTTCGACTTTTCGTTGACCCCGAACCCAGTGACGTGAGCAGGCTCAACAGTGTGTCGACATCCGACTCCAGAAAGGCAGCATTGGAATGCCTCTGGAGGATATCGACTCCATAAGCCGGAGATGACACCCTGGACTGTGTGCGATGTAAGACTAACACATGCAACATCAGACGGGTGAAGGCCCAAGGATCCAGGTCGAGGCCGAAGGGCATGGCCTTGAACTGGAAAACTCCCTGGTGAATGGAGCGGCGAACCGACCTGAAAGCCTCCATGCTGAACTGAGGAGCAATGATAGATTGGGTCAGGATACTCAGATCGATAACCTGTCAGTCGGCCGTCCTTCGACGGCACCAAGAACAGGCGGGAATAAAATCCCACTGAAAGAATGTTCTTGATGACCTCGATCGCCCCCTTTGACATGAGATTGCCTATCTTCGTGACCAAAAGTTCCCAACGTGTAACATTGAAAGGGACTTGTGTTGGAAGAGGCAATCTCCACTGAGTGGAATGCCTCAACCTGGGACGAATTCGAGGTGACTACTGCCGACGCCTACCCTTACCCTGTGAGTAAGTAGAAGTGGCGGTAGGAGGATCAGCCCTTGGCTTCTCAGAGGAAGCAGAAGTGTACTTGTTAGACTTTGGACGGCCCCTGCCTCCAACACAAGGCTGATCAAGCTGAAGAAGCAGCAGCTGATCTATGGAATGACATAGGGAGTCATCCCGGACCGTCACCACGGAACCATGGAATAGTTGCGGACCCGCCGATAGAGGCATATCGAAGAGCAGTGCGCTGCCCCTCAAGAAGGGAACGGCTTGTGTGCAACACAGCGTCCCTGGGAACTAATTCCAAGGTAGCCGTGTTACAGGCATGCATGTGAGAAGATGGATGAGCACCTTGGCAGCACACACAAGAAGCCTGTTCGTCGTCAAACTTATCTGGGGGAGGATAAGCAGCAAAGCAGAGACGACGTGATAGAAGAGAGAAAGCATTCCAGCATCTCTCTCGATAAGCCCAACACGGACTCCAGAGTCTCCATATGAAAAATGGCCGGCTGGGGAGTTGAAGTCCTGATCCAAGACCGTCGAAGTCTGGCAGACTGACGGACTAGCGGAATCGTAGGAACGATAACGCACCGGAGGCAACGACGTCTTCATAGCCTTGGAACTCAGCTTAGAGTCCAAAGCTGTAAACGCTTCAACCACCTGTACCGACAGGCAGGTCGAAGGTGCCCAGTAGCACGTTGCTCAACAGGATGTAGGCGTGCGACCGATGATCGCAGCCGGGCTGACACTGTCAGCTGGTTTGACGGTTTGAGACCTGGAAGGAACCCAAACACAAAGTCAAGAGCTGCCCCCAAGTCAGAAGACTGTTGGCTCTCGACGTCAGGAATGTCGGACTCATCCCACGACTCGGAAGACATATAGCCCATCATGGGCAAACCAGCCGACGCCTCCCATGGTGTGGGCACACCAGGGGATCAGAAAGCGACCTGTTTCCAATCCCGGGAGGCGGTGCCACAGGGGGCGCCCGGAGACCACTTGTAGCCTCGCTGGAAGCAACGGAAAAGGCTCTTGGACAGAACCTAAGTGAGCAAGGAGAGAGGACGGCAAACAAACCGATTTGTTGATCCTCGACTTTTCTAAAGCATTCGACAAAGTCAGTCACAGCCTCCTCACCCACAAGCTCCATCATTATGCGATCAGAGGACCGATAAACACCTGGATAAGTGCATTTCTACTCGACAGAACACAGGTTGTCGCAGTCGATGGAGAAATTTCTGACAAGGCTTATGTAGAATCTGGAGTACCACAAGGATCAGTCTTAGGCCCTAGCTTATTCCTGTTCTACATTAATGATCTGCCTCACGACTTAGGCTCAACTGTACGCCTCTTTGCTGACGACACCATTGTATACCGGACAGTCTCTTCAAACTCAGATTGCTCCAAACTACAATCAGATCTAGACAAACTAGCGGAATGGGAGAGCAAATGGAAAATGGAATTCCACCCCGAGAAATGCACCGTCCTAACAGTTACTAACAAGAAAAAGCCAATAAACTGGAATTACTCTCTCCACGGACATGTCCTGGCACACGAAACATCCACCAAGTACTTGGGTTGTACCATCTCAAAGGATCTTAGCTGGAGCGACCATGTTAATAACATAACCAATAAAGCAAACCTAAGCCTAGGTTTTCTACAACGTAACCTCAACATTAAATCAAGAACAATAAAAGAGCAGGCCTATAAATCATTAATACGACCACAAGTGGAATATGCAACCACAGTATGGGATCCTTACACCAACAAATTAATTGAAAGGGTGGAGAAGGTGCAAAGGCGAGCTGCACGATACGTCACTGGTCGGCATAGAAATAGATCCAGCGTTAACACCATGCTGGAAGAGCTGAAATGGAAAAGCCTGCAAACAAGAAGAAAGGAGGCCAGATTAACAATGCTGTACAAGATCACAAACAATCTTGTAGCAATAGACAAAGATGCCTTCCTTAAACCCGCAACAAGGCGAAACCGCCATACACACATACTGGCCTATAAAATTCAACCAGCAACCAAAGATTCCAGAAAATTGTCCTTTTTCATTAATACTGTCAAGGATTGGAACAAACTGCCTTCTGAAATCGCAACGGCAGCTACACTTGAGTCATTCAAAACTTAAGTGCAAAACCACCTAAAATAACCTTGTATATAGGATTTTAACTAAAACAATTGAAATAAAAAAAAACAAAAAAACAAAAAACAAACAAACAAACAAACACATGCGCACACACACCTGCCAGAATATTCAACAAGTTGAATGTGGGCAGTATTCGGAAGAAGAAGAAGGAGAGGGCCTCCCTAAGCTCACTGACTGTGTCGGCCGCTTCGACATGGGAACGAACCGACAAAGTGGCTTCACTCCTGACCCATTTAACCAGCGAAGGATCACGATCCTCAAATACACCCGACGCGGGGCGACGGGCTGCAGCCGAAACATCTTAAGGCAGATGTGTATTGGGGTATGACATACCCCGAGGATCTACAGAGCGGAAACTCGGGAGAGTGGCCGCGGACCTCTGCGGGACAGAAGGTCCAGGCTGCACAAAAAGCGTTGGTCCCGCAAAACTAAACTGGCCATGGGACCAGAGTGCGTGGACGGAAACTCCACGGAGCTCATGGTGACCCCACCATGAACATCCGAATCCAATGAGAAAAACTGCGGTACTCGATGGCTGAGAGACCACAGTAGAGGGTTCGGCCGGCAGCCCCTTCCGACTTCGCCAAGTTGAAGTCAGGGAAGGCTGAGGCCGATAACCCACGTCTACACTACCAGACATCTCTGCAGCCCCCTGCAGGGATAAAACTGTTGTGCTCAATGGCTGAGGGGACACAGCAGGGGGTTCGGTCGGCAGCCACTTCCGATTTTGCCGAGTTGAAGTCAGGGAAGGAAACCCCACGTCAACACTACTTGACACCTCTGCAGACCCCTGCAGGGATAAAACTGCTTTGCTCAACGGAGGAGAGGTCACAGCAGGGGTTTCGGTCGGCAGCCACTTCCGACTTCGCCGAGTTGAAGTCAGGGAAGGCTGAGTTCGATACCCCACATCCACACTACAGACATCGCTGCAGACCCCTGCAATAAGCCGAGGCCGGCTGAAACGGTGACCGATGACTTTTCAGACGGAACACCAGTAGCAGCAGATTCGACGGGAGCTGTTGAAATTGACGGAAAAGGGAAGAGAGCAACCGAGCTCGGCCTCTAAATGAGGAGTCACAACCCAAGTGACAGCCTCAGATGTCTACTGGAGAGGGACCATAGTCCAGGAACCAGGCATCTCTTCACCAGACAACTCAACAGCTCCCGCAGTAGCCACCACGGTTAAAAAAAAACTGCACATCCCTCACGGAAGGGGTATAACTCTCACCAGACGTGGTCGTGTCGGGAGGCCCCGAAACGACAGCGTTCCTCTTCCTCACCCCCTCGGGAGCGGGAGGAACAGCACACCCCACACGGAGGGGGTATAACTCGTGCCCCCCCCCCCCCCCCGGGTGCGGGAAGAACGACCACGAGAACGCACCAAAGCGAGGGCAAAAGGAATTGCCCTAAACGAACCATACTGGACATAACAGAGGTAAGAGCAGTAGAAGAAAAAGGTGAACTCAACCGATATAAACAGTAAAAGAACACCCCCAACTACGCGAGAAAGGTGACAGAAAAAGTACCGGCGGGAACACAACAGAACCCAGGCGGCAGACAGGGACCTGAAAAACAGAAATTCTGCTCTCAACATAGTGGAGAAATCCTGTCCATACAGTCCCCCATTGACACCTAACTCCAATGATAATAAAATTTATCAACCGAAAAATTTTATGTACAAACCGCACGGTACGCGAAAGTCGCGCGCGACCCGTAAAATATATAACGTACAATGAAACGTGGTTGAAAATAATAACGAGAAAATATAAAACACAGTCCTGTTATTATACGATCCTCAGATCCATAATTCCAGTCACAGGACACCGTTGTCAACGAGTTGAATTATCACTGTTTCTGAATTTGCAAATGGCCGCCCAACTCACGAGGACGGATGAAAAAAGAATGATTTGATGACTGCTTTGCGCACTGGTTAACAGATGTCCCAAATCTCTTGGGAAAGATCAAATAGAGAGTATATTTTCCGAGTTAGGGTCTTCCACTGTAGTACAAGCCTGTAGTAAACAATTGTAAGGTAGGTTGATAAGAAATATGTGCATATTTGGAGCTCTTATTGTACTGTACTGCTGATTGAATTGCCTGCGACCACAAACGCAACTACGTCTGTATCATTGCAAAAACTCGACAGTGTAAAGACGTAGCTTGAATACTAGCTTTCCATTCAGTTTTAACTGTGTGGTGATCTGGTTGGCCACTTTTTATAGCCCTGCGATGAGTTGTGGGGGTGGGGGGGGGGGGTGGAGGGTACACTGGAATCACCTTGTCCATTCATCCATCCGTCTAGGCGTCCATGCATCCATAGACATATTTTGTCTGGAGGTTTTCTCAGACATTTACATGTATGGACCAATCTGCTCGAAACTTGGTATGAATGTTCACCACAGTGGGAACCTATGCACCTGTGTTTATAGTTTCGGTCAGATTACTTTTGCCAGAATTATGCCCCTATTCACCTGAAAAAGCCTAGAATTTTGTCCTGAGATTTTCTCAGATGTTTAAGGGTTGATTCCTCTGAAACTTGGTATGGGTGTTTACTACGTTTGGAACCTATGCACCTACCCTTATAGTTTCTATCAGACTTTTTTTGCCAGAGGTATTCCTCTTTCATCATAGAATGTCTGAATTTTGTCTGGAGATTTTCTCGCATATTTATACATCTATTCCTTTGAAACTTGGTATGGATGTTCACTACCATGGAATCATGTGCACCTGTGATTACAGTTTTGATCAAACTTTTTTGTTTGCCAGAGTTATGCCAATTTTCGTCTTGGAATGCTTGAATTACCTAGAATTTTGTCTGTAGATTTTCTCTGATGCTTACGGTTCAGTTCCTTTGAAACTTGGGATGGATGCTCCCTACCATCCTACCGTGGTTTGTGCCTTCGAGTTTTAAGATACCTGACTGAAAGTCAGTGTGAGCTATACTGATCACTCTTCATCCGTCGTAAAGGTGGTGCATATGGTCTTCTACCAAAACCACTGGGCTGGTGACACCATAGCATACCTGACAATTTCATCAAAGAAGCATGCAAAACAACCTTGACAGGCTTGGTTAGTGGGAGAGAACATGGAAAATTTGAGATCCATCCCTACAATGTGGAGTTTTATTTATTTATTTGGTTTTTACGGCACTTTCGACGGCCAGGGTCACCTCGATCGCTTCGTGTAGGTTTCCGGAGTGGGTGGAGAAAGCCTGGGTACCCGAGCAGCGGCGAGCAACTGTCGAATTCCTGAACGTACCAACTCCGCATAAATAACGTTAGCGTTGGTTGGAGGCAAATGCACCACCAACGTGCAGAACGCCTTAGTACGCAACGCCACCAAGCCCCCACCTGGGTAAATGAGGATTACGTGCTCTGTCTGGGACACAGTGCAGTTATCACGCGTCAGGATCGAACCTTCTCACCTTGACAAGGGAGCGTAGACCAGTTATACACGGCGACTGTGCGTCCACTTACTGTCTTCACAGCCACCCACTGCTCCATGCTAAATACTCGGGCCTTACGATCACCTCGGATCTTCGCTGGAATGACCATATCAAAAAACATATGTGGGCAATCGAACAGAACTCTGTGCTTCCTGAAAAGAAACCTGAACATCAATCAGCTGAAGATCTGAAAGAGCGGTGCATACTAGATGCTGGTTCGACACACATTGGAGTAAGCTTCGCCGTATGGCATCTGTATCACCATGGCAATATAAAACAGCTTGATATAGCCCAAAGGAGAGGTGCAAGATACACGTACAGCAAGTATGGAGACAGGAGAAATGCAACATCAACGAAAGAGGAACGAACTTCAATGGTCATCACTAGAAGAGAGACGTCAGTATGCAAGATTTCTTCAACAACAGCGGAACTCACATATGCACCAAAGACAGACTCATACCATTTACCAGAGAAAGTCTTAACAAGAGGAAACATTGATATCAAAGAGTTGAGTACATCAGGGACTACAGGAAAGGCTCCCTATTACCAAGGACCATTCGGGCTGGAACACATTATCAAATGTCGTAGAAGCCAAAACTATACGGGCGTTCAGAGCGGCACTCACTTGGGCGGGTGAGAAAGACCAAAATGAGGATCATTGTTAGTTCTCCACTCTGTTCTTATCTTATTTAAAAGAGGACACCGATATGCACACAGGAGGTAGGACACTATTGTGAGTCAGTTGACAGGGGTCGTATGCAGACAGAAGGTTGATTCCAATGATATTCAATGGGAGTGCTGGTTGGGGTGGATCATTTCAATTTTTTTTTAAATTAGTGGGAAGGAGTTGCGTGGGGGAAGGTAAGGTAAGGTAAGGTTCCACACACGCGATTAATATGGAAACTCAAAAGTTATAGAATTAATGAAAACATTTGCAACTGGGTTGAAATCACCCTACACAAAAGAAGACAGAGAGTCCATGTAAATGACATAACCAGCGCTATTCCCGAAGGATCTGTACTAGGCCCTGTATTATTTGGGATTTATCATAACGACCTACCATAAACGCGTACGCTCTGGGGTTTATATGTTTGCCGGCGACACAAAAATATTCCAGAAAGTCAAATCCCAAAGTGGCATACACGACGTACAACAAGACTGATAGATTAGACCAACAAACGGCTGTTAAAATTCCACCCTGACAAATACAGGATACTCACTATTAAAAAAAAAGGAAAAAGAAACACAGCAAAATCAGTTTGTACAACGAGGAACGACAATGAACAAAGAATAAATCTAGAGGAAACTGGCACAAAGAAGGACTTACGAGTTATTGGAATCAACGGACAGCTAACTTTTGAAGGTTATGTACAGAATCAAACAAGCAAAGCATCAACACTTGTTGGCCTTATTAGACGTTCGTTTTCGCTTCGGTGTGAAAAAAATATTCGTCTAGCTGTATAAAGCATTAGTTCGTCCACATCTTGAGTATGCTAATAATGTTTCGTCGCCATACAAGGTAAAAGATATTGAATCCGTTGAAAATGTACAACGGATGGCGACAAAACTTCTGTCAACTCTGAAAGACATGGATTATATATATAGCAGTAGACTGAAGAAGTTCAAACTCCCTTCTCTAACATTCAGACCACTCAATGGAGACATGATCGACACCTATAAAATTACGACTTGGGTCTACGATAAAAGTGTCGCTGATGGCCTATTGGCTAAGAGCACAAGACCCCCCCCCCCCCCCAACCCCCGAGGTCATTCCTTAATATTGGCAACCAGAAGTCATTGGGAAACCTGTGAGGAAAAAATCGTCAGTTATAGAGAAAGTATAATGCGTGGAACAGTTTACCAGAACTTGACATGTAGTCAGTGAACCAAACGTGTACTGCTTCGAAATCGGCTGGACAGATACTGGAACAACCAACCAATGAAATACAACTTCCAGGAAAACTTACAAATAAAGGGAACTAACTTAACATACGCACATAACGACAATACAGATGAAGTTCAATCAGAGGAGCTGAACTTTCAGAATCGATACAACGGTTACATAAAGGTAAAGGTATATTATACTTGATTTGAGGCACGATAAGCCATGGTGACCATTGACCGTGATCATAAGTGGCCATTGCACTACACTAAATGACTTGGCATGTTTTTCAGTTGTAAGAAACATTTTAAAAAATTGTTCTGTTGCAATTTATTGTAAAGTGCCACAGGCACCCTGACAAATTGTTAGAAAACAAATACTTATGTACAAAGGCTTGCTAAACTAACTCTCCACTCGTTAGTAGACTGTGCCATGCTACGAATCACTTTTGAAAAATAATTGCATTGCACAATAAATAAATCAATTCAACCCCAGAACAAATTGTTAAAAAAGACTATATATCGATTAGCAGAAAGGTTACCGTTACAGTAAGATTGTCAACCAGAAAATAGCAAAAAGAACTGCAAATTTCTAAGGCCAGAAGAAGACATTGCCTAAAAACAAAAAGACCGGTACAATCTTTGTAATTACTATAATTAGTAATAATTAAAATAACAAACAGTATTAACTGAACTCAACTTGTGTTTTCACAATAAAAAATCAAAAACCTTCTACTAAAATATAATCGAATGTAAACTAAAAAAACATGTTCTCACAATAATAGTTTCAAAGTTTATTCAACATGTCCAAAAAATTGTAGAAACATTCAATTTTTTTTCATTTTGTACTTATTTTCACTGGAGGACGGTTTGGGTGTATTAGCGGACGGTTTGGGTCAAAATGTAGCGGACGGTTTGGGTCAAATTGCAGAGGAAGGTTTGGCCAGAGGATGGTTTGGGTGTAATTCTGTCCCCGCGCTCGGGCGTTTTTTTAGTGTGTCCGATTAAAGGACATTGCTGTTTCCGCAAGGACGCCAAATTTTCGTTGCGAATGGTTTCGAGTTTCTTGTGTTTTTTGAACGCAGAAAGCGTCATCTACACTTCTTATATTACCATGTTGAGACTCAATGAGTTGACGCCAAAAGGTTTAAGAGCACACATGGATGGAAGGTGCAAAAATAAAATACTCACGAAGACCACCTGTCAGTCTTTCGTTTCGCTTTCGGCTCGTATTTGGTCAAAGCGGCCGGGCCAAGTTTAACTTTAGGGCCTTTTGGCTATATAAGTACAAGTTTGTTTATTTTGAAAATTCTCACCTCTGATATTCCTTCAATTCAAATTAAATATACACAAAATGTACATCAAAATGAAGGTTGGGATGTATAGAACACGAAACACATGTGTAATCAACTCATAGAGTCGACTGTTGGCACCACTGGTTCCTGGAAGTCTGCTGCCGTATTCGCACCAGAACTGATAATTTAATAATATTTCAAGAAAACAACTTGTGGCCAAATGTGCTTTACATATCCAAGAACAAAGCTAGGGGATCAAAATTCTTCAAGACACAGCGACAGAGCTGCATGGGGGGAAATTCCAAAGCCTTTGTTTTTGTTTACATATGAGTATAGGGTGCGCCTTTATACCGCAGGTCCCTGATTTTTCCGCAGGCTACCGCAGGTCCCTCAAAATTACCACAGGTCCCTTGTTTTGCGGGGTATTATCTTTGTTTTAACTAATAGTTCGAGGCAACTGTCGTCTCGTTGATATTTGGGGGTATTTTGCACCAAAAATCAATAATAACGGAGCATATTTTTCCATTTACGCTATATAAACAACATCAACTTATCACGCTCTTCATGTCAAAACAACGTGTGCAGACCTATAAAACTATAACTAATATAAAAACTGTCTTCTATTGCACATAACATTCTGCTATGCAATTCATCAGGCTTTCAGAGCTTGCCATGTGTCAGGAAAATTACCCATGATGGCATCCCACCCCATGTGGCCCCGCCACACTCGGGAACATGATTCAAAATATTTCAGCGTTGGAACTTTTTAAGACTACTATATCGTATTTCTTGGTTGCGGCTTTTTGATAATTTATTGCATTTATTGGGCATAAAAGGCAGGCTGTCGAGCATGACCACAGGTCCCAAAATCTACCATAAACTACCATAAGTCCCATGGTCATCCCACTCCAAACCTCAATATTAGGGTGAAAAATTCATGAAACAAGGAACCTGCGGCAGAACAAAACTATCAGAAGCTATTGGAATTGGGATGCATTACCATGTAAAAAAATTATAATGAAACTGTTTTTTAGTTGATGATCAAAACTTAACTGGTTATCTTAACATATTTTTAATATACCGCAGGTCGCTTGTTTTGCTGTTACCTTCACAAAACAACGGACCTGCGGTAAAATAAAAGCTACCGCAGGTCCCTTTTAGTTTTTTCCCCTCATCTTCACTCTCTCCGTCATTTACTGCAGGTTAATACTGATAAATATTTTGTTTCGCGGGGACTCTGGGATGAGACCGGTCTGCGCCGAAGGGGTATCCTTACCACAGGTCACTAAATCCTTCGCATTATTTATTTTTAATATACCGCAGGTCCCTCGTTTTGCTGTTACTCCCACAAATCGAGGGACCTGCGGTATATTAAAAATGTTACTATCACAAGCTACCGCGGGTCCTTTTTAATTATTTACCTGCGGCATGTTAGAAACTATCGTGATCAACCATATTATATTTCTGATTTTATGCAGGCCCTTGTTTTGCTGGTATCACTCTTGCCCCTGCTCCATATAACTGCAGAGTTTGTTATGGAGGTACTGGCAAGAAAAAGGACAACAATGATAGAACTGTTTTTATTTAATTTATTTTATTCAATTTACGGATGAGTAAAAACTACACAACCAAAAAATATAAACAAAACAAATAGGTACCACAGACACCGTCATTTGGCAAATTGGTCGAACCGGCGAATTGATCCGGTTCCAATAATATCCACATACTACCGAAAGCGCTGGCCCTTTACCCAACGTTATGGCCGAACGCGGCCAGTGCTATACTCGAAATCGCTATTCAAACTTGGCCTATTCTAAATTTCATCTTTTGCTTCCAAAACACAGGTTATGGCTCCCCGTTCGAACGAGCGTGCCACGCTCGTTCGAATAAGCGACCATAGCCTATGTTTTTGGAGCAAAAATGAACATTTTAGGTTACTCGATTGTTTTTTTCTCCAGTGTTGTCTGCTCCAATCGTTGGGTATCGGTTTAAAGCAAAAAGTACCAAGTGAGTAGTGTTCAAACAAAGGCTATAACTGTATAATAAGAGAGTTTTCAACTAGTGTGGTGTAAGAACAATAACACAGAAAATTTCTTCAAAGCTTTTATTGGTAAATTTGGGTTCTACCTATTGTTTCAGTCAGTTAAACGCAGGATTTTGGGAACCGTAGTTGTTTTAGCAGATATTTTTCTTTTAACCTGGCCCGGTTCCTTCCCCCATTTAATGCTGCAAGGACCATTCTCTCACCGTTCGTTGTTCTTACTGTTCGATCCTGGACTGGGACAACCTGTTTTAGAAATCTTTCAAAATGCTTTTGTTTCGCCTCCGAGCTTTTCCTATTCCAAACCTCGGGTAAGATATGGAACTTTGCGAAATCCTGTGTGAGTCTGTATTGGCCGAATTGAAATAAACTCCTTTCTATTTCTTTATACTCCCCTCTAACAATTTCGAAAATTATATTGACTAGTTCTGACAATGGTTTCGATTTCCAGTCTATAGCTTGTTTTAAGAGATGGTTTAGAGATTCGCAATTATTGTTTGTCCATGAAGATGTATTTGTCGATAGGCCCGGCAGCTGCGATGTTTGAAAATTTTCCATCAAAAGTGGCACCATTCTATTTCGGAAATAATCCGAGAAATTGGGTACAGTCGTGTCTATTGTGTCCTTCGCCTTTTGAATCCTGTACTCAAAACTGGTTGGTGAATCTGCTTTCGTTGTACCCAAATCCCCAAAAATTTCGTCGGTTGTAATTTTTCGTTCGTTCGTTGACGCGCCAATTGAGTCCCTCAGTTTGTGAATAACATTGTTCTTAAGATGTCTGGTACAGGAAATCCGATGGCTGTTTTTGAATCCCATTGATGCTCCTATTCTCATAGCTTTTTCATCATCAGTGCCAATTACAGGTGAAGAGAGGCTGTCCCTAAGAGCTGTGGCAATATCGAAGAAAAAAGTGGCATACGTTGGCCAGTCGGAATTTCCATGGAGCATCACTGGGCCTGGGAAAATGGGGTGGTCGTCGGTTTGCTTGTGCCTTACTGCCATGTATTTGAAGCATCCTATGGTTACATGAACTTGGCCTAAATTAAAGGTTTTGTCGAATCCCAATATTGTGGTTAAAGCTGTAGGGTGGCTGCAACAAAAGCGTTTTATATCCTGAATTTGGTCTTTTGTGTACAGAATGACGATTGGAATTTTATCTTTGGTATGAATGATTTTTTGAATGAATTGGTGTGAATGGATCAGATTTTCTAGATGTCTTTGTCTTTACACTGGATACCCTTGACAGATTTGGTAATTTCACTAATATCTACAATCTTACCTTTTCCCTTGCTCAACACATTTGGTTTAGGTTTGACAACAGTCTCCTTTACACCTTTAAGTTTACCCTTAATGCGTGGTTTACCTTTATCCACATCAACAACATCGCTTTTATTATCACTGACAGAAATTTGCTTTAAATCATTAATAAATGTTTTTTTTGATATTAGAATACTGGAATATGATGGTGAAGAAGTTATCGAGTGACCTTCAACATCTGAAATATCTGCCGGCCTGGTAGGTTTAACACTTGACTTTTTAACATTTGCATGAGAAACATTTAGATTATGTTTAATACCAACAGAAGTGTCTGAGTGATTGGCATTTGTACATTCAATATCAACATGAACACCAACATCCAAAATACCTGCCGGCTTGGTAGGTTTGATACCCGACTTTACAACAGCTGCATAAGAAACATTTACATTAGGGTTGATAATACTAACAGAATCATTAACTGTAATAATGTCTTTGGTGGTTGCTTTTTTTATACCCCATGCTGCCCATTTTAGAGGACTTCCACCCCAAGCACTGGTGACTGGGTCCTATTTTACCAGTAACGCAGAACTTGTTTACCACAGTAAACAAGCACTGCCTCACTTCCCGGGGTTCCCACGGGGAATAAGAGAAGGTGATCATTCCCCACTCCCCCAGCATTGAAACATCAATAACATTATCCATTGAAATGAGACATACGATAGCAACCAAATGCTAGAAACCACAAAACGAGCTCTTTACTTACGAGCTGTTTAACTCTTAAACGCTACATATGAGAAAATAAAACAAGTTTTCAATAGTTGGTATCAAGTGATTACCTTTTAACAAAGACAGAAAATAAAAAACAAAAATAAATAAAAAAAAGAAAACTCAGACAAACTCACCACTGCCTTTGAGAAAATAAGAAAGTGGGAGAAACGGGATATCAAGTAAAAAGCTAACAAAAATGGTACAGACTCCAAATCGTAAAACAACACTAGATTTAGGTGTGAAAATAAAAGTGGGAGAAGCAGGACGACACCGTTTTATTGTATACTAATACACATATAGTATTAATTGCCACACAAGTATTAATCCTCTTATTCTACTGATGGTGCGAAAGTAATTAATACCATAGACTTGATCAGGGGAAAATAATCATCAAGACTGGTTTTCTAGCCATTTAAGAAGGTCTAAGGTTTAAGTAACAACGTTCGTCTATAATGCTAGTCCGTTAGGGTGGGTAACCTTAGTTACCAGAGGCGGGACAAAGAAATATATTAAACGACTTTGCATATATTTAAAAAACGAACTAACCTGTTTAGTGCCGCTGTAATGTTGTATTGGTCTTTCTCATTGAAAGCACATTTTTTACAGAAGTATTTCAAACCAAGATCTGAAGACCACGTATTAAAAAGCTTGCGTGGCATTGGAACACATTGAAAATGATTCCATGATTTGCAACCAGAACATTCAATGCAATCTTTGAAACACCTGAGGCTACAAATGCCACAAGGAAAACGAGGTTCTGTGAGACGCATATCGACTCCAAATTTGAAAATGATTTGCCAGTGATACCAGCATTGGTCTTAAATACTTTACACCACTCTTTGTGTACACAGTTTGCTTGGGTCCCTTTGATGGTAGTACAAACCGCAGATCGGCCTTGTTCTTGAAAAACGCGCTACTTTTAAGTATTCTGTGCCGACAAAGACGGAGTTCCTTTAAAATGATGCAAATGCAGTACAAACACTCTGTCGGCCCCGATTGTCAAAAGCCCCATCTGTCTGGTCAGTTTGAAAAAACATCAGCTCGGGTTTATTTTGCTACTGTATAAACAACAAATCAACTATGCCCAATTCGAGGAAGCCTATATTAAAAAATGAAAGATAAAGCTGTGCAAAAAATATACATTATCTCCTTAAAAGTTTCATTGTTTCGTTGTCACTGATTAGATATCCTTGTCACTGATTAGATATCAAAGTTCCAAAATATAGCTTCATTATTTTTTTTCATGGTAATACTTCTGACACTAAAGAATACCGAGTCGCAAGATATTTTCAAGACCTTTCATTCATCATTCATGGTAATACAATAGTTTCTGACAGTTTTATTGTACCGCAGGTCCCTTGTTTTGTGAATGGTCGACCGCATTGCCTAGCATTTTGAGGGGTGGGAGTAGGGATCAGGGAAATAATTGAAAGGGGAACTGTGGTAGCTTGTGATAGTTTTAATATACCGCAGGTCCCTCGATTTGTGGAAGTAACAGCAAAACGAGGGACCTGCGGTATATTAGAAATAAATATGCGAAGGATTTAGTGACCTGCGGTACAGGATACCACTACAGAGTAGACCGGTCTCACCCCAGAATCCCCGCGAAACAAAACATTTATCAGTATTAACCTGCAGTAAATGACGGAGAGAGTGAAGATGAGGGGAAAAACTAAAAGGGACCTGCGGTAGCTTGTGATAGTTTTATTATACCGCAGGTCCATTGTTTTGTGAAGGTCACAGCAAAACAAGCAACCTGCGGTATTATTAAAAATATATTATAATAACCAGTTTTGGTCATCACTAAAAAATAGTTTAATTTTTTTTTTTTTTTTTTTTTTTTTTTGTCTTGGTAATACATCCCAATTTCATGCAATAGCTTCTGATAGTTTTTGTTCTACAGCACTGGCAGGTTCCTTGTTTCGAGAATGGTGTGGTACATTGCTAGAATTTTTTATTTTTTTTGGGGGGGGGGGGGGCAGGGAAATAATTCATATGGCCCTCTGGTAGCTTGTGATAGTTTTAATATACTGCAGGTCCCTCGACTTGTGGAAGAAACAGCCATCTTGTTTAGCGAAAGAAATCTATTTGAAGGGACTTGCGGTAGTTTACGATCGATTTTGGGACCTGTGGTCAGGCTCGACAGCAGGCCTTTTATGCCCAATAAATGCAATGAATTACCAAAAGCCATGCCCCGAGAAATACGATATAGTAATGTCACAAAGTTGGGCTAACCTGCATCGCTGGAATATTTTGAATCATGTTTCCGATTTCGTGCGTGTGTGTTGTTTAGACACGAAGAGCGTGATAGCATGAATAGAAAAATACACTCCGTTATTATTCATTTTTGGTGTAAAGTACCCCCAAATATCATCGAGACCACATTTGCCTCAAAATGTTAGTTAAAACAAAGATAATACCCCACAAAAGAAGGAACCTGTGGTAATTTTGCGCGGCTGCGGTTGTTTAGACGAGAAGAGTGTGATAAGTTTATGTTGTTTATATAGCGTAAATAGAAAAATATGCTCCGTTATTATTGATTTTTGGTGTAAAATACCCCCAAATATCAACGAGACGACAGTTGCCTCGAACTGTTAGTTAAAACAAAGATAATACCCAGAAAAACAAGGGACCTGCGGTAATTTTGAGGGACCTGCGGTAGCCTGCGGTAAAATCGGGGATCTGCGGTATAAAGGCACACCGTGAGTATACTTTCGATTTCCGATCGACGTCATCGGGCGGAAAAAGCATGTAAAAACAACGCCGTCTAAAATTAAATAATGAAAAAGATCGCCTTCGTACAGTATACTGTTATTAGATAGAGATTGCACAATTGCCATATTCAGTGCAAGGTATCATGATACCTGTTGAAATTTTGTTTTTCGAAGGAACTTGTGGTATAGAGTGATTTGCACGTGTCTGTCGGGGTAGGACAACCGAGAACAAATTAAAATAATAAATAAAGGCATAAATAAATATTAATTGTTAGCATGTAGGTGCCCTATGTTGTATATAAAATAAGAAAAAGCAAATTTAAAGCTTTTAGACCGACACAGTCTGTGGCGATGGGGATTATTTATCAGTTTCGGATTTGCCACCAAACCGAGAAGAGGCTACTTGCCAAGAACAAGATTGTGACTGTTAATTGACACCGAGAAGAGACTACTCGCCGAGAACAAGATTGTGACTGTTAATTAACACTGACTGCGTCTAGTTTCCTTTGTTCACAGTAAGTAGTCTGCAGGCCTGGCAATTTCAGGAGAGCGATTTTTTAGCTCTCCTTACTGCCCTCCTGAAAGAATTAAGGAGAGCGAAAAATTGCCCTCCTAAATATTTTGGTCTGGGATGATTGAGATTACATGTATTATGCTCACATTAAATTTTTGTTGTAAAGCAAAAATGTAATTTAACTTCAAAGTCACATAACATCACGTAATTTCATTTTGAAAGTGGTTTAGTGGTAAAAGGTAATGGCTGCAACCATACCCAAACACAGTTGCAATCATTTGAAGCAATATGGGTCACAGCAATATTTTTTTTTTCTGTCAGTTTCAAGTTCAATAACTGACATCACAGTTTGAGGGGTAATTATTCAAGGAATATTGACAGTATAATATACTACCATTACTACTATCCTGTCACTTGAAGCACTTGCACCAGGATGTGACTGTACATTCAAGCAGACCTGTTGTCCAAGAAAGTCCTACGCCTACCACTACCACCTTCAACCCCCCTTGGGGGGTTGAAGGTGGTAGTGGTAGGCATATGACTTTCTTGGACAACAGGTCTGGGTACACACACAGGTCTTGTCAAGTGTGTGTTCGGTTGTTGAGTGAGACATCTAGATGTCTAAGAGATTTCGCTTTACCTTAGTAAAGTTAATAAAATCACTGGTTTCAGTTTCAATGAGTTCGTTCAACTGGATACTTAAAATGCTGTGTAAAGCTAATTGCTCTCCTAAGCTGATTGAGGAGAGCGATTTTTTGCCCTCCTGCATTTTTCAGAATGCCAGGCCTGAGTCTGTTCTCGGTGTAAATACAAAATTAATAACTAATTCCCATCACATAGACTTTAAATTTGTTTTTAAAATTGTCTGTTCTTTTGTCACCTATACTGGTACATACAATTCCCATCACCATTTACCAAGGCTTTGGACCTGGAAGTCATACATGTAGACTTGGCTGGTTTAAAATTGTTTGTTCTTTTGTCGCCTATACTGGTACATACAATTCCCATCACCATTTACCAGGGTTTTGGACCTGCAAGTCATACATGTAGACTTGGCATGTTGTTCCATATTTGGAATCTTACCCGTCATCGGGAACAGACCTGCATCACCTTATATACTCACTTATTTTTGAAAGTGGACACCTTATGGTGTTCACTTTATGGTGCCAGCTGTCCCTGTCTTAGGTTGTTCCATAATTGGAATCTTACCCGTCATTGGAAACAGACCTGCGTCACCAACGTCCCGCGACTTGGGACACCACTTAGTCCAGACGTTGGCGTTTACTGCTAACGCCACTACTCGTTTTTGAGTTCTTCATTCGCTTTCGCTAGCCAGGTTTTTTTTGCCACGACTGCAGTTTTGGGAAGTGATTTAATTTGTTGGACAGATAAGACAGAAAACGATGGTAGCATTGAAACGTGCCATCCCAATGCAAAAATACTTGTCCTAGAAGTATTGGTGGATCTGAAGTTGATTTCCGTATTAAGTTTGGATTTTTAAAGACAATAGCAGTTACATAACATGTGGCCAGATTAAAAATTCTGTCAATTTCACTTTGAAATGTGGATTTAGTAGATACATGCCTTAGAAGCTAACAATAAACTTTTATTTTCATTTTGAAATATTATTTTGTTTTGTTCTCTGCAAGTAGTCTCTAGAGTAGATACATGCCTTATACGCAAACAGTAGACTTCTATTTTCATTTTTAAATTTTTGTTTTGTTCTCGGCAAGTAGCCTCTTCTCGGTTCGGCTCCGAATGTGGGATTTAATAAACAGTCCCATTCACCATTGACCTGACTGGTTTAAAATTGTTTAGTTACTAATTTGCACATAATATAGAGTACTTACATGCTTTATACGCTAACAATAAACTTTTATTTCGATCTTTATATATTAACTGGTTTTGTTCTCGTCAAGTAGTCTCTTCTCGGTTCAACGCTGAAGGCAAAGGATTAATGAATAATCCCCTTCACCATAGACTTGGTCGGTATAAAGTTGTTTTTTTTCTAGATTTTACATAAATAAAGTACATATGCTAACAATTAATATTTATTTTTGCCTTTATTATTTTAATTTGTTCTCGGTAAGTAGTCTCACTGATCTGTCGAGCATGGAAACCATCTTCAATAAAAAAATGCAGACAGTGTTGTCCTTTTCCAAAATGCACTCGAAAGTGTTATGAATGCCTAGCTTTGTTATTGAATATCTGAAGCACATTCGGCCACAAGTTGTTTTCGTGAAATATTATTAAATTATCAGTTCTGGTGCGAACACGATAGCAGACTTCCAGGAACCAGTGGTGCCTGCTGACAACTCTATGAGTTGACTACATATGTGTTTAGTGTTCTACACATCCCAACCTTCATTTTGATGTATAATTTGTGTATATTTAATCTGAATTTAAGGAATATGAGAGGTGAGAATTTAAAAATAAACAAAATTCCATTACTTATATAGCCCCTTAAGGTGCTATATAAGTGATGGAATTTTGTTTATTTTGAAAATACCACCTCAGTTATTCCTTAAATTCAAATTAAATATACACAAATTATACATCAAAATGAAGGTTGAGATGTATAGGACACAAAACACATATGCAATCATCTCGTATCAACTCGTAGAGTTGACAGAAGGTACCACTGGTTCGGGGTTCCTGGAAGTTAGTTTGCTACCATATTCGTACCAGAACTGATAATATTAATAAAATAATATTTCTCGAGAACAGCTTGTTGTCAAATGTGCTTCACATATCCAAGAACAAAGCTAGGCATTCTAAACACTTAGGATGCAGCTACAAAATTGCATTTGGAAAAAGGACAACACTCTGCATTTTTTATTGAAGATGGATTCCATGTTCAGCGGACATGTGCAAATCACTCGATACCACGAATTTCCATAAAAAAAACAAAATTGTAATTCAAAGAAATTTCACCAGGTGTCATGATACCTTGCATAGAATATTGCAACAGTGCAGTCTCAATATAATAACAGTATGTTGTATTAAGGCGATCTCTCTCATTATTTGATTTTAGACGGCATTTCTCGCTGATTTTTCCGTCCGATGACGTTGACCGGACATCAAAAGATAGATTATATGTAAACAAAGCAGTCATTTTGGGAATTTTCCCCCATGCAGCTATGTCACTGTGTTCTGAAGGATTTTTTTGATGCCCAAGCTTTGTTGGATATGTGAAGCACATTTGGCCACAAGTTTTTCTTAGAAAATATTATTGCATTATCAGTTCTGGTACGAATATGTAGCAAACTTTCAGGAACCAGTGGTGCCTGCTGTCAACTCTATGAGTTAAATTGATTTCATACATTTTGCGTGTTCTGTACATCTCAACCTTCATTTTGATGTACAATTTGTGTATATTTAATTTGAATTTAAGGAATATCAGAGGCGAAAATTTCAAAATAAACAAAATTTCATTACTTTTATAGCACCTTAAGGCACTAATTGTTCCTGGAAGTCTGCTACCGTACTACAGTCAGTCAGGGTACAACTGGTCACTTTTCACATTTATGCTGATTTCAGTGCTAATGAATGAAGCATAGAAATTATTTTTATTGAATCTTACAGTCTGGTATATTACAAGTTTCCACCATAAATAAATTTTGAAAGACTGCAGCATGGACTTCATAAAATGGAATTTATTGACACTCGTAATTAGGTCAATACCGGGTCGCTTTTGTCTATAAAGAATCACCGGAAATAAACTTAAGATTAATTGATAAATTGTTATGTTTTCTCATTTAGACTTTCATTAAAATTGTTCTGGAAGTAACTTAGAGCAGGTTTTAAACATTTGGCTAGATTAGCAGTGCTCATTGCTGACACAGTTCAATTTGAAAAAAGGAGGGATTTTGACAGGTCACATCGTTTGAATGAGGTCAAACAAAAATGTGGAAGAGATATAAAAACAATCGATTTTTTAGGAAATGCTGTGTAGATGATTAACTTTGGCATCAAATGAACACAGGAACTTTTCTAGAGTGGTGCTGGTGGTGGGGGTGTGAAAAATTTTGGTTCTGCGATCTGAACATAGTGGCTATCCCCTACGTTTAGATTCCTCCCATTCAAATCTGTTTTAAAACTCTGCAATACGTTTTATTGGGAACGCAAAACACGAAAATGGGAATGTAAATCGAGCTTTCGCCCTTATTACCGGCTGCATTCGATAGTACACATATTTCATTACATTTGTGCAGGGTTTATTGATCCAAACTATGTTTTATCCTTTACTTATCGAGATTTGAACACAGACAAAGCGTCAACCACCACTGCGATGTCGTCCATGTTTTTTGCACAGCCTGGAGTTGCTGCCGAAATGAATATCGATGCAGACAGTAATTTCTAATAAAATGCCCCCTCGCAATGATCATAATCAACCTCCTCTGTGCAAATGCGATCGTATTTCCGTTTCCACATCGATATTTATTTAGGCACAACTCAAGATTATTCTTTTATAGCCAATACAGGTGAACAGTAACATGGACGATATTGAAGCAGTGATTGATTGAAGACATGTAAAGGATAAAACATAGTTTGGATCAATAAACTCTGCACAAATGTAAGGAAATACATGTACTATCGAATGCATAGGTATTAAGACTGAAAGCTTGAAACATATTCCTATTTTCGTGTTTTGTGTTCCCAATAAACTGTATTGAGGAATTTTACAACAGATTTGAATGGGAGGAATCTGAACGTATGGGGGTTGCCTCTTCGTTCAGATCGCTGAACCAGAAAAATGCGTACCCTCAATTGCATTGCACAATTAGATTTGCCCAGTTGTAATTTGCCACTTTTTGGACTGACAAATAATTACCAAAACTGCCTAAGTTGAGCAGCAGTCAAAACTGGCCTGGGGTGGGGGTTGTGAGAGGGAGCATTTGAAGATCTGTAGTTGTGCCCCCTCCCTCTCCACACACATGCACACACTATGACCACGCAAAGCTTAGTGTCACTATCATTACAGAGACTGTGGGACTGCCCTCCCTGATGGGGGTACTAGGTACATACTAGTATGTAAGATGGCTATATATTACCCCTCTCCCAACCTAGGGCTCAAGCCCTGGGACTGGGGTTGGAGGAGGACGGTATATAGCCCTCACACAGAGCAGGGGTCAGCCGAGTGGGTGACTTGGGCGAAGAAGTCGCCTTGTCATTCCTCAAGTCGCCTTGGCTTACATTGGGGGCGAAATTCAAGTCAAACTTCCTTGGGAGACATGGCAGTTTACTGTATTTTCTTAATTTTTATTTTTTAAAAACACCCGCTTCCGCATTCGCAAAAAAAAGTAAACACGGCTGCTGTTAAAGTCCGTCACACGGCTATGAAAATAGCCTAAACTAGCCCAATTTTATATTTCTGAAAAGAATTGTAATGGCGTAGTCGTTCGAACAATTCGCCCCACCTGATCAACCAGCACAAAATGGCTATTTAAAAACAAAGTGCCAGCCAAAACAACGAATCACACATGACACGCATCGAGTTAATTAGAATTTAATATGAACTTTGGTAAAACCAAGAAGCACGCGCAACTGACAGTGTTTTTCAAATTATAATGACATAAACTTAACAAAATTTAAAACAGTGTTTAAGGGGGTCGTCCAACAAAACATTTTGCGTTGTGAACTAATGCATGTACATGCTGTCTTGTAGATTTATTTCCCCCTAAAAACATAGACCAACAATATAATATGAAATTTAGGCAAACCTAAAAGCGAGCGAAAGTGATGCATTAGGCCTAATATGCTGCAGGCCTACATTTACTGGTAAAGAATAGGGGACCAACCAAATTTCGAGATAACTACTTTTATCTGCGTTTTGATTGGAAGATATTTTCCAATCCTCTGATTGAAAGATAATTTTATCATTGCTTTGATTGGAAGATATATTTATGGCGTCGTTGTTTTCCGCAATTTATCCGATGAGTTACAGAAATTGCTGCGTTCATTTTTATTTTTTCACAAATAGCGTGTAGCATTTATTGTTACTTTTACCAACGTTTAGTAGCCACTACAAGAAAATACAGCAGTGCTGTGCAAAAAAGGACGATGATAATATTCCAATGCAGTTTTACTGAAAAGGCCATCTTTAAAATAATAAGACTGAGTATCACAAATGTAGTTTCATGATTGGGACCAGATTTTTATATAGGACGTTTCGCACCCAGATCTATGGACGATTCTGACCATATTTCTGGCCGATTCGGATCAGACTATTGGATGATTCGGTCTATGTTTGTGGACGATTTGGACCAGGTTTCTGGGCGATTTGCCCAACAGATACACAAACTACACAAGCCAGCACAGACATACACACTTCACAAGACAGCACAGACTTGTCGTTTGAAGTAAATAGGCCTAGAGCTTTATGTGGCAATTTCAATAAGCCGTTTTCATTAATTTCACTGAAAAAAATACCGACGTACCGGTATTGTTTGTAGATCACAACAGATAATTCTGAGAGTAATTATGAAACTGCTAATCCTGTGCTTCTGGATTTTTTTGCAATACATTTTGGGTCCGCATACCGAATTTGGTCAAAATCGGCCCAGTAGTTAGCCTGTTGCTAAGGGGGAGCTCTGGTTGCTAATGACGTCACGTGGCGTCAACATTGACCTATCTGTTTTCATTTGCAATGCATTTTGGGTCCGTATTCCGAATTTGGTCAAAATCGGCCCATTAGTTAGCCCGTTGCTGAGGGGGCACTCTGGTTGCTAGGGAAATCAAAAGACGTAAACTTCGATCTGTCTGTTTTCATTTGCAATGCACTTTGGGTCCGTATACCGAATTTGGTCAAAATCGGCCCAGTAGTTAGCCCGTTGCTAAGTGGGCGCTCTGGTTGCTAGGGAAGTCACGTGACGTCATCACTGATCTATCTGTTTTCATTTTCAAAGCATTCTGGGACCGTACACCGAATTTGGTCCAAATCGGCCCAGTAGTTAGCCCGTTGCTAAGGGCGCACTGTGGTTGCGAGGGAAGTCCCGAGACGTCAACATTGATATGTATTTTTATTTGCAATGCATTTTGGGTCCGTATACCAAATTTGGTCAAAATCGGACCAGTAGTTAGCTCGTTGCTAAGGGGGCGCTGTGGTTGCTAGGGAAGTCATGCGACGACACCATTGACCTGTCTGTTTCGTTTGCAATGCATTTTGGGTCCATATACCGAATTTGGTCAAAACCGGCCCAGTAGTTAGCCCGTTGCTAAGGGGGCACTCTGGTTGCTATGGAAGTCATGTGACGTCATCATTGATTTATCTGTTTTCATTTGCTATGCATTCTGGATCTGTATACCGAATTTGGTCCAAATCGGCCTAGTAGTTAGCCGGTTGCTTGGGACGCGCTCTGGTTGCTAGGGAAGTCACGAGACGTCAACATTGATATGTCTCTTTTTATTTGCAATGCATTTTGGGTCCGTATACCGAATTTGGTCAAAATCGGACCAGTAGTTAGCCCGTTGCTAAGGGGCGCTCTGGTTGCTAGGGAGGTCACGCGACGACACCATTGACCTGTCTGTTTCGTTTGCAATGCATTTTGGGTCCGTATACCGAATTTGGTCAAAATCGGCCCAGTAGTTAGTCCGTTGCTAAGGGGGCGCTCTGGTTGCTAGGGAAGTCAGTGACGTCATCATTGATCTATCTGTTCTCATTTGCAATGCATTCTGGGTCTGTACACCGAATTTGGTCCAAATCGGCCCAGTAGTTAGACCGTTGCTAAGGGTGCCCTCTGGTTGCTAGGGAAATCACGAGACGTCAACATTGATATGTCTGTTTTTATTTGCAGTGCATTTTGGGTTCGTGTACTGAATTTGGTCAAAATCGGACCAGTAGTTAGTCCGTTGCTAAGGGGGGGGGGGCGCTCTGGTTGCTAGGGAAGTCACGTGACGTCATCATTGATCTATCTGTTTTCATTTGCAATGCATTCTGGATCCATATACCGAATTTGGTCCAAATCTGCCCAGTAGTTAGCCGATTGCTAAGGACGTGCTCTGGTTGCTAGGGAAGTCACGACACGTCAACATTAATATGTCTGTTTTTATTTGCAATGCATTTTGGGTTCGTATACCGAATTTGGTAAAAATCGGACCAGTAGTTAGCCGTTTGCTAAGGGGCGATGTGGTTGCTAGGGAAGTCATGCGATGACACCATTGACCTGTCTGTTTTCGGTTCACTTTGTTCCAATAACACGCAGTGTTGGTTTGAAGTGATCAGGTCTCATTTCCTATTAAAAGGTCATTTCCGAGGTTATTGGATATCCTCATCCAAATGGCTATTTTGGGCTATAGTTTTAGTTTATGGTGGTGTGGATTTAGTAAATAATTCTCATTAATGGTGATATGGCCAAAATAATCTGTTGATGGTCTTGATTCAAACTGTGTATTGTCAAGTGCATTTCAATTGGGGGTCAAGGTCACATGGAAGTGTTAAATGACTAACCCAGACCTGTTTGGGACCTGACAATTTGCAGTTTACAAATGGGACAATTTTTGTGTAAATTTGCTTTGAGAAAGCCCTCTGAAAAAATGAATAAGAAACCCACATGTTTTTTATTTGTCAGAATGATCATGTTATGCTGTAAAATCCTCAGTGAAGGAATGAGGAATTCCTATAACACAGTTTTATCACTATCGATGTACGAAAATTGGAGATTTATCCCCAAAATGAGAAAATTTTGACCATTTTGAGCCATTTGTTTAACCATCAACTGTGTCATTCGGCTGAGTGTATTTGAGTGATATTGTAAGATTTTTGTTGTGTACAGTTGTCTCCAGAAAGGGCCATATTCAGACCTTCCAGAAACTGTATACATTGTGAGTATTGTGAATAGGGGAGGTAATTTAAATGCGAAATATCCTCGGCCGTGTTAATCAGAAGCTGAACATTTCTTGAAAAGCTGACATTTTCACCTGAATAACTGTAACGAGACCTTAAGTAGAAAACAGTGTTTGCTTTCATTGCAATTTCTGGCCTCCAATCTCCATAGCAACCAACTGTATTAGTGGGAATATGTTGTAGGATAACTAAAAGAAATATTAAAACATATTTTTCTTTTTTCAGTGGTACCCTGTACAGATATAATTTCCTGGAAAGTTCTCCCTCTTGAGGTATTTCAAGTCCAGTAATGGTGTTATCAAGAGAATTATGTAGGTTTTTTAACAATTTTATTTGAAAATGCTGTTTACTGGCACAGTCATATGGAGAACTCTTTCTAAGAACTTTCCAGGGAATTATCAGAGTGTGGTCTGATAAGAAGAGATAATTTGGGACTGAATTTTCTTAATCGTTACATTTACACAGCTCTTTTCAAACAGCATACACTTCAAATGTCAGTCTTTTGGATCAGGTCAGGAACTGAAATGGGTCTATTTTTAACCCTTTAGCAAACACAATGTATGCTATGCAGGAAAATGTGGTTACAAGAGATTTATAGAATTTTTTTCTTTTATGATTACATTATATTATAATTGATAGAATCAGTGAATGATGCTTAGCCAAATGAGGAAAGTGAATTGAGAATGCTGTGGAAAAGAGTGGGTGGGTGGGGACTGAAATATGCATTTTGAGGGAGGATGCAGTTTACAAATGAATATAATTTCTGGTTTTGTTTTAATTTTATCAGTAATGTCTGATCCTGATGTAGCTTTTGGTGCTGAAAGTGACTGTGCACATCAAAAATAAATAATCCATCACCATTGGTTTTGTCGGATCATTGGCCAATATACCAACACAGCTGCCTCGATAGCTATTGTTCATGGTGATACAGCTGTGCATCCATCTAAATTGAAATCTAACTTCCTCCTCTCAGGTTAAAGCATACTGCTTTGGTAGAATAGGGGAACCACTGGTGTTACATGCTTTCACCTAATGCAAAGTTTACTCTACAGAGCTTTTATCAGAGTCAGAAATGTGAAAGAACAGGCCTTCTCTCACTGAGCATTACTGCGTAAAGAAACGTAAAGAACTTGGCTGTCAGAGTGCTCGGTCTGCCGCTATCCATGGGGCTTAAGGGCACTAAGTTAACATTTTTTTCATATATGCCATACATCATTTTTCTCAGAATTAAATACAGATGCACATTTACTGTTTCTGAGAATGTGAAGAATTTTTTATTTTTCACTTAAGGTCTCATTTCCTATTAAAAGGTCATTTCCGAGGTTATTGGATATCCTCATCCAAATGGCTATTTTGGGCTATAGTTTTAGTTTATGGTGGTGTGGATTTAGTAAATAATTCTCATTAATGGTGATATGGCCAAAATAATCTGTTGATGGTCTTGATTCAAACTGTGTATTGTCAAGTGCATTTCAGTTGGGGGTCAAGGTCACATGGAAGTGTTAAATGACTAACCCAGACCTGTTTGGGACCTGACAATTTGCAGTTTACAAATGGGACAATTTTTGTGTAAATTTGCTTTGAGAAAGCCCTCTGAAAAAATGAATAAGAAACCCACATGTTTTTTATTCGTCAGAATGATCATGTTATGCTGTAAAATCCTCAGTGAAGGAATGAGGAATTCCTATAACACAGTTTTATCGCTATCGATGTACGAAAATTGGAGATTTATCCCCAAAATGAGAAAATTTTGACCATTTTGAGCCATTTGTTTAACCATCAACTGTGTCATTCGGCTGAGTGTATTTGAGTGATATTGTAAGATTTTTGTTGTGTACAGTTGTCTCCAGAAAGGGCCATATTCAGACCTTCCAGAAACTGTATACATTGTGAGTATTGTGAATAGGGGAGGTAATTTAAATGCGAAATATCCTCGGCCGTGTTAATCAGAAGCTGAACATTTCTTGAAAAGCTGACATTTTCACCTGAATAACTGTAACGCTGAGCGTTTTGCAAATGCAAAACAGATAAATCACGTGGCAGAATACTCCGCAGAATCGAACAACAGCGGGATCCCAACAGCCAGCCAGCAGACGATGAAATCCAATGTGCGTATACGGGAACATTTAGCTTTTCGACAAGTTCTGTCATTTAGTCAGCAAAGCAAACGACAGTTGAGTTTGTTTGGAAAAACTTTAATTTTGAAAAGCATGTTCATTAAATTATTCACAGTCTGCATGGAATGATCTAAGGAGAAATCTCGCATTGCACCGTTCGCTTTTTAGGGGGCGTCATTCGATATGTTCGCTTCTGAAAACGAGAGCTGGGGTTTCCCATGTTTTTACTTCCGGTTTCCGGTTTAGATTGGATGGCATAGCATTCCTTGGTTTTTCCAATTTCACGTACACGTTGTCTATTAGGCTTGCTTCAAAGCAGCCCTTCGGGCTGCTTTTGCGCGCGCTATTAAAGTTAACCACCGTTTCAAAACAAAAAAAATGCCGATAGGATCACCGATCCAATGTCGAGTTGTGACAGCACAAAAGTGGGTTTAATCATTATCAACTTATCATCCGGTAACCAGTTGTTTACAATTTACTAGGTGAAGGGTCACTGAGACCTTGACCTTTGACCTAGTGATTCCAAAATAAATAGGGCTCTTTCTTGCACCAATGCCAACCTATCTATGAAGTTTCATGAACAAGGGTGTAACCATTGTCAAATTATCATCTGGAAACTAACTGTTTATGATTTATTATGTTCAAGGTCACTGTGACCTTGACCGCTAACTTAGTGAGTCCAAAATAAATAGAGGTCCTCCACTCACCTAGGCCAACCCATCTATGAAGTTTCATGAATGTGGGTCAAACCATTATCAAGTTATCATCCAGAAACCAATTGTTTACGATTTACTATGTTGAAGGTCACTGAGACCTTGACCATTCACCTAGCAAGTATAAAATAAATAGGGTTCTTCCTCTCACTGATGCCAACCTACCTATGAAGTTTCATGAAAGTGGATCGAACCATTATAAAGTTAAGATCCGGAAACCAATTGTTTTGATTTACTATGTTCAGGGTTACTGTGACCTTGACCTCTGACCTAGAGAGTCCAAAATAAATAGGGTTCTTCCTCTCACCGATGCCAACCTACCTATGAAGTTTCATGAACATGAGTCGAACCATTATCAAGTTATCGTTCGGAAACAAATTGTTTATGGATTTACTATGTTGAAGGCCATGGTGACCTTGACCTTTCACCTTGCGAGTCCAAAATAAATAGTGTTCTTCCTCTCACTGATGCCAACCTACGTATAAAGTTTCATGAATGTAGATCGTACCATTATCAAGTTATCATCCAGAAACCAATTGTTTTGATTTACTATGTTCAGGGTCACTGTGACCTTGACCTTTGACCTAGCAAGTTCAAAAAAATCAATAGGGTTCTTCGTCGCACCCAGGTCAACTTACCTATGAAGTTTATTGAATGTAAGCTGAACCACTATCAAGTTATCATCCGGAAACCAATTGTTGTGATTTACTATGTTCAAGGTCACTGTGACCTTGACCTTTGAACTGGCGAGTCCAATATCAATAGGGTTTTTCCTTGCAAGAAGTCAACCCACCTATGGAGCTTCATGAATGTAGGTTAAGACACTATGAATTTATCGTCCACAAACCAATTGTTGCGATTTACTATGTTCAAGGTCACTGTGACCTTTGACCTGGCGAGTTCAAGATCAGTAGGGTTCTTCCTCACAGCAAGGCCAATGCAGCTATTAAGTTTCATGACTATAGGCTGAACCACTGTCAAGTTATTGTCTGGAAACCAATTGTTGCAAAATTTGGTCACTGTGACCTTGAACTTTGACCTGGCGAGTCCAAGGTCAATAGGGTTCTTCCTCGCACCGAGGCCAACACACCTATGAAGTTTCATGACTCTAGGTTGAACCACTATCAAGTTCTCATCCGGAAACCAATTGTTGCGATATACTATGTTCAAGGTCACTGTGACCTTGACCTTTGACCTGGTGAGTCCAACATCAATAGGGTTCTTCCGCGCACCAAGGCCAACACGCCTGTAAAGTTTCATGACTCTAGGTTGAACCACTATCAAGTTATCATCCGGAAACCAATTGTTGCGATATACTATGTTCAAGGTCACTGTGACCTTGACCTTTGACCTGGTGAGTCCAAGATCAATAGGGTTCTTCCTCGCACCAAGGCCAACACACCTATGAAGTTTCATGACTCTACGTTGAACCACTATCAAGTTATCATCTGGAAACCAATTGTTGCGATATACTATGTTAAAGGTCACTGTGACCTTGACCTTTGATCTGGTGAGTCCAAGATCAATAGAGTTCTTCCTCGCACCAAGGCCAACCCACCTATGAAGTTTCATGAATGTAGGTTGAACTACTATCAAGTTATCATCCGGAAAGGAATTGTTGCTATTTACTATGTTCAAGGTCACGTTGACCTTGACCTTTGACGTAGCGAGTCCAAAATCAATAGGGTTCTTCCCCTCACCAAGGCCAATCTACCTATGAAGTTTCATGAATGTGAGTTGAACCATTATCAAGTTATCATCCGGAAACCAATTGTTTAAGATTTACTACGTTCAAGGTCACTGTGACCTTGACTTTCGACGTAGCATGTCCAAAATCAATAGGGTTCTTCCTCCCACCAAGACCAACCTATGTATGAAGTTTAATGAAAGTGAGTTGAACCACTATCAAGTTATCATCCGGAAACCAATTGTTTACGCCCGTCGCCCGCCCGCCCGCCCGCCCACCCACCCGTCCGGACGCCCGCCCGCCATTCACCAAACTATAAGTCGAGTTTGACTTCATCACAACTCGACTAAAAAGGTATTGGAGACAGTTCGTCCATATCGAAATTGCTTGCGGTAACGCTCTGTTCCACTGAAAAATTGGTTGCATTGAAATTCGCCCCGCAATTTGCATTGAATGTTTTTCTTTGAAAACTTGTGAAGTTGTGTTGGAAGGGGGTTAAATGTAATAAGGCTACAATAGAAATCACAGGTATTTGGCTGGATAAGAATGGCAGACCTTCAAAGCACCAATCGCACGTGTCCGTGTAAGATGGTTGGCAGAAATTGTCAGTTTTCTGAACAGTGTTTTATTACCCAGCGCAGCCGGGAAGGGAGACAACTGAAATATTTTGTCATTTACCTAAGAAATAAATTAACTCAAATTGTTAATAACGCTTAATTTACGAAGGATATCGAAAACTTTTTTAACTACGCTTTTCAAATCAGTTAGGGCATTCAGAAACCATGAATGACCCAGCTTCTTATATGAACTTGAAATTTATTTTAAACACTTTAAATATTTTTTTAAAAAGAATATACCTTCCATAACAGAGAAGAACACTCACCATGGGTCATACTAAATTTCAAATTCACTGCGTTGAGGCAAATACAAAATCAACTGCATGGTAACCTTAGTCATCACTGTTAGGGAAAGAGTTAGGGGGTATTCAGAAATCATGAACGACACAGTTTTTTGTGGGGTGGGGGTGGGGGGGGGGATTTTAACCTACATTCTGTTATATACCATCTGACTTAGTTTTGCGTGTGTATGTATGTTTGTATAACTTTTATTTATTTTTTTCTCCACAATTGTGACCTCCATGTTCATTTATTTTGTCACGGTGTCATATAGGTTTTATGTTTTTTTTTCTGATTTCTCCTTCATGTCCACTGACTTCTCCCTCCTGGATCCTGACTTCTCCCTAATGTCTCTGGAGGGAGAAGTCACTTCTCCCTAAAATCAGCTGCCAGGCTGACCCCTGACACAGAGGCCCTAACCTACATTCTGTTATATACCATCTGACTTAGTTTTGCGTGTGTATGTATGTTTGTATAACTTTTATTTATTTTTTTCTCCACAATTGTGACCTCCATGTTCATTTATTTTGTCACGGTGTCATATAGGTTTTATGTTTTTTTTTCTGATTTCTCCTTCATGTCCACTGACTTCTCCCTCCTGGATCCTGACTTCTCCCTAATGTCTCTGGAGGGAGAAGTCACTTCTCCCTAAAATCAGCTGCCAGGCTGACCCCTGACACAGAGGCTATGTTGTGTTGCAAAAAACTTAAAATAGAAAAGTAGAGTTCCTCAATATGTGGAAAGGTGAAGCCTAGATACACTTGTATACTACTCTGGAGACTGTTATTTAGTGACCCTCCCATCAGAATGGACCTGATGCCTCAGAGGGAGGGGCAGTATATAGCCGTCATGCAGAGGCTAGGGTTTAGCCAAGAAACTATGCAATGAAAGAGGAGAGTTTCCTCGTCACTAGTCTGTGGGGGGGGGGGGGGGGGTGGCTAAGTCTCCCCAATGGGGGATCTGTACATTACTGCTCCTTTGGTGCCACCCCAGAAGCTTTGATATTCATTTCAATTTTGAATCAGCCATCAGATTCGATTCATAGCTTAGCATTTCGTCTAATTTCTAATTGACTCATTCTAAAGTACATGTAAGTCTAATGATACTGGATGTCTGGTGCTGTTTCAATTTGACATTGTCCATTTTGCGTCATCTTCATCAGTTGTTGGTTTTACATGTACACTGAACAGAAGAATATATGCTGAGCTGAATTTTTCATGAAAGCAAGCTTGTAAGTGATTATTGCTAGATTTGTCAACAATTGGACAGTAGTGCTGTAAATAAAACTTTAGCCATGGTATGACCTCAGGCCCAACCGTAGCCAGAAAATTGATTTCGGCACTGCCATCCAATACTATTTATACACCTTTTCTGCTTTTCATGCACACAGTGTGTGTGTTGTGTTACTTGTGTGGGTGAGGCTGTGTGTGTGATTGAGGCAGGCCTGGACTTTTGAAAAATCTAGGAGAGCTACTAATTGTATGGCTCCACTAAACCAGTGCCAGGAAATAAGGGAATTGAAGGTTTAAGGAGAGCTATTACAGCTCTTAAGGAGAGCAATTATGGCCCTCCTTAAATTGATTTTTGAGGAGCCATGGAGGGAGGGAACTATAGCTCTCCTTACAAGACCAGGCCTGGTGAGGGTGTGTGTATATATGTGTGTGTGTTTATATTGTAACGCTACACCTCTGGTCGTCGTGCATCAAACGACCGGGACTTACGTTACCGAGTTCAGAATATGCTGTTGTAATTATGCACAGCAACAATATCTGTCAGAAGTCTGCTAGTCAGATGTGACAGATCTTTCCTATGCTGCAGTGCCACGCTCATCCTCTGGGAAAGATGTCTGGCCACCTGTAGATCTACAATACTGGGATGTCAATGTTGTCGCAGCCTTTATCGTCTGTTCTAGTGGAAGGCGATCTCGCCAGCAACTAGAGACATTGTTTTCTGAGGACAACAGTTCTTCCTTCCTGTCAATGGTTGAAACTTGGGGGATCCTGTCGACAGGGGCAAGAATTTTCGCCCCGCCCAAAATTTCTATTTTCCAAACCGAGAGGCGGATTTGAACCAAATTTGAGATGAGGGCTTATTGGGTCATAAGTACTTAATTTATGCTCAAATTTGTTTTTCTGTCACCCCACGGGAACCGCAGGAGCTAAAAATAGAAAAAAATTGAAACACCCATACAGTTAAAACTAGAAGTCCTGTCATGAAATGCGCACAAATAGCACGTCGATCTGCGCATTACTCTTCGCGTTATGACCATAGTATGGCTCTCAGATTCTTTATATACGACCTGTGCACAAGCAATTTCTTTTCAACCTACTCACAATTGTTTACAATTGGCTGTAACGTAAGTGCAAGCCCTACTTCGGAACTAACTCAAGCTTTTGGAGAACTTTTCCAAACAAGTTGGAAAAGTAATAGAATGCAAAAGCATGAAAAAGATCGAAAAAAGGGTTGTGCGAGATCAGCGCTCGAAATTACAGGTACTCTCTCTGCACACCTCTTGCATTTACCGAGCACATGCGCAACAACCGTGACGTCAATTCCTTTTATTTCCGCCATTTGTACATGGTCGGAAATTTTTGTGACTCGTGCTACTTTGCTGTTATTCTTCGTGAACAACTTATTCTATGTGCTCTGCATTTCATTGTGCGCAAGTAGATTGTATCCTTTTATCAAGCTATCCAAAATTGTTTTTTATTAATGTTATTTTTGATCATTATTGCTTGTTTTTTCACACTTAATCTTGTTTTTCCCCCACGTGTGAACACAACCTTTGTGCTGTTTTCCGTCGGCAGGAAGCTTGATTCCATTATCATTCATATAATGCCAAAGACTATTCCTTGTAACTCATGCTTGCAAGTGAAGCATGTGGACGACTCTCATTCCACATGTGTCACTTGCAAAAATTGCACTCAGGCCCAATCGTGTGGTATTTGTGGGTTTGGTCCTCTAAATTCTGGGCTTCTGTTAACAAGGTGGTTCTGTCCAGAGCTAGAACCCCTCGTTCTCGGGGTAAGGGTAGCCGTGCCGTAGCAGGCATTTCTGCTGGTGCACGTGGTGACTCTGTCACACAGGATTCTGATCTGTCTTCTGTGGCGAGTTCCTCTGCAACTGTTGACGGTGCTAGTTCAGTGACACCTGACGTGGAGACCGCGGTCTCTTTGTCTTCTGATGTCACTCTTGAGGCATCTGTTTTCGTAGAGAGCTTCTCCGAGGTCAGCTCGGTGAACCTCTCCGATCTGCCTCCTGCGCCGTCGATCGTTGCTGAGGAAGTTGTTACTACAGATCCTATTCTGTCTGATGGTGGCTCTTCCATCTCCTCTGCTCCATCGCGGTTTCGTGTTTACGATTCCGTCTCTCCACCAGTCTTCCAAGGGATGACTACTGTGGATGAGGATTCTTCTTCCCTCGGGTTAACTAAGCCTAAGTCGGCAGTTCTCCCGATGTCGGTAGTTGAATCTATGGTGGGCCTGTCCCGAGAGGTGCTGGGCATGTTATCTCTCGCGGACCATGTAGTCGCTGCTCTGGCTGAATATTTTCCACCAGGGGAGTTTGATGACGCTCAGGCGCTTTTTCGCGTTTTGTCACAAGCTCTTATGAACTTGACACACGCTCACGCCTGTAACACGGCTAATTTGGAGCTGGCATGCCGGGATGCGGTGTTGGATTCTTCTCCATCCCTTCCTTCTGAGCAACATGCTGTTCTGAGGTCTGCCTCTTTGGTGGGACCTCAATTGTTCCATGGTTCCGTGGAAGATGTTCGTGGCGATGTTCTTCGTCATTCAAAGGACCAGCTTTTGCTGTGACAGCTTGACCAACCTGCTGCTGCGGGTGGTGGTCGTTCCAGGCCCGCCATGCGTGCTGCTGCATCTGCCCCATCGCCGACGTCGGCTATGCCTTCGGCTCTGTCTGCTCCTTCTGCACATAAGAAGCGTCGACATGGCCAGACTCGCTGGCAGCCTCAGGCAGGAAGTCTCAGGACTCTGTCACTTCCCGAGGTGGTTTCTCCTCTCGGGGCCTCGTCGAGGCCGCAAGTGAAGGTTCTCACCTCGATTCGCCTCCAGTCAGGGGAAGGCTGTCGCTGTTTTACGACCGTTGGAAAGAGATAACGTCGGACCCTTGGGTCCTCGACGTCATTCAATCTGGTCTGTGACTGTCCTTCCATCGGCACCCCAGTTTATTTCGGGTGCCCCTCCTGACTCAGGTCCCTTCCGATTCTCTGCATCGGGACCTTCTGGTGCAGGAGATCGACCATCTCCTCTCCAAAGGGGCGATCAAGGTGGTCAGGAACACCCTTTCACCGGGGTTTTACTCAAGACTTTTCTTGGTGCCGAAGAAAAACGGCCAATTTCGTCCTGTCATCGATCTGAGTATCCTGAACGAGTACATTATAGCTCCTCGTTTCAGTATGGAGACTTTCCGGTCGGTTCGACGTTCAGTTCATCAGGGCGACTTTGCTGCCAGTATCGACCTGAAGGATGCCTACTTCCATGTACCCATTCATCTGGCATCACGGAAATACCTTCGGTTCTCATTTCGGGATCGAGTCTATCAATTCAGAGCTCTCCCATTCGGTTTGAACCTGGCTCCTTGGGCCTTCACCCGACTGATGTCACATGTGCTTGCTTTCCACCGTACTCAGTCGGCTGTGACTTCGTCAGCCTACCTGGACGACATCCTCCAACGGCACCACGATGCTGCTGTTCTGGAGTTAGATGTCCGGCAGTTTCTTTGCCTGCTAGCATCGCTGGGTTTCAGAGTCAATCGCGAGAAGTCGGATCTCCTTCCTTCTCAGTGTTTCCGTCATTTGGGGATGGATTTCAACACTCTTCACAATGTAGTGTCGGCCCCCCATGCTCGGGCGACGATTCTTTCCGCCTTGACTCGGAACCTGCTTCAATCTTCCTCGGTCTCGGCCAGGACTTTCCTTCGGATGCTGGGCCTTTGCAGTTCGGTGACAGATCTCATTCCGCTCGGTCGCTTGTTTGTCCGACCTCTCCAACACTTCCTGTTTGATCATTGGCGTCCGAATGTAGATCCGCTGGACCTGGAACTCACTATTCCTCGGTCTCTGCTTTGTCACCTCCACCCTTGGGCCGATATTCCCTGGCTGACACAGGGTGTTCCGTTGGATCTTCCTTTGGCCGATCGCATCCTTACTGCGGATGCCAGCAATCGGGGCTGGGGTGCGACGTTGGATCCTCTCGGTCTGTCTACTCACGGCGAGTGGGACAGCGAGCAGGTGGGCCTTCATATCAACCAGAAGGAGCTCCTTGCTCTTCTGTTGAGTTTTCGGCTTTGGATCCCTCATCTGTCGGACCATATTGTCCTACTTCTTTCAGACAATTCGACAGTAGTGGCCTATATACGGAATCAAGGAGGCACACATTCGATTCCCATGTATCGGCTGTCTCGGGATCTTCTTCTGTTGGTGTGGGATGTGAAAGCTCGAGTGTCCATTCGACGCATTCCCGGGCATCTCATCGTCCTAGCAGACTCCCTGTCCCAACGCGACAGTGTCCTTCCAACCGAATGGATGCTACATCGGTCGGTGTTTCAGGCGATTTGCGAGCAGTGGGGCCGTCCTCAGGTCGACCTTTTCGCTACTCGCTGGAATCATCAGGTAGAGACCTTTGTCTCCCCTTGTCCAGATCCACTGGCATTTGCAGTAGACGCTCTGTCTCTGGACTGGACAGGTTGGATCGGCTATGCCTTTCCTCCTGCACCGATTCTTCCTCAAGTATTAGCAAAGATTTGTGCTTGCAGTTGCAGGATCATTCTGATCGCACCCCTGTCTCCACAGAGGGTGTGGATCAATCTGCTGTGGCCTCTGTTGGCCGATCGACCGATTCGCCTACCTCTACGTCGCAATCTTCTTTCCCAGGGTCGTCCCAGGAAGTATCACAGCAACCTGGCGAGCCTGTCCCTTCACGCCTGTCTTTTATCAGGTCCAGTCTCCGACGTAGAGGTTTTTCGAGACGATCAGTGGAGTGCATTTCTGCAGTGCGGTGACATTCCACGGGCATGACTTATGCTGCGAAGTGGAAGGCTTTCTGCCGCTGGTGTGCATATCACAATGTGGATTACCGTGATCCGTCAATCGCTCAAATTGCAGATTTTCTGGTATAACTATTTTACTCCAAGGGCCTCCAGCCTATTACGATTAAGGGCTATCGGTCTATGCTGTCTGATACTTTCTCTTATGTGGGAAAGCGGTGCATCGGTCATAATCTTTTTCACTCCAAACTCATTCGGCACTTTTCTTTGAAGAGGCCTTGAGTTTTGCGCCTTACACCCGAGTGGAACTTGGCATGGGTGTTGCACTGTTTGGAGGGGGTGCCATTCGAGCCTTTATCTGAGACCGATATGCGTTTTCTCACCTATAAGACGGCTTTCCTTCTAGCGTTTGCTTCTGCTCGACGAGTCGGTGAGCTTCATGCGCTATCTGTTGATTCTGCTTTCTTCAGAAATGAGGCTAACAGTGTCACCTTCACTACTGATTGCTCTTTTCTGGCTAAGAATCAGCTTCCTGATTCGGTACCTCCTCCCATCTGCATTCGGGCTGTCTCCGCTGTCGATGGTCGGAGACCTCTTGTTTGTCCTGTTCGTGCGATCTAGAGTTACATTAATTGCACTCAGTTCATTAGGAGGGGTCGGAAGAGATTCTTTCTGTCTCTCATTCCTAAGAGGCAGTCTATCTCTTCCCATTCTATTTCCAGGTGGATCTGTCCTGCAATCAAGCTGGCTTATTCCCGCTTGTCTGCTTCGGATCTTGTTTCGAACCGGTTTAATGCTCATGAGGTTCGTGCCATTTCTACATCCTGGGCGTTCTCCAATGCTGTTTCACTCCGGGATGTTATGAATGCGGCTTACTGGAGGAATGCTTCTACCTTCTCCTCCTTTTATCTCCGCCACCTACAGCAGCAATCTGAGGACCTTTATTCTTTAGGCCCTCTTGTTGCGGCTCAGGCTGTTGTGCACCCTTGTTAAAATTGTTTTTATCGGGTTTGTGCTTCGCTCAGCCTTGTTCTTTTCAGGTGCCTTTTCTCTCTCTTCATTACAGGTTTCGCTATTGTTCTCTGCCCTCCTTGCTTTTCTTTCTGCTGCTCTTGTTGGTATTGGTTATGTGATTCACCTCCTCCTTTTGTTTATTCAGCCAACTGTAAACAATTGTGAGCAGGTTGAAAAGAAATTAGTCACGGTTGTTGCGCATGCTCTCGGTAAATGCAAAAGGTGTGCAGAGAGAGTACCTGTAATTTCGAGCGCTGGTCTCGCTCGACCCTTTTTCGATCTTTTTCGTGCTTTTGCACTCTATTACTTTTCCAGCTTCTTTGGAAACGTTTCTTAAAAGCTTGAGTTAGTTCCGAAGTAGAGCTTGCACTTGCGTTACAGCCAATTGTAAATTGTAAACAATTGTGGTAGGTATGTTAAGAAACAAAATTTACTAAAAAATTTTAATTTTTATTAAAAACATAGCAAACAGGGAACAGAAATTAACATATTCCCAATTATCACAATTCTTGTCTTATTTCATATAATCCTTTCATAAACATTGAGCATTATCCTTTTCATCAAACACAACACACAGACAAGTTAAGCTACAGTGTCATTGACACTTTCATTTTTTGTCTCAAAAACATAGGTTATGACCTCTCTTTGGAACAAACTCAACGAGCTCATTCCAAAGAGGGGTCATAACCTGTTTTTGAGACAAAAAATGAAAAAAAATAATGAAAATTAATTGCCGATTTTTGTGAATAACGCTGTCCGGTTTTGGCTTTTACGTTGGGTAAAGGGCTAAGACTCGCTTTTTTGTCTAGAAGTATCTCTTCTCCATTGTGCACATACAGTGCTCCATGCAAAACACAAGTCCGATAACAGGTGTGATCTGGACAGGGGTGGCACCAGGGATTTTCGACAGGGGGCTGACCTCTCCGACAGGGGCTGTAATATTTGACCTCCCAAACGAAGGAAAATGGGTGAAAATTGGTAAATTGGACTTCAAGTAATGGAACGCCCAGTTGGATAACAACTGTCATAATGCCTTACAAATAAGAACCATATACCTCGTTCTAACTTCTTGATCGACACAAGACGAGATATCTACATTCGTTTGTCGGAAATTTCTCGTGAAATCGGGTTTACGAGACTCACCGACGGACTGACTAAAAATCTCCCCCCCCCCCCCCCCTGGCCCCCCCTTGGCGCCACCACTGGATCTGGATACCAGACAAAATCATCTGACATGGACAACAGTGTTGTGAATAATTACATGACTTATTCCTCAGTACAGTGGAACCTGTCTTGAGAGACCACCCTTTTCGCCAAGCAAAAGTGATCTCTCAAGACAGGTGGTCTCTCATTACAGGTTTGAGGTTTTCGCTGGTCAGTGAATTACCAACCAGGGAATACTTGTTGCAGAAATGGAGAAGAATTGATTTTTTAACTTTTTTTTTATTGTTTTATTTTAATTCAGTTTTAATACAAGTACAAAGGTATTGTTTAATAACAATAACAATGTAATTGGAAGCCAATTAATATACTTTTCAGTCGACAGTGAAAGATATTTGTCATACATGTGTATGCTTTCAGATATTATGGTTTTGGGGACAATTTTCCTGACTGACAATTTCACTTTTGGGGAGATGTCCTGTTACATTTTTGAGCTATTTACTTCTGTACACACAACATTAATCTTAACTGGCTGAATGCTGGAGGCCACTATCTGGGCTTTCAAAACAATGAGGGTACCATAACAAAAGCCATCTTTTTCCTTGCTCATGTTTCCTCTTCAGTCAAACACAAATGATATTTTGTTTATATAAATTTGTTTTATTAGTCACCCACGGTTTCACCGTGAAAGGGACCATTGGATTGCACTCCGTCTGTCTGTCCGTCCTTCTGTCCTGTTACCACCTGTATCTCAGAGATGCTTTGGCACTTTTGTTTAAAATTTTCAGATTTGATGGGGCATTAGGAAGAATTGATGCACGTCAGTTGTTTTCCGAAAAAAAATTCAAGATGATCGACTGGCAGCCATTTTTGTTGGAAATTGTGTGTAATTCATTTTACGCTCAGAACTTCTGAATGACATTTCCGATTTCAGTAATTTTTGGTATGGTGGTCTAGCAGCATAAGATAAATAACATATACAGATTTTTTTCTCGTGCTTAAATTATGCAAACCAGCCATACTTAACCTTTTTTGGGGGTAATATTTTTGTGCATATTATATTGTGTACTTTTACCACCTGTATCTCAGAGATGCTTTAATGCTTTTGTTTCAAATTTTCAGATTTGATGGGGCATTAAAAAAAATTGATGATACACGTCAATGTTTTTCCGAAAAAATTCAAGATGTCTGACTGGCAGTCATTTTTGTTGGAAATTTGTGTGTAATTCGTTATATGCTCAGAACTTCTGAATGACATTTCCGATTTCAATAATTTTTGGTATGGAGGTCTAGCAGCATAAGATAACATAATAACATATCATACAGGTATTTTCTTGTGCATAAATTATGCAAATTAGCCTTATTTAATCTTTTTCTCTGGTAATATTTTTGTGCGTATTATGTTGTGTACTGTTACCACCTGTATCTCAAGAGATGCTTTCATGCTTTTGTTTCAAATTTTCAGAATTGAAGGGATGGGACATAAGATAAATCTGAGCGCTGGCAATCAGCATTGCACTCGTTACAAATTATTGGAGAGTGCCAACAGGCACTCTCCAATAATTTGTAATAAAACAAATTTTGAATAACAAATTCAGGCCACTCCAAAAATCTAACCTGCAACCAGTTTTTTGATTTTAATACTCTGAAATTGCCAAAAACTGATTTTCTGGTCTCTCAAAACAGGTGAAAAAACAGTTTTTGCCACAGGTTTGCGGTCTCTCAAGACAGGTGGTCTCTCATGACAGGTCCATTACAGAGTGAAACCAATCGGTGCATGGCCACAGTGGTCTCTCAAGACAGGTTTTACTGTAGTGTTAACAAGCCATAGATGCTGAATTATATAATTTTTGAAACAACTTTGAGGACTCATGTTTTGTTTGGACATCAATAAATTCCATTTGTATTTATGTTTCAGAATTTTACAAGTGAAGTGAGCTATGAGATATATAATAATGAATCTCCATTAAGTAGAAACATTGTTGATTGAACACAGATATCAAACTTTGTATCTCATTTCAAGTGAACAGAATAGTCAAAAGAAGTTTGAAGGTATTTTAAAAAAAATTGTATTTTCATTCATCAAAGGAGATGAGATTTCAGCATTGACCCACTTCACCCAATCGTTCCAATTATCTCAATAGATGCACCATATGCACCATACATGTTAATATGGCAGAGCACAAGAATGTGAATCAACAGCTCGGATTGATGACAGTGAAGATCATTCAGGGTCCTGTCTCACAACAAAAACAAAATCCTATGAATTGCCTTCTCAGGAATCAGTTGGTTAATACAGATGAAACATCTCTCAAGTGTATTATTGAAGACAAAGCTGATATGGAGGATAAGAACTTGAATGATAAACCATTTGTGTGTGGTGTTTGTAAAAAAGCCTATTCTTCAAAGAAGTATCTTAATCATCATCTCAAAGTTCACACAGATGCGAAGTCAGTCAAGTGCGATGTTTGTAACAAAGGTTTCAGTAGTAAAGAATATCTCAATATTCACAAACGATTGCACTCTGATAGCAAACCATTCAGTTGTAGTGTTTGTGACAAAACCTTTGTTTCAAAAAAGACACTCAAGGTTCACCTAATTCAACACACTGATGAAAAACCATTCAGGTGTGAAATTTGTGATAAAGCTTATGTTGTTAAGCAAAATCTCACAGACCATCTAAGAGTCCATACAGGTGAGACACCATTCAGTTGTCATATTTGTAACCAGGGTTTTATTCGAAAGCACAATCTCACTGATCATCTAAGAGTTCATGAAAAACCATTAAGTTGTGAGTATTGTAACAAAGGATTTTTTTGTAACCAGACTCTCACAAGGCATCAAAGAATCCACAGAGGTGAAAAGCCATTCAAATGTGAGATTTGTAACAAAGGCTTTAGTCAGAAGTCACATCTCACAAGCCATTTAACAGTTCATACAGATGAGAAACCATTCAAGTGTGGAATTTGTGACAAAGCATTTGCTCTTAAGAACAGTCTCAGAAGGCATCTAAATGTTCACACAGGTGAAAACTCATTCAGGTGTGAAACTTGTGACAAAGTCTTCAGTCAGAAATCATATCTCACAAGTCATTTAAAAATCCATACAGGTGATATACCATTTAGTTGTCATATTTGTAACAGAGGCTTTATTAAAAAACAGAATCTCAATAGTCATCTGAAAGTACATGCTGGTGAAAAAACATTCATTTGTGATTTTTGTGACAAAGGATTTAATCAGAAGCAGCATCTCATAAATCATCTAAAAGTTCATACAGGTGAAAAACCATTCAAATGTGAGATATGTGACAAGGCATTTGGTCGAAAGTACAGTCTCTTTGATCATCTAAAAATAGTTCATTTTGGTGAAAAAATATTTCTTTAAGGGCACACAAAGTAGATCTTCTGTTTCTCAGGCCATTGTTTGTGAAATTGCATGCGGGTGAGCGTTTTTTTATTTTATATTTTATTTCAGTAATTACTTCTTTGCCATCAAAAGTTCATGTTCTTGGTTCAAGTTTTAGGCCTCATAATCTACAGAACAGCATTGGTGGTGGAGTATTTCATCCCTTGAGAGCAAGAAGGCTTTGCAATGCTAAAGCATTGCAAAGCCTTCTTGCACTCAAGGGACAAATTCATCAATTTTTTTAACTTGGGTAAAATATCAGACACAAACCATTTAATTTTTATTTTTTTAAGTTTAAATTGGTTATAAAAAGAGAGCATGCGGCAGCCAAAAGGACCATGCGGGAGGGCATGAGAAACAGATTTTTTATTTTTTTAGGCCTAAGATATTTGTGACAAAAGTCTTTCTCTCTAAACACATTTTTTTTATCATCTACACATGTAAAGGTACATACTGCTGAAAAACAAGTGTTGGATTACAAAGGTGTTTATACACAACTGCAATTTCAGCAGGCATCTAAAAATTCACACAGGTAAAAAATCATACAAATGTAACATTTGTGACAAAGGTTTTAATGAGACTCAGAATCTGACCTGTCATGTACAATTTCACACAGGTGAAAAATCATTCAGGTGTTATGTTTGTTGAAGCCTTATCTACAAAGAAACACCACAGTTGTCATGTTCATGCAGTTGAAGAAAGCATTTACGTGTAGTAGATAATGCACATGAGAAAACTTTCAAATGTGATGTTTGTGACAAAGCAGTATTTTATGGAGCAGGTTCCCCAGAATCATTTTGAAGTTCACATGTGAAAAACTATTGACATAATTTTTGTTATAACAGCCTTTCTTATGAAGCACCGCAGAAGTACTCATCTATGATTGTACACAGGTGGTAAACTGGCTGAAACTCCTGGCTGTTGCAAGTGCTTGAAAATTAGACTTCTTATGATGAAGGTCAGGGAAAGTCCTTGAAAATATACTTCTGCAATTGCTTTCCTTGGAATGGCCAAAGTATATACTTTTAACTGGGGTATTTATTACATAAATTGCACTTCTCATCCCCTGACATAATACCACAGAAATGTACAAATTGTATAACACTGGGTTAACTTCCTCAAAATGTTATCCAAAAGTGTTTAGCATAACCTTTTCTTATAACTCTAAAGTCACTCAATTTAGAGTTTGAAACAAATTTGTAACAACCCCTTCTGACTTGATTGTTTTCTTTCTATTTTTTTTTAGCTCAACTTTGTCGTAAGTAAAAATTTTTTAGCTCAGCTTTGACATAAGTCCAATTTTTTTTTAGCTCAACATTGACATAAGTCAAATTTGAGGTTATGCCATGGCCTTCGTCCATCTGTCCATCCGTCTGTCTGTCCATCTGTCCGTCAACAATTCAATACGGCATGGGCTAGAGGCCGTATTTATGAACCGATCTTTTTGAAACTTCTTGAGTACCTTTGTTATCACCTTGGGACGAGAACGAGTGTTTCTGGGTGTGATCCAATATTCAATATGGCTGCCAGTGGCCATTTTGTACCGAATTTAGGTCCAATCAGTTTTTTGTACACAACTTCTATCCGGCTCAGACTAGAGGCCATATTTATGAACTGATCTTCACGAAACTTCTTGGGTACCTTTGTTATCACCTTGGGACAGGAACGAGTGTTTTGGGGTGCCTTTGTTTTCACTGTGCTATGAGAACAAATATTTTGGGGTTCAGTCAGACCCACTCTGGGACTCAAAAGATTTCTTTTCTAGTTTAGCATCTGACTGTTGCTCACCTTTACAATACTTTACCTATACTTTTGTTACAGGCTACAGTCAGTATTTATGTACAGACCCTTACAATACTTTATATGTACCTTTGTTATCAGGTCATTACCTAGATGTTTGTCATTGCTGTGTCACATACTATACATGTACATGTCTTAACAGGTTCAGCTACAATGTCATTGACACTTTCATTTTTCTTTTTCTTTATTTTTTGTTTAATATTTATTGCTTGTTATAAGTGGGGGATTATCCTGAATTCAAGGAATTTTGCTTTTACTTGTTTTATGGGTGGTGCATTTTGAAGATCCAGGTCATACATCTGACAATTTATATACTTGACTAGTGGAAGGGTAGGTGTATTTACGGGAGGAACGATCAACTCGACAGTACAAAGGATAACACATTTTATTTTTGTGTTCTGTAACGGGTATGGTGCTAGAAGCTGATATTCTGAAGTGCAGATGCCAAAACTTAGAGGCTTAATAGTCTTCATATTATCTTTGAAGTGAAATTATTGAGTGTGTGTGAATTTGCCTTCTTACAATTTATGTGAGAATGCCTTTAGGCACCCTCCCATAAATTGTAACACGACAAAGACAAGTGAGCAAATTTTGTCAACCAAAATTATTCAGCACTTTACCAGTTAAAAAAGGACAAAAGTGACTGCAATGGGATTAGGGTTTTCGTTCCACAAAATTGTTATGCAATTTTTTTTGCGTAACCTTTGTGGAGTTATTTAAAATTTTCAGTTTGTGCATCCCTGTACCTGCACCAGATACTGGTCCTTGGGAATCTCACTGGTAGAGCTACCCAAGTATCAGTCACAGGTGCAGCATTTATTTCTCTGGAATGTTTTATAATTAGTGACATGTATTTAGACGCAGAAGGTCTTGAAAAGAGCTTGAAGATATACAGTTAAAACTAGAAGTCCTGTCATGAAATGCGCACAAATAGCACGTTAATCTGCACATTAATCTATGCGTTATTACCATAGTAAGGCTATCAAATTCTGTACATATGGTCTGAGCAAAAGCAATGTTTCAGCCAATGGACCTTTGGATGCCATTTGATATGGCAATTGCACGCAATTCCTACACGCAATTAAGCCTAGATAAGCGCACAGTTTGTGACAGGACTTCTAGTTTTAACTGTAGTAGAGCCTACTTAATTGGATATCTCTTAACTAAATAACCCTGTTAATTGAATATATTTTCCCAACACAAAACCATTTACCATACCTCCAGAACAAATTTGATCTGTTAATTGAATATAGGTTATAAAGTAAACTCTTGTTAATTGAATAAAAAATCTTGTAACCTGTCAAGAAATTACCCTGACTCCCAAGTTTTCCTTTGTTTATAGACCTATTTGGCCTCAATACATCCAGTACAGGTTTTTAATCTATTATATCTTGTTTAACAGAGCTCATGGAGCTCTGTCAAACAAGATATAATAAATTAAATGCTAAGTTCATCTCTAGAATATAGGAAAGTGACACAATCCCCATTAATGGAATACTCCTGTTAATTGCATAATTTTCTTTTGTAAAGTGGCTATTCAATTAACAGGGTTCCAATGTATCCATAAGAAAGCCCCTGATTTTGTTCTCAGGAGTGTGTTGACACTGTCACCTTCTTATCTGTGAAAAATAGTTTTGGGGTTTTATTTTTGAGAAACATTGTTTTGTGAATTTGAATCCCTGTCACAATAACCACCTGAGTTTTAATAATCAGCACTGGAATACAGGGTATGTGTTGTTTTAAGATGCTGTCTTGATATTATACAGTATTTGGTATCAGGCAGTGTGAGCATGTGTTGTTGTTTTAGTGAATAAGGCATTCTGGTTTATATTTGGCATGACAAATTCCTCTATCACTGTTGTATTCTCCAGATATAAAGAATCTCTAATAAGTCATCAGTTAAGAAATTAATTATTAGAATCGGTCGTAGACACATGTTTTTTAGTGAATGAGGTTCAAAAATTTCATATCAAGTCATTATGCATTTGAGATTTATATGACATGGCTCCATTCACAAAAACATTTCCAATAAAATTCTGTTATTGTTCAAATTTTGGCCCCCAAAGCATAACTAAAGACCCCTCTCTGGAAAAGCTCATCCCAAGGAGGAATCTTGAGCCATGTTTTCAATGTAAAGATTAAAATGTTTAGTTATTCAGGATGTTTCTTCTGGTCATGTTGAGTAGAGAGTTAATGAGTAACTGCAACCAGTGATAACTATGCTTGTACAGAGTTAGTAGTTGAAAAGTGTCGACTGTCTGACAGTTCTTCCCTACTGCCCTGTGGTTCTCTCATGTTCTTTAGCTTCCTCCACCTGCAAAACTGTCCAGTGTGATGTGGCTGTTGCTGTTGAAGGTATCATGAAACCACAATAAACAAACAAACAATCGATGAGTGAATGAGTTAAAACTGACAACTAACATCACATGTGTTTTAGATGTGTTCAAGGTGATATTTCTGTAATGGGCTATTTGAGTGTGATTATATGATCAATTCATTCAACAATTGTCAGCCACTTTTTTTTTAGCTCACCTGACTGAAAGTCAGGGTGAGCTATAGTGGTCCCTCTTCGTAGGTCGTCATCATGGGTGTAGGCGAAAACGGCACCGTGCAAAAATGGCACCAACTCTCGTCGAAAATGGCACCAGCTGGTGAAAACGGCACCAAATTGGCGAAAATGGCACCAAACCAAAGAACAACAACACTATGCTACACGATTAAATATTTAATTTTCTTCAGATCATCGTTTTGATTTTTTTTAGCTTATCTCTCATAAAAAAGAGTATCGAATATGAACACAATATGTTACACATTAGGCCACAAGTTATTCTCATCAATACAAGATACAACTACAACATTTGCACATATATATGGAGACGGCGCAAGCCTGATGAAGATACGTGTGGATGGGGAAATTGAACCGACATATAACCAGGGTTTCCTTTTTTGTGGGGGACAAAGGGGGGGGGGGGGGGGGGGGAGGATGGACTCCAAAAACAAATAATCCTTCACATTTTAATATATTTTACGGGTCATCCCGGACAGGGATCAAACTCGGGACCCCTAGCATAGAAGTCCAACAGTTCACCACTGCTCTCAAGTCAGTATTAAGTTACTATTAATATTAACTGTGTGTATGGCCATGGACAGTTTGTGAATGGTAGCTACATAACCAGCGTGTATCACAAAGACGAACAAGTTCTTGAACACGCACGTTATCCCTCTCCTGAATTTCCATAAACAAAACAATTTACGCACACGTGAAGTTGTGAATGGGTCATAAACACATATAAACTTCCAACTAGGGCGAAGAATTCACCTGCTGATTTAACACTTCTACACACATCAACGAGAACCAGGTTTCATCGATGTGCATACCAATGAACATAGAAAGCATTGGGAAACTGCTCCCTCAAATGGGTTTGAACACCACATAGGTGTTCTGACATAATACTTGTGCCGTCATAATACTGTGCAACAAGATTAACGCCCCCTATCCAAGTGATTTTATTTCTCTCACTATTTGTTGGGTAAGAGCTTTGCCGTCTGCCCCATGAAATTGGAGAAGTTCCTCTTTTACGACATGAATATAATGTGAGATCGAATGGTTTCGTGCACCGAAGGAACGCTGGGATGGTTTGAGGCAAGCCCCTTCCGGCCCTTCTTTGAAGTAATTTGTTGAAGCTTTTTATGTGTACCCATACTATGTATGGTACACATAATGCCGTCATCCGGGGTGGCCATCCGTCGTTCGTCCATCCTTTGTCCGTCCATCTGTCCGTCCGATGTCCGTATCCATTTCTTTGTCATTCGATAACTTGAAAAATATTGCTTGGATTGTCAAGTTACTTTATATTTGTGTTCAGGTTACTGATGTGCCGAGCTGTATATTTTTTTTTTTGTCCGTCTGTCCGTCCATCCATCCGTCGGTCTGTCCATCCGGCGTCCGTATCCATTTCTTTGTCATTCGATAACTTGAAAAATATTGCTTGGCTTGTCAAGTTACTTTGTATTTGTGATCAGGTTACTGATGTGCCGAGCTGTATAGTTTTTGGTGTAAATCTGATAATTTGATCCTGAGATATTAACCCGTTATCCTTCAAATTGAAAATTCCTCCAATCCCTTTGGCATTCGATAACTTGAAAAATATTGCTTGGATTGTCAAGTTAACTTTATATTTGTGTTCAGGTTACTGATGTGCCGAGCTGTATAGTTTTTGGTGTAAATCTGTAATTTTGATCCTGATATATTAACCCTTTATCCTTCAAATTGAAAATTCCTCCAGTCCCTTTGGCATTCGATAACTTGAAAAATATTGCTTGGATTGTCAAGTTACTTTATATTTGTGTTCAGGTTACTGATGAGCCGAGCTGTATAGTTTTTGGTGTAAATCTGATAATTTGATCCTGAGATATTAACCCTTTATCCTTCAAATTGAAAATTCCTCCAATCCCTTTGGCATTCGATAACTTGAAAAATATTGCTTGGATTGTCAAGTTACTTTATATTTGTGTTCAGGTTACTGATGTGCCGAGTTGTATAGTTTTTGGTGTAAATCTGTTATTTTGATCCTGAGATATTGACCCTTTATCCTTCAAATTGAAAATTCCTCCAATCCCTTTGGCATTCGATAACTTGAAAAATATTGCTTGGATTGTCAAGTTACTTTATATTTGTGTTCAGGTTACTGATGTGCCGAGCTGTATAGTTTTTGGTGTAAATCTGATAATTTGATCCTGAGATATTAACCCTTTTTTCCTTCAAATTGAAAATTCCTCCAATCCCTTTGGCATGAAATAACTCCAAAAATATCAATCCGATTGCCATGTTACTTCATATATATGTTCAGGTTACTGATGTGCTGTGCTGTATAGTTTTTTATGTAAATCTGATAATTTGATCCGGAGATATTAACCCTTTATCCATCAAATTAGACACTCCTCCAATCCATTTCTATATGTACCCATACCATGTATGGTGTACATAATGTCGGCATCCGTGTGGCCCTCCGTCATACAACTTTCTACTAGTTGCGCGTATGGGTACACATCTGACGATTTCATCGGCCTATTTTTCACAGATGCCGACCATGACAGGAAGCAGCAGAGGAGGAAAGGCTAGGGGGGGGGGGGGGGGGGGGCTTTGGTGATCTGGTTGAGGTGTTAACCTCCCTCAGGTGAGGACCAGTGTGAGAGAGGGCACTCTAGACAAAGTTGCTACCTCTTCCCGAGGGTGGTGTGGTGTCTTTTTCAGGCAAGTATAGTCTGCCAATTGTTAAATGTTATTTCTGAGGCCTTCATTGGCATTTGGCAAGTATAGTTTGCCTCAGGCAATTGTTGGAGAGGTTGAGCTAGCTTTTGCAGGAAGGCTTCTTTCATAGGAGTAAACCGAGACATGTACAAAACCAATGGCCCTTTTTGGAGTCCATCCAAAGAAAGATCCGAACTTCGGGGGCAGGCCTACATGTTAACCTATTTGGTCAGGCCTGAATGGGCTCTAGTAGCATTTATATAAAAAAAAAGGCAAGAAGAAGGCCGCTGGACCAACGCTCGCCTCCCTGGAGGTGGGTGACCACCTCTGGGGATGGAGTGAAGGATGATCAGAATTCATAACGGTTACTAAGTATCCATAGTAGCATTTATAATAATTCTGTAATAGTTATTGAGGAATTAAAAAAAGAAAATTGAAAAGAAATGTTTTTGTGTTAAGTTGCTGTCTTTGTCTTGTAACTTATCCCTATCAGCCAGCTGGATTAAATTTGTTATCAATGACCTTAATTAACTGCAGTAACAAAATATGCTCTATCGACAACAAGTCTATGTTTAAGTGTAACTTTATCCCTCTAGCGCGCAGCTGGATTAAGTAGTGTTATCAATGAAATTAGTTGATTGGAACACCTAAGTTAAGCAACGTCGAGTCCGGTTAGTCTTTGGATGGGTGACTGTTTGAGTGATCGATTTGGACTCCCGCGTTGTGTCCTTGGGCAAGGCACTTAACACCGATTGTCCACATGGGGGTATGATGACGTTGTGTACTAAGGCGTACTGTACGTCGATGGTGTGCATGTCTTCAACCAATCTAACCCTGCCTGTGCTGCATTGCGGAGTTACAATGTTGGGGAGCTGGCAGCTGTTTATCGTTGCTCGGTGGTTCTCTCCGGGTACTCCGGTTTCCTCCACCCGTAAAACTGTCACGATCATGATTAGCCATTGTGCATAAGTATGTGACCTTAAACACCAATATATAAATAAATACAGTGGAGCCCACTTAATTGGATATCTCTTAACTGAATAATCCTGTTAATTCAATATAATTTCCTAATATAAAACCATTTACCATACCTCCAGTACAAATTTGACCTGTTAATTAGGGACCTGCGAGCCGGGGATAAAACTTCGAGCCGAATCTCGAGCCGAATCATCCCTCTGGTATCGAGTCGAGTCGAATCTCGAACCTTGAAACCGGCGTGACAGCGACATTCATGCTTCCATAGTCTGCAATACCGGTACTCTGCATGCTGGATGAGTTCAGAATCGATTGGTCTGGAATTGAGTATTCTCGCACTGCGAGAATACTCGATTCCAGACCAATTGATTCTGAACTCATAGACTCGCAGTTTTATTCTACCCACTTGGTGGTCGTGGCTCGTGCTCAGCCTCATCAGCACCAAATACCATTATTATAAAAGCAAACAAGGCATGTTGGAAAATATGATAAAAAATCTCAAACTCAAAGTCTCGGGAAACACAGTATCGTGCACTAATAGTGAAGATAGACATACAATATTCTCAAAAACCCGGGGACGAATATTCCCGGGGACGAATCTTCCCTGACCCTCAGAGATCGTACGGTAGCCCGGGGGTTTAATAATCAACAAAATTGGAGAGCTAAGACGTTCAGAGAGCGATTTATTACACTATCGTTAGCGTATGGCGGCGTGTTCTTGATGCGAGCGAGTGCACATATAATTTGCCGTTTGAACAGAGGTCGGTTCGAAAAATACGAATCGGACAGTGAGGTATCGAGTCGAATCGAATCTCGGCGATGGTTTCGAGTCGAGCCGAATCTCGAACGGTTCGCAGGTCCCTACTGTTAATTGAATATAGGTTATAGAGTAAACTCCTGTTAATTGAATAAAAAATCTTGTAACCTGTTGAGAAATTACCATGACTCGCCACAGTTTTCCTTTGTTTATAGACCTATTTGGACTCAGTACATCCAATACAGGCATTTAATCTATTATATCTTGTTTGACAGAGCTCATGGAGCTCTGTCAAACAAGATATAATAGAATAAATGCTAAGTTTGTCTCCAGAATACAGGAAAGTGACACAATCCCTGTTAATAGAATACTCCTGTTGATTGAATAATTTTCATTGGCAAATTGGCTATTCAGTTAACAGGGTTCCACTGTAGTTGATTGGCATAACATAATAAACTCGACCGACAATAATTGACTCAATGCGGTACACCCGGACTTTAAAATCTACTTTTATATTTTTAATAAATTTAATTTTTTTTCTTGAATAATTTATATTGCTGCCATTCGCACCCCCCCCCCCTTCCGTTACTTCCTTGCAGTTGAGTAACAGTACCTCCCCCCCCCGGGGCTGGGGACTTTAGGGTTTGGACTGCCCCAGTCCAAACATGGCCTAAAAGACAGAGTTTTAATTTTTTGCTTTGGTACATCCTTTGAAAGGACGTACCAAACCATAAAATTAAAATACGGGCTTTCAGGCCATGTTTGGGCTAACCCTAGGTGCTAACTTCTGCACCAATAGTAAACAAGGGGGGGGGTGTATCATGAATCCGGGTTGGAGAGTAGTAACCCCGAGGCCCGGAACTTTGTGGGGCCTGAGTTTGGCGGGTGTAGGACAGTATCCCCCCCAGACAGTTTCCCCCCGACACTTTCCCCCTAGACATTTTCCCTTCCGGACACTTTCCCCCCGGTCATTTCCCCCCTCAGACATTTTCCCCCCAGGCTATCTGTTAAAGGGGTTACAATATCATAACAACATTTTTTTTATATCTCATCTCAAAGTATATTCTTTTGAATTTAAAATTTCAAACGATACAGCACTAAATAACATTAAGATAAATCTATAATAAGCCAGAATATCCAACAACTTCTTTCTATATAATCTCAAAGTGTATTCATTTTTAGCAGCTTCGATCATTTAAATATCGCTACCACCCTTGTGAAATTCAGCGTACCAAGCAATGTTACTTCGGTATTTTGCAGCGATACTTAAATGATCGAAACTGCTCTGTATATAGTATAACACATTCACTTAAAAATGACAAGAATTTTTTTATGAATATCAACTTGCAACTTATCTACAAAGAATCACTAAGAATCAACCCATTATTTTCTTATTCTGATACAATGTCCGATACCTTGGAGAAAGTCAGGCAACGACTTATCACCATTTCTAAATGCTATACAGAGGTTCTGCAGCCTCTCTTGCAAAACCTTGGTTTCCCTGCGAACCCGTTTTTTTTGGTGGCTGACCTCTCTCTTCTAAAAATACCACACTTTCAACAGGAGCGTAGTCCTTTCTTATTGAACTGATTAGGTTCCAAATTGTTGGGTGCGAATGTCCAATGACTGATGCAAAACCACGATTCCACGCTTCACACATGTTATTAGTACGTGATCCTCCTTCCAAGGTCACCACATGCACATTCCATTTTGCAGGTGCATACTGAGGAGCTATCCGACGCATACGGAGAGGCTGCAGACATCCGTTATCTCTCACTTGTACTTTCCTGTACGAACCAGATACATAGGTGGCATCAAAATAATCAACTAGAGGTTCCAACCCTTCGGGGGTTAGGCCTCTGAGATAATCCATCCCTACATGTACATCCTCAACTGGCAGGAAGGCCAGTCCATCGAGCATACCACAAAAATGCTTAACAACGTCACTATCTTTGTATAGAGATACCAACCCAAGAGACTGAACTTTTTGCCACGTTGACTGCGTGAGATGATAAAAGCACCCTTGAACACGGACATGGTTTCCTAAGGTGTTTTGAATAGAGTTTGAAATAGCTTTCTCAAAGTCTGCAGTCACAGATGTTGGGTCGGGTACAAGTCTAATTCGGAACATTTATCCAGTATAGCTGAAAACAGTTCATCATATGTTGCCTCACATTTGTCACTTAATAAAGAGTACACACATGCAACTGACGAATTCCCAAGAGGAACACGGATCACAAATAACTGTTTAAATATATGAGGTGCCTCATCGAATGTTCCATCAATAAACCATGTGTCAGCATTTGCCAAAAGCTCCAAGTTTTTGTTTGTTGCAAAAACCAGCATCCTGTTTTGAGAAGCTGAACTGTTGTCATAGAATAGGAATGGTTGTGGGTCATTACCCCCAGTTGTCTTCCACTCTTCTGGTATATCAAGGTCACTAGAATGCCCAGGATTTGGTGGATTAGTTTTGGCCTTCTCACGCTGAAGACAGCGTTTTACGGACTCGTTGGTACCAAGTGCAGCTCTCACCTCTACAGGACAATTAATAAGAACATCTGCAAGGAGTTGGCCTGGCGTTCCGCGAGTCCTACTGATATTTTCTTTCATATCAGAAATTACTTTCTGGGCAACAATTCTGGCAACGTTGTTGTCGTGGTTGTGTTCAGTTCTGCGCAAGGGGTTTTTAATCTGTAATATATATTTAGAACAAATGTAAATATATGACATCCAAACTTTACTAAAATTATGTAGCAATTCGGCCCACCCTCTTTTTTGTAACAAGTCACATTGAAAGTGGAATTATACGGGCTAGTACAGTAGTAAAGCTTTCAAATTGCAGATCAGAGGTATCCACGTGTTGACAATTGACTGTCCAACGAGAGGCTGGCCTGATTTCATGTAAAGCAGATGACGCAGATGACAACCCTAACATTATACAATTGAGTATTGTGAGGGAATTATCCCTCGACAAAGCAACACAAACAATGTGTGGGATAACGGTGCATAAAATATGTTTACCATGTCGCTCCATCTAATACTGGATTCATCAGCGACATTTGAAAACAAATGTTGCAAATCACCAAACAGAACTACAATGAGAGTGATCAAACACTGCACAACGATATTACCTAAAAATATCCAAGCTGGTCATTAAATTGAAGTGACCACATACGCGCCAAAGATGCGAATAGTTATTTGATTACAACAATAATAAAAAATTCTAAACAAACTGTTAGCACAAGTAATATGTTAACTCCACAAGTCAACCTATAGCACAAAATAATTTTGTACTGAGCACAACGTTGCCTCCACTAAATGAAGTACAGGAAGACTTCGATTAAATTAATTTTACTCATACCAACAAGCTCCAATGGGGCGAAGGGCGGCCCAGTGTCGTGTGCCCTCCTCATATCTAGTCTGTACTGAGAACAATACTGACAAAACTCGTCAAGTACAGATAGACTTCATTTTAAGTATATGTTCTCACACAAACCAGCTCTCATGGCTACTACGGGCTACTCCGTGCTGGATGCCCTCCACATTTTCACTCAAATAAAGATCTCTTACTCGTAATAAAATAGGGAGAAAGTATAGTGTAATAATAATGCTTTGGTCATCTGCTTATTTGTCATGGTTCTCAAAAGAGAATCGCTTGTTTACCCTTTATCTTTACCTTTATCCTACTACCCGCCCCCCCCCCCCCCCCCCTCCGTCCCGGCGTAAATTTCCTCAAACTGTGAGACGAGTTCGGTTGCCATGCTGCCCCTTTATATACACCCCAAATGTGCCATCTGGGTAGTAGCAAACCACCCAGAGACCGCATTGCTTTAACCCCTTCTCGCCATTTCCTTTTGCAATCCTCAATGATCCTCTACCTGACTACTTTTTTACCCGGATTGTAAGAAAATCCATCTAAACAGAATACACTGTTCATAACTTAATTAAATAATGATTAAACAAAATTAGTTTTTAAAAAAGTACATTGAAAGTTCTTCTACATACCTCTAAATCAGTGGTGAGAGTGCCATTACACTCTGAAGATTTACGAAGAGAGCCTTCCCAACGAATCGTGGTTTTGGAAGTTTTTTTCTTCGTGTAAGAAAATCCATCTAAAATCAACTTTGTACCACCTCTGGAAGTTTGTATCAACTCCATATTGGAAGACGATTGAATGGTGATGCTGCAATGTTCTGGTATTTATATCTAATTCCAGATATATTCTTGTCATCAAGCCAGTAGCAATGTTTTAATTGTAGGGTATACATTGAAACATAATGTTGAAAATAGTATAAAAAGATTCACCTTTGAACCATTGGATAAAAGGATATGGAGAAAGAAAAACACCAGCTGTATACAAAAAAGCAAAAGTTACAAGACAATAAATGTGAATGAACATCTTACTTCAAAAAAATGTAACTTCAGAAGATTGTTTTGATTACAAAACAAACACATAAGCTCATCAGTAACTGATCACAATATTTTTTTATTGATATGAAACATCAAACACAAGCTTCCCCTTCCTTCATTGATCACAAAATTTTAAATTGATATATGGGGGGAAAGTGTCCACTTTGCTGTTAAGCAAGGGGGGAAAGAGTCCGGGGGGAAACTGTCTGGGGGGAAACTGTCCGGGGGGAAACTGTCTGGGGGGAAACTGACTGGAACCCGAGTTTGGCCCAGGATTCTTGGGTTAGGGCTGCCCTAAGTCCAAACATAGCCGAAAACTGAAAGACTGTGTTTTAATTTTTGCTTTGGTGCGTCCTTTGAAGGACGTACCAAACCATAAAATTAAAACACAGTCTTCTAGACAATGTTTGGACTACCCCCCAGGTTCTTGACTTCTGTGCCAACAGTAAAGAAGAGGGCTGTATCATGAATCCAGGGGGGCGTTTGCAAAAAGGACAAGACGGGGGACTCAGGATCAATGTTTGCCTCTCCAGGGATGGATGACCATGCACCTCTGGGATTGGAGTGAAGGATGATCAGAGTCGGTAATGGTTATAAAATGTCCATAGCGGTTATAATTTGAATAGTTGAATTTAGGGTCTCGGTAGACCTCGGGGTGTTCATTGATGAAGCTATCTATAGCATGTTTGACTTTGTCGTCATACACATGGCCTTCACGTGGACGGTGAGTTTCCTTGAGGAGGTTGGCATCCTGGCGTTTGGGCGACGCAGATTTCTTCTTTCTCTGTTTTTGTTCCGCTGCCTCTTGAGGTTTCAGTAGTGGTGGTGGTTGGTGCTTTCTTTTCCTTCCTCTGGTGTGGACCAGTGCGGGTGGGCCCTTGAGAGGTGCTACCACTCCCAGAGGTGGGTTTCATCCGATACTTGACGGTGAGCTGAACGCAGTCACGCTCAACATGGACATCCCAGTTGAGAAGGGAACTGGCGTCCAACAATATCTGGTTATCCTTAATTTTCTTCTGCAGGAAATCCCTGGCTAATTAGTTAAAGAACCTAAGATGCACCCGCAAACTTTAAAACTCAGTTTCAAAACAAAACACAGAAAATGGCAGAATGAAATTAATTAAATAATGGTGCCGTTTTCGCCATCCAAATTGGTGCTGTTTTCGCCAACCCATGGTGCCATTTTCGCCAGTGCAATTGGTGCCATTTTTGCCACATTTGGTGCCGTTTTCACTCACTTGGTGCCATTTTCTCACGGTGCCACTTTTGCTATAGCCTGTCATTATTTGGTATGCAGCATCCTTAGAGGGGTGAGATTCAAGTTTGTTTAAGCCATGTCCCTAGGCCCATATTTGGGCTCACTGTCGAAGCTCGAATTGTAACTAAGTTCAATATGAGGAATTTTCTTTAAAAATCTCCTTATTCAGATCCAGCAGTCAGAATGCTTTTGATATTTGGTGTGCAGCATCCTTGGGGGGGGGGGGGGGGGGGGGGGGGGGGGAGGTGGGGGAGATTCAAGTTTGTTAAAGCCAAGTCCCTGGGTTCATATTTGGGCTCTTTGTGGAAGCCCGAATTATAACTTAGTTCAAAAATGAGGAATTTTCTTTAAAAATCTCCTTATTCAGATCCAGCAGTCAGAATGCTTTTGATATTTGGTATGCAGCATCCTTAGTGGGGTAAGATTCAAGTTTGTTCAAGCCATGTCCCTAGGTCAATATTTGGGCTCACTGTGGAATCTCGAAATTCAAAATGAGGAATTTTCTTTAAAAAATCTTCTTCAGATCCAGCAATCGGAATGTTTTGATATTTGGTGTGCAGCATCCTTGGGAAGGGGGGGGGGGGGGGGGGGGGTGGGGGGGATTCAAGTTTGTTAAAGCCAAGTCCCTGGGTTCATATTTGGGCTCCCAGTGGGAGCCCGAATTATAACTTAGTTCAATATGAGGAATATTCTTTAAAAATCTTTTTTTTTTAGGTCCACCAGTCAGAATCTTTGGATATTTGGTGTAAGCTTTTCTTAGGAGGGGCAGATGCAACTTGTTGAAATCAATTCCCTGGGTTGATATTTAGTCTACCTTGTCAGGTGAGTGCCCTCAGGTCCCCTGAGGCCTCTTGATTTTTAGCTCAACTTTGACGAAGTCAAATTTGAGCTATTGTCATGGCCCGTCGCCCGTCTGTCCGTACGTCAACAATTGGATATGGCTCGGGCTAGAGGTCGTATTTATGAACCGATCTTTACGAAACTTCTTGTGTACCTTTGTTATGACCCTGGGACGGGAACAAGTGTTTTTAGGTGTGGTCCGAAATTCAAGATGGCTGCCAGCGGCCATTTTGTACCGATGATGCAAAAATCAGTTTTTTGTACAGAACTTCTGTATGAAAGTTCTGATTTGAATAAAGTTTGGTATAAATGTTTAGTACCATGGGATACATCACATATAATACGGGTTTTTTTCTCGTGCGTAAATTATGCAAATTAGACTGACTTTGATTTATTTTGTGTTACTTTCAGAGCTGTAAGTGCCAAGCTGCTATGGCTCGGGCTAGAGGCCGTATTTATGAACTGATCTTTACGAAACTTCTTGGGTACCTTTGTTATGACTGTGGGACGAGAACGAGTGTTTTTGGGTGCAGTCCGAAATTCAAGATGGCTGCCAGCTGCCATTTTGTACCGACGATGCAGAAATCTGTTTTTTGTACAGAACTTCCATATGAAAGCTCTGATTTGAATAATTTTTTGTATGAATGTTTAGTACCATGGGATAAATCACATATAATACAGGTTTTTTCTCGTGCGTAAATTATGCAAATTAGACTAACTTTGATGTTTTTTGGTGTTACTTTCAGCACTGTTAGTGCAAATGCCAATACGGCTCGGGCTAGAGGCCGTATTTATGAACCGATCTTTACGAAACTTCTTGGGTACCTTTGTTATCACTGTGGGACGAGTACGAGTGTTTTGGGGTCCGGTCCGAAATTCAAGATGGCCGATGGCAGCCATTTTGTACGAAATTTGGTGCAATCAGATTTTTGCACAGAACTTCCATATGAAAGCGCTGATTTGAATAATTTGTTGTGTGAATGTTTAGTACCATGGGATACATCACATATAATACAGGTTTTTTTCTCGTGCAGAAATTATGCAAATTAGATGAACTTTGATTTTTTCAGTGCTGCTTACACACAGTAAGTACACATGTCAATACGGCTTGGGCTAGAGTCTGTATTTATGAACCGATCTTCACGAAACGTCTTGGGTACCTTTGTTATCACCTTGGGACGAGAACGAGTGTTTCTGGGTGCGGTCCAAAATTCAAGATGGCTGCCAGTGGCCATTTTGTATCGAAATTAGGTCTAATCAGTTTTTTGTACACAACTTCTGTACGGCTCAGGCTAGATGCCGTATTTATGAACCGATCTTTACGAAACTTCTTGGGTACCTTTGTTATTACCATGGGATGAGAACGAGTGTTTTTGGGTGTGGTCCGAATTTCAAGATGGCCACCAGCAGCCATTTTGTACCAAAATTAGTGCAATCAGTCTTTTGTACAGAACTTCTGTATGAAAGTTCTGATTTGAATAAATTTTTGTATGAATGTTTAGTAACATGGAATACATCACACATAGTACAGGTTTTTTTCTCGTGCAGAAATTATGCAAATTAGATGAACTTTGATTTATTCAGTGCAACTTATACACTGTAAGTGCACATGTCAATACGGCTCGGGCTAGAGGCTGTATTTATGAACCGATCTTCACAAAACTTCTTGGGTACCTTTGTTATCTCCTTGGGACGAGAACGAGTGTTTCTGGGCGCGGTCCAAAATTCAAGATGGCTGCCAGTGGCCATTTTGTACCGAAATTAGGTCCAATCAGTTTTTTTGTCACAACTTCTACACAGCTCATATTTGTGAACTGATCTTCACGAAACTTCTTGGGTACCTTTGTTTTCACCTTGGGACAGGAATGAGTGTGTTTTGGGGTGCCTTTGTTATCACTGTGCTATGAGAACAAATATTTTGGGGTTCAGTCAGACCCACTGTGGGACTCAAAGATTTTTTCTAGTTTAGCATCTGACTGTCACCCACCTTTACAATACTTTACCTATACATTTGTTACAGGCAACGCTCAGTATTTATGTACAGACCGTTACAATACTTTATATGTACCTTTGTTATCAGGTCATTACCTAGATGTTTGTCATTGCTGTGTCACATACTATACATGTACATGTCTTTGTCTCGACAAGTTGAGCTACAGTGTCATTGACACTTTCATTAATCTTATTTGATGGGTGGAATAACTTGATGCATGGTATTCGGCTTCTGTTTGAGGTGTACACTAAAGTTGGTTCAATAGAGGTTTGACAGGCAATATTTTCTGGGAGGGGCAAGATTTTCAGAAAGATATTCAGAATTAAAAGGCCAGTTTAAACCAAATTTTGTATGTGGCATTATTGGGTCATGAGTACTTGATGCAGGGTTGGGTATTCGTTTTCAATATTCAGTTGTATTCAATACATTTCTTCAAGTATTCAAATGTATTCAGTATTCATGCAATTTTAAAGTGTTCGTATTCGAATACAGTCAAATTTGAGGTGTATTCATGAATACTTTTCTTGTTTTTAATACACATGAAAACAGTATTTGTGAAAAAAGTATTGTGATTATCTCTATTAGAAAGTTGTAAAGAATTAAACTAATACTTTTGAAGTGCACAAATCAGGTCCATCAAATAGTACATCAAACTTCATACTACACATGAAGGTAAGTTCAATTATTTATCTGCCTTTTGATAGCAAACTCTTCATTGTTCAAAATTTGTTTCATTGTAAACTGAACATTGTAATTGTACAGTTTATTCTTTGGACAAAGGATATCAGTCTGGCCAAAGTATTGATTTTTAATCCCTAAACAACTCATTATCCAATTAATACTAATCTCATATTTTTCTACAGTAATAGTAGAAATAAGGAGTAGACTGATAGATTTGTAAAATTATTGTGCAACATTTTCCCAATAGTGCAGTAATTGCTTAATTGATTTTTGTGTATAGCACTGGCCATTTTTTTTATTCTCACCAGCAATGTATGTTTAAATATTAATAAAAGACATGAAGCAAAGAAGCCACAATTAGCCACAATTAATAGACATAATTGGAGGTCATAAAATGCAGTTAAAAGAAAAAAACTTTAAAAAATACCCCAAAAATTGTGTAAATTTCTCACAGTTCTCTATTTAATGATTACTGTGTATGCACTAAACAACAAAACATTGGATGAGTACTGTGCACATTTTGCTAATTGTTTTCTAAATAAATTGATATTTGAAATTTTTTTTATTTCTTTTGTTTGTCATTAATACCAACTTATGTCTGTTGATTGGATTCTAAAGGATTAAGAGATCCACCCTCTGAAAAACTAATTCCTCACCTATAATCCCTTATACCGTTAATCCCAATAAGAATGATCAAATTATCATCCATTTACAAGAAATAATTTTGAAAAGTATTCAAGTATTCATATTTGTATTCATGAATACATTCTAAAGTATTCGTATTCAATACATTTGAAATTTGTGTATTCGTATTCATAAAATTTCAAAGTATTGGTATTCAATACATTTACAATGTATTCGCCCCAACCCTGACTTGATGAACAGGTATCATGTATCCTTGTGGGAACCTCAGGAGCTAAAAATAGAAACTTGTTCAAATGCCCATAATTCCAAACCCCCACGGAACAGAGACTTTTATTTTGTATGAAGCATACTCAGGACCAGAAGAAATGAATGGGAAAAATGGCAATTGGTTATGTCATAAGTTACCCTATTGGGAATCAAAAAAATGCGGAGTCAGCATATTTTGAAATTTTGGAAATCTGGGTGCATATTTAGGCTCCTTCTGGAAGTCCAAATTTAAACTTATTGCAGTATGAGAATATTGTTTGAATATCTTCTTCAGACAGGGATGAAAGTTTTCAGAATTTTCTTCATTTCTGGGTCTGTACTTTTTGTTCCAAAGTTTTTTATGCAACCTAAAGTCTGCTTTCATCTTTTCCATTCCACTTGTAGTTCCGTTCTTCATATTTAGAAATTGTTGGAAGTCAAAACCAAGCTTGTTTGTGTACTAAATGCTGATTGGACAGACAAATTCTATAAGTGAAATTGTGTGTGAGTTCAACCAATGGAATTTCTTGTTTCTTTTGTGTATTTAGTGCTCAATGAAGACCATGCTTTTCAAGGCGAACAATAGAATGGAAAGGACAGGAGGATATATCACTTGTTGATAAAGGAATCAAAAATAAGTTTCATTGGGTCTGGTTTCATGAAAGGATTGTAAAAATGACTTTCTATCTGATTTCATATAGAAAATAAATCGCGCTGGAAAAGTGAAGTGAATTTGGTGTGCAAAAGAAATTGACTATGGAAATGATGGCAAAAAAGCATTAAAACAACATGCAAAAACAAAAGTACATATCAGAAAAGTTGAAAATGTTCCGACAAAAATTCAAATCAATCACTGCCATCAACATTTTTCAGTTCCAGGTAAATAAATATGTGAATCAATCTTGGATAACCTACAACCATAGAGTGACCCCTGGACCCTGACCAGTGTTAGTCGTGTTTTCCTCGCTTCGCTCGGCGATTTAGACTTTCCGGTATTTTTGGCATATGCCACTTTCATCTCTGTTCTTATCCATTTGTCAACATTTTGTACCTCACATGACTGAAAGTCATAGTGAGCACTTGTGATCACTAACTGTCCACCTTATGTCAACTGTCGGCCGTGAACATGTGTTCGTAACTTCTCCTCCAAAACTGCTAGATCAATTTCAGTTAAATTTGAGGTCATTGTTTGTTCTGACATCACATTTTGATTTCATTCAAATCAACTTACCCAGCCCCATAGGGAGTGGGTGGAGGAAAATTCTCCCAATTAAAAAATAACTCTTCTCATGAACCGATGGGTACAATGACTTGATTTTTGGTACTGAGCTTTCTTTTCAGCTGTAGAATCAATTTGTTCAAACGAAAATTTGTAGAGCAATATTTGCATTTGTAATAGGAGGGGCAAGAGTTTGGGACCCGGCCAATTTTTAGCTCAACTTTGACGAAGTCAAATTTGAGCTATTGTCATGGCCCGTCGTCCGTCTGTCCGTCTGTCCGTACGTCAACAATTGGCTATGGCTCGGGCTAGAGGTCGTATTTATGAACCGATCTTTACGAAACTTCTTGTGTACCTTTGTTATGACCCTGGGACGGGAACGAGTGTTTTTAGGTGTGGTCCGAAATTCAAGATGGCTGCCAGTGGCCATTTTGTACCGATGATGCAAAAATCAGTTTTTTGTACAGAACTTCTGTATGAAAGTTCTGATTTGAATAAAGTTTTGTATAAATGTTTAGTACCATGGGGTACATCACATATAATACGGGTTTTTTTCTCGTGCGTAAATTATGCAAATTAGACTGACTTTGATTTATTTAGTGTTACTTTCAGAGCTGTAAGTGCCAAGCTGCTATGGCTCGGGCTAGAGGCCGTATTTATGAACCGATCTTTACAAAACTTCTTGGGTACCTTTGTTATGACCGTGGGACGAGAACGAGTGTTTTTGGGTCCGGTCCGAAATTCAAGATGGCTGCCAGCCGCCATTTTGTACCGACGATGCAGAAATCTGTTTTTTGTACAGAACTTCCATATGAAAGCTCTGATTTGAATAATTTTTTGTATGAATGTTTAGTACCATGGGATACATCACATATAATACGGGTTTTTTTCTCGTACGTAAATTGTGCAAATTAGACTAATTTTGATGTTTTTTGTGGTTACTTTCAGCACTGTAAGTGCAAATGCCAATACGGCTCGGGCTAGAGGCCGTATTTATGAACCGATCTTCACAAAACTTCTTGGGTACCTTTGGTATCACCGTGGGACGAGAACGAGTGTTTTTGGGTCCGGTCCGAAATTCAAGATGGCCGATGGCAGCCATTTTGTACAAAATTTGGTGCAATCAGATTTTTGCACGGAACTTCCATATGAAAACCCTGATTTGAATAATTATTTTGTGTGAATGTTTAGTACCATGGGATGCATCACATATAATACGGGTTTTTTTCTCGTGCAGAAATTATGCAAATTAGATGAACTTTGATTTTTTCAGTGCGACTTACACACAGTAAGTACACATGTCAATACGGCTCAGACTAGAGTCTGTATTTATGAACTGATCTTCACGAAATGTCTTGGGTACCTTTGTTATCACCTTGGGACGAGAACGAGTGTTTCTGGGTGCGGTCTAAAATTCAAGATGGCTGCCAGTGGCCATTTTGTACCGAAATTAGGTCTAATCAGTTTTTTGTACACATCTTCTATACAGCTCAGACTAGAGGCCATATTTATGAACCAATCTTTACGAAACTTCTTGGGTACCTTTGTTATCACCGTGGGATGAGAGCGAGTGTTTTTGGGTGTGGTCCGAAATTCAAGATGGCCACCAGCAGCCATTTTGTACCAAAATTAGTGCAATCAGTCTTTTGTATAGAACTTCTGTATGAAAGTTCTGATTTGAATAAATTTTTGTATGAATGTTTAGTAACATGGAATACATCACATATTGTAAGGGGTTTTTTTTCGTGCCGAAATTATGCAAATTAGATGAACTTTGATTTATTCAGTGCTACTTACACAATGTAAGCACACATGTCAATACGGCTCAGGGTAGAGGCTGTATTTATGAACCGATCTTCACAAAACTTCTTGGGTACCTTTGTTATCTCCTTGGGATGAGAATGAGTGTTTCTGGGTACGGTCCAAAATTCAAGATGGCTGCCAGTGGCCATTTTGTACCGAAATTAGGTCCAATCAGTTTTTTGTCACAAGTTCTATACAGCTCGTATTTATGAACTGATCTTCACAAAACTTCTTGAGTACTTTTGTTTTCACCTTGGGACAGGAACGAGTGTGTTTTGGGGTGCCTTTGTTATCACTGTGCTATGAGAACAAATATATTTGGGTTCAGTCAGACCCACTCTGGGACTCAAAGTTTTCTTTTCTAGTTCAGCATCTGACTGTCACCCACCTTTACAATACTTTACCTATACATTTGTTACAGGCAATGGTCAGTATTCATGTACAGACCGTTACAATACTTTATATGTACCTTTGTTATCAGGTCATTACCTAGATGTTTGTCATTGCTGTGTCACATACTATACATGTACATGTCTTTGTCTTGACAAGTTGAGCTACAGTGTCATTGACACTTTCATTTTTTTTCGAACCAATGAGCTGATTTCCACCAAATTTGGTATGTGATATTATTGAGTCATAAGTATTTTTTTCATGCAAAAAGAATTTTTAACACGTGGGAACCCCTGGAGCTAAAAATAAAAATATTTTCAAATGCCATATTTCCTAAACTACAAAGAACAGAGAGCTGTTACTTGGAGTGAAGAATACTTAGTACCAGTAGAATAGAATGGTGAAAAATTGCTATCGGTTGTGTCACAGTGTACTGTAGGAGGAATCAAAATGTACGGAGTCAGCATATTTGCAAAAAATTTTAAAAATGTTCTGCAGAACCACTGAACAGAATCTCTTGCTAGTTGGTTTACAGCATTCATAGAGGGGTCAGATAGTATGGTAAAATTAAGCCCCTGTTTTATATTTGAGCTCAATACAGGAGCTGAAATTTTAACTTGATGCAATAATAGAAGTACTCATCATGATTGAAGAATCTTCTTCAGAATCACCAGTCAGATTTTTAGCTTAACTTGACAAAGTAAAGATAAGTTATTGCCATCACATGTGCAGAAGTCTGCGAGTCTGTTCACATTTTCTTTAGCACAGGCTACAGCCTGTAGTTTTTGTCCGATCATCACTAAATTTCATGTGTGGGTTTGAGGTCATGTCTAGATGAGAACATCCCATTTTGGTCACAATTGGTCAACCATGACGGCTGCACAGGTTCGAAACCCAAAAACCTTTATCACAGGCAGCAGGTTGTATTTATGAAGGGATATCAGTGTAACCTGGTAGGATGACTATATAATGTCTAGATGAGAACGTCCTATTTTGGTCGGATTTGGTCAAACGTGATGGCCACACAGGCACTAGCTCCAATTTGGAGCCCAGGTGCTCTGATTTTTATAATCGGATATTTATTTGTCGCACACTGGGCTCCACATCTGGACCTTGTATTCATTATATACCACGAAACGAGAAACAAGTTTAGATAACTGGTCCTTGTTAAATACATGCTGGTCGTTCGGTCCAAACAAAACATTGCATGTGCTCGCTTAACAACACTGAAAAAGAATCGGATATTTATTGACATGGATAACACCTACCGCATTAAAAAAATGTTTTTCTTCCCGTTCATGCGACAATCAGTACATGGTTCGGGGGGAACACTTTTTGGGTAATTGAAAATTGGCAATGGATACTCAGCCGAAACGAAGCCAAGTAACAAGTTTTAAAGAAGATTCTTCAACAAAAACGCCGATACAAGCTGATACGAGCGTCTTAATATCAAAACATTTAACAGTTTTCCCGGAACACGTTCTAAAACAAAATAAAAACTGTGTTTCAAATAAAATCGCCAACGAGCATTCTGCTCTTATTCTCGAATAAAACGGAAATTATATTGATAATAACGAATGATCGATCTCATCAGTGCAGGGCCGTCGAGGAATATCCAGGCCCCGATCGAGAGAAAAAAGGGGCTCGTGTAGTCCAAACTTGGACCTGAAGTCCGTAATATAATTTTTTGGTGTGATATGCCCCAAAGGACTTATAACACCAAAATAATATATAAAGGACTTTGGGTCCAAGTTTGGACTAGGCCCCGTGTTAATGTCTAGCCGCGAGGCGGTGCGCATCATACCCAGTCGTATGGCGACGAGTGAAGGCGAGTACGAACGGTAGGTGGGGGAAGGGAAAAAACAAAATCGTTTTTATGGATGTCAAAAGATGAGGTTTCCTTAATTTTGACACATGGCCATGAATTCTTGCGTGAGGGAGTGGGGGAACGCGGAACTGGCGTAATATTGAAATAACCACCAGAAAACATGGTTTCAACTGCATAGGAGTGCTTGAGGTTGTACTCCAGCAGAGACACGAGTGGGGCCCATTAACGTCTGCCTCTTGTTACTACATCCCCACCTCTCCTTCCTCCCGTCGACGGCCTGCACCACTGGTAGTGCCGGGTCACTGATATAGGCCTAGGCCCCCTCACCAGGGAAATACAGCAATCCAGCTTCCCCCCCCCCCCCCCAACATTTACCCGTCTATATATGATGTGCCACCCGGACATTCGCCACCAGGAAATAAGACCCTTAGTTCAGCTCCTCCTGTCCGGGTGGTAAATATTCAGGTGATAACTTCCGGTTGGACAGGTCTCCTGGTGGTGGGGAATGACCGACATTCATTTATAAAAGATAACATTAAATATGTTTGGTAATACTTTTATTCAATTTTAGCTCCGAGTTATCAATCGGTTGTTTAAGTATGGGTACAGCACACTACTATCTACCCCCCCCCCCCCCCACACACACACACACACACACACGCGCGCGCGCATTGTCCCACGCGCGTATAGAGGCGAGGTGATGACTAAAACGAAAAGGGGTCTACCACTCTCGTCGTCGGGATTCTGAAGCTTCAAACGGAAAAAAATTGGAAATTGGCACTTGTGGAAGTTCAGTGTGGCCCATCGGGGGCTTTTTACACATGGCCACACTATATTCCGACCAACATATTCATGCGGGTGTGGATTCATCGCAAAGTTTGAAAATGGGAGAATATGTGATTTCTAACGACTCACGAGAAACCACACAATCTTGAGATTTCGCGCATTGCATAGAGTGAAATATTATCTGCGAATGCCGGACATGTGCCCCCCCCCCCCCCGGACGAGTGCCCCCTCCCCTCTGCGTGCCGCCCCGCAAGAATTCATGGTCATGTGTCATCCATTTACGGCGGGCTCCAGTGTTACTACATCGGTTACCCCCGCCCCCTCGACGGCCCTGACAACTGACCCCCCTCCCCAAACCCTGCCTATCATCATTTTATTATGGTGTCCGACACGAAACATTTTTATTGTATACTGTTGTTCAATTGCTTTTCGCAATAAGCAGTAATAAAATGATGACAGACAAGGGAGGGGGCAGTTGTCCAGGAATGGAGGAGGGGGGGGGGTCAAATCCATATTTTCTATAACGAGAGGGGGGGGGGGGCATGTCCGGGGGCGGCTCATGTCCGGGTGGCAAATGTCAAGGGGGCACTCGTCCGGGGGGGGGGGGGGGGGGGCACATGTCCGGCATTCAAATGTTTTTGTTGAAAATATTTCATACGATGCAGTTGTGTACAAACATTTGATATATGAAAATAAAAAATAATAATAAAAAAAAAAAATTCCAAGTGTTGTTAACATGTCACGACACAATATAAGGTTTTGTTCGTCCACACATGGGAAAATGTCCTTTCTGGTAATATATGGAGTTTTGTACACCCATGCATGCGTTATTGACCCATGCATGCGTTATTGGCCTTGTGGTGTGTTGTGTATATATGGTGATGTGTCCAGCATTCAGTTACAATTACAAAGATATTTACATATTTTGATCAGTTAGGCGAATGCTGTGGCAGGGGGGGGGGGGGGGGGCCCAAATGTGACTGATTTCCTCCCCAATTACAAGGTGGGAAAGGCAGCCGTTGTATGTGTGGGCGGGAGGTTCTAAATTCGATCTCAGGCCATCATATTTTTCAAAATTTCTCTGCAGAGATCCCCAGGCCACATGTAGGCAGTAAGAAGGGGGAAGAGGGGCTGCCAATTTTCACACACCCACCTTGGTGTTACGAGCCTCGATAATGCACGTGGAATCATTTTTTGAGCAAAATCTCCCTCCCCTCCCCTCCCCCCCCCCCCCACACATACACCGGTTGCCTTTCCGACCTTGTAATTGGGGAGAAAATCAGCCCCCCCCCCCCCAAAAAAAAAAAAAAGAAGAATGAAGTGGAACAAGAGAGTACCCCAACTTTCAATTTGTTCATATACTTCACGCACAGGGTCACGTTACACACGATTTTTATGTCCCAAATAATATTTATTCGAAAATCATACTTGTCATCCCAATGATCATAGTATATTATAAATAGCGGTATATTATACTATTATCATGTGGGTGTCGAGTATGATTTTCTAATAAATATTATTTGGGAATTAAAAAAATAGTTTGTAACGTGCCACTGTGCTTCACACTTTTGCGAGTTCATTATTCATTGTTAGGCTTTCCCAAACCCAGTTTGGGAAAGACTATTGTTATTCTTCTTTTTCAAATTTTTTCTTCTCTTTTTTTTTTTGTTTTTTTTTTTTTCTTTCTTTATTTCCTCCCTAAATTTTGTCTGTTGAACTGCTTGAAAACAAGTTGTACGATTTTGACCAAATTTGGCACACTTATGTAATGTCATAAAATCTCGTGAAATGCGGTATCGTCATATCTGTGAAAACGCGTGTTTTCAAAATATTCTGCCAAAACCATCAAAATTTCACCATTTTTCGAATGTCTCAAAATTGTTCACAGTTATTTAGCTCAAATTTTCCACACATTTAGAGCATAATATGATACACCACAATCACCACTCAGATCTTTCAACTTTAACCCCCACTGGCCAAAAATGACATGAATTTAGAATTTTTCTTCAAAATTGACCAACTTCAAGGGCAAATTTCTCTAATAACAAGGTTGCTGTAACAATTATTTTGGTTTGGATAGATGCAACAATGATTGCGGAAGAAAGTTACTGTTTACTTTTTAATCTCAGATTTAACCCCCAAGCGCAATGAGGGTGAGAATAAGAGTACCGTTTGAAATGCCAAAATTAGCCGACTTTGGTTGCTTTTTCCATCATTTTGGAAAGGGGTTAACTTCAAACACTTTTCGTGTACGTATTCACAATTGACTACCGAGCATATTTGCTGTTGTAAGTTTAATTGTAAAGTTTAACCCTATTCCATTCTGGTTGCATAAAAGTAGGTACCGTCCAAAAAAACTCCAATTTTTTCAGAATTTGGAAAGTTTAGGTGACGATTTACTCCATTTTTAATTGCTTGAGCTCTAAATGTTTTCTATAGCTGCTTGCAGCAGTCAAAGTATGACAAATTTTGTTCTATATGTTATTATTAAAAGCTTAACCCTTGGCAGATTTGAGACTTCCCATAAGGGTACTGTCGGAATATTTGTTATTTTCGCCAACTTCAAGGGCAATTTTGACTAATTACAAGGCAGTTGTAATAATTATTTTGGTATGGCTAGATGCAACAATGATTGTGGAAGAAAGTTACTGTTTACTTCTTAATCTCAGATTTAACCTTCTAGCACAATGAGGCCGAGAATAACAGTACCGTTTGAAAATGCCAAAATTAGCCATTTTTGGTTGCCTTTTCTATCATTTTGGAAAGGGTTAATTTCGAACACTTTTCATGTACGTATTCACAATTGACTATTGAGCATATTTGCTGTTGTTAGTTTGGTTGTAAAGTTTAACCCTATCCCATTCTGGTTACATAAAAGTAGGTACCGTCCAAAAAAATGCCAATTTTTTCAGAATTTAGTAAATTTAGGTGGCGATTTACTCCATTTTTAATTGATTGAGCTCTGAATGTTTTCTATAGCTGCTTGCAGCAGTCAAAGTATAACAAATTTTGTTCTATATGTTATTATTAAAAATTTAACCCTTGGCAGATTTTAGACTTCCCATAAGGGTACTGTCAGAATAATTGTTATTTTCGCCAACGTTTACATGTACTTTCTCAGCACTGGAGCCATATTGTCTGAAAACCTTTTCCATGAGAGGATTGGGCCTTCATCCAAGAACAATTTTGCTGTTATATATTTTATTCAAAGTTTTAACTTTCACCCAGTTTTCGGGCCTTGAATTTGAGTGCCCTAAAATTCTTCATAAAATTGGCTAATTTGGAGCTTACTTTTCTTCCATTTTCGAAAGGAATATCGAAAAATGATTTACATGTTCGTATTTATAATTGCCTACCGAGCATATTTGCTGTTGTAAGTTTGGTTGTAAAGTTTAACCCTATGCTCGTTCTGTTTGCATAAAGATAGGTGCAGTCCAAAAAAACTCTCGTTTTCAGAATTTGGTAAGTTTAAGTGACGATTTACTCCCTTCCTAATTGATTGAGAGCTGAACGTTTTCTATGGCTGTATGCAGCAGTCATAATATGACAACTTTTGTTTTATATGTCATTATTAAAAGTTTACCCGTTGGCAGATTCGAGACTGCCCATATGGGTATGGTCGGAATAATTTTAATTTTCATAAAACCACTGAATATTGATAAGCGAGCAGTGGTAGTTTGGAATAGAATATCCGAAAATGCTTTCGAAATTCGGATTCACAGTTCAATTCCAAGAATATTTTCTGTTATGAGGTTGCTGTAAAGTTTAACGCAATCCCTGTCTCCTTTGCATAATGGTAGATGTCGTCGAAAAAAACTCATTTTTTCAGAATTTCGTAGGTTTAAGTGACAATTTACTCCATTCCTAAATCATTGAGCGCTGAATGTTTTCTATGCCTGCATGCAGCAAGCATAGCATGACAACTTCTGTTTTATACGTCATTATCAAAAGTTTAACCCTTGGCATATTTAGGAGTTCCCATGTGGGTATTGTCGGAATAATTGTTATTTTCGTAAAATCAATCCCTGAATATATTGATAACCGTGCGGTGGCCTTTCAGTGGTGCTACATGAAGCCGCAAATAGTTAAGGTTGAAAAGTTCATCAAATAGACAAATATAATACCTAACTCAGCCGGTGACAGGTAAATAATGAATGGAAAAGTCGTTGAGTTGAGAATAAAGTAGGGACGAATCGTACCCTAGGTTTCCACCTGATCCACGGTATTTCCACGCGGTCTCGGCACTTGACAAAGATACTAAACTGTCGAGCAGGGACAGTAGGAAACATTCTGAGAATTTCAAGTTGCTGCCTTGCATGATCGGAACATAATTGGAATATATCCGACATTGTATCTGTCGGATATATTCGAATTATGTCCCGATCACTTCACCCCGACTGTCCGCATGGGGGCACCATGATGCCGTGTACTACGGCATACTGCACGTCGATGGTGCGCATGTCTTCAATAATCTAACCCTACCTGTGCTACAGTGCGGAAGAACTATGTTGGGGGGCTGGCAGCTGCTCGTCATTGCTCGGTGGTTCTCTCTGGGTACTCCGGCTTCCTCCACCCATACAACTGTCACCGACATAATATGACTGTGGCTGTTAATGTGTACTTAAAACCTAATCAATAAATTCAGTACCAGTTTTGCTCGTACAAATATTAGTACCGTCAGACAAAATTCATTTTCTGATTAATTTCGTACTTTTCTGTACTCACCTTCCCTGAGTAAGATTGGTATACCTTTTCAATCTCAGATTTAACCCTCAAGCACAATGAGAGTGAGAATAAGTGTACCATTTAAAAATACCCAAATTATCCAACTTTGGTTACTCTCTACCACATTTTGGAATGGGTTAATTTGAGACACTTTGCTTTGCTATATGCAGAGATGTTTAATCAATAAATCCGGCTTTAGTTATGTTCTGGGACTTAATGAAACATGTGCTTTGGCCACTTAAAAATAGCACTGTCTGCAAAAAAATGACTTTGAGTGAATACTCACTTGTCCAAAAACAAAAAGGAAAGAGCTCTTTGAGATTTTCATAACTGCTTTCAAAAATTAATGGGGAACAAATTTTGTGTTATATGTTTTGGTGTTCCGTGTTATCCAACACCAGTTTGGCCATACAAATATGAATACCGCCAGGAAAGAAAGCACATTTTCTCAGTGGTAGACTGTTTGACTTCTATGATAGAGGTCCCGAGTTTGATCCCTATCTGGGACGACCCACGTAATGTCCTTGGGCAAGGCACTTTATCCCGGTTGCCAACATGGGGGCAAGATGATGCCATGTACTAAGGCGTACTGCATGTCAATGGTGCAAATGTCTTCAACCGCTGGTACCCTGCTTCAGCGGAGCTTGAACATAATTAGAATGTTGAGCTGACAGTTGCTTGTCGATGATCGGTGGTTCTCTCTGGGTCCTCCGACTTCCCCCACCCGTAAAACTGTCACGGTCACGATTACCCATTGGGGATAAGTATGTGACCGCAAACCCCAACAAATAAATACCGTCCGGGAAACTCTCTGTGAAATCCTTTTGTTAATAAATAGCAAAGTAGTAATGTAATGCAAGAAAAATTAACAAGCTGTTCAACATCCCTTTAATCAAGTCATTTTGACTTGAACTGTACCCATCACTGTGTATACTAGATCTCTAGATGGTTTAAACCATATCAAATAAACAACTAATTTGTGCATGACAGTAACTCATATTACATGTATTTCATTGTGTCTGAAACAGATAAGTTGGAAAAATTGTGAAATCATGGAGTGGGAAGCTTACCCTCGTTTGTTGACAAATCCCACACATTCACAAACAGACAGAATGATAGAGAATAAATTAATTATTGATATTTAAGGTCACTTTCAGCATCTACAGCTATATCATGACCATAATTTTGGTATTTTTTCAAGCCCAGGTATTCGTTGCATAGGCGTACAGGGCTATTTTTCAGGGAGGGGGGATGAACCCTTTTAGCCCGAAGAAGTTGAATCCCAGGAGGAAATGCCAAATGTGGGTATGGGAGGGAGAGTGGGGGTCTCCCTCCCATTGAGTACCTGGAGAGAACCACCGAGCAATGGCAAGCGACTCAGACTCCCCAACATACTAACTCCACAAAAGCAGGGTTAGCATTGGTTGAATACAAGTGCACCCTCAAAGTACCCTTAGTACACATCGCCATCATGCCCCCCCCCCCCCCCCCCCCCCACCATCGTTGGAAATTAAATTGGGATGAAGTGTCTTGCTCAAGGACACAATGTGGTTGCCACAGGCGGGATTCGAACCGAGGACTTCTTGGATTGCAACAATCATCTCTACCTTCTGAGCCACCGTGCTCCCGTAATATGCAGTAATAGAACTCTTTATATGTACTTTTGTGATTATAAATGAATAATATAATATTAACGTGGATACGGTTCCACTGAATCAACTTGTACAGTATAATGGTCAGTTGGTGGTGGGTTGGGGCACAGAATACAGGAAGAATCGGACCCTGGAAGAATCGGACCCTGGAAGAATCGGACCTTTTGTTGGAAAAATCGGACCCTGGAAGAATCGGACCTTTTTTGGAAGAATCGGACCTCGGGTAAAATATGTATGTCGCATGGACTGAATGAATGAATTTAAAGAATAGGACCCTGGACTGAATGAATGAATTTAAAGAATAGGACCCTAAGTGAATCGGACCTTGAGGAATTTATTGCTGAAATGACAACAGAAGAACATCTGTGGTGAATTTGTTTATTTTTAATGCTCACTGGAAATATTTAGCAATATAGCAACAAACACAACTAACAATAAATAATAATAAGTTACATGACGGAAATGAGTGACATATAAATGATATAAATATATTGCAAACAGGTATACATATCAAACAGGAGCATAAATCTTACTACATTCTTTCAATAACCTGTTGGTGGAAATGATATTCTTGCTGTAGTTCTCCCAGAGCTCCATCAGTTGACCTTGGGTGTTGTGTGTCTGTTTCCTCTGGTAGCGATGCAGTTTGCCTTCACTCACCATATTTACCTCAGTGGGAATGTCCTTGGCTTCTGTATAAAGTAGCGTGACCATCACATAGAAGGGTAGATTAGCCTTCGCTGCTCTCCTGTTCAGTTTGTGGTGCCAGCCTTCAACGTCATTATTGGTCCTCACACTTCGCCCAAATACCGACCACTCATCAACCTGAAATGACAAATCAAAGAAATTTTGTACTGTTTGCTCACACGAGTATTATATTATTGTGACACGTTTATTGTATTACTATATTCAAATATTATTATTATTATTATATACTAAAGTTATCATTTTGTAAAAAAAAATGTATTTCAATATAGTATGTATCCGAATGTATTTCGAATTCCTTTGGTTTCTTGTATACTCGTGTATCTTGTGTTGTTACGGTTTATTTTAATAAATATTGTTTAAACTATTACAAATGAGATGAACAGAAATTTTACCTTCCAAACAGGGTGTTGTATCCATGTTGTGTCGACGTAATTTACAAATTGGCAGAGATTTGTCGCATCATCATCTACTTTAGCTTTTAAGCTTTCAAAAGCTGGTGGTATATCTTCAGCAGGAAGGAAAGGTAAGGCGAAGAACTTTCTCAGACACTTGTAGACTTCGTCGCGACTGTTGTAAGCAGGCTGAAAAAGAAAAGGCAAAAAAAAAAGGTTAAAAACATGATATTGAAAAACGAGGTTGAAATGACATAAATATATATAAAAAATAATGCATGAATACGGTTAATACCTGTCTCTGTCACTTGTTATCAAAACACGGCTGATATCATGTAACCAAAACAAACAAGAAGCAACAAAAATCACAGAAAATACAACGATAAAGCACACTACTATATAAAATGGTTTAATTTAACCCCCCCCCCCCCCCAAAAAAAAAACCCTTTCATTCATCATCATCACCCCCCCCCCCCCCCCCCCCCCCAATCCATTTCATTCATCACCCCTCAATCCATGCTGCTGAAATATTACCGGAGGTCCGATTCTCCCAAAAAAGGTCCGATTCTTCCAATCACTTAGGGTCCGATTCTTCCAATCACTTAGGGTCCGATTCTTCCAGGGTCCGATTCTTCCAACAAAAGGTCCGATTCTTCCAGGGTCCGATTCTTCCAGGGTCCGATTCTTCCTGTTACCGGGGCACAGTCCTTCATGAAACCCCGGCCCGTACGCCCATAATTCATATGTACTATTTTTTCCAAAGCACAAAGGACATCGCTTGTTTTGCTTTCTATAAAAATATTCTGTAATTTTTGAAGAGCAAATTTTGTGTTAAATGTTTTGGTGTCCTGCTGTATCTCAAATATCTGTTTTGGCTGCATAAAAACTAGTAGCATCACAAAAACTTTGATTTCCACTAAATTTTCTGTTTTCAAAACTGATCGATAGTTTTGTGTACAATAATACAGTTTGCCTTTTCACATTAAAAAGTTGGGAAAGCCCGTAATTTGTCCAACAAATTACAATTCTCTAGTTTTCTTCCGAGTTTGATTGAGGTCACTTGCTCTGACAGCTCAAACCGATGTCGGGAGTGCAAAATAAAAAAAATATATTGTTTGTCTGAAGGATTTATGTGAAAAATAGACCAATTCACATTTTTGTGTTACGTTGCCTTTTTGTTCCCTCCCAATTCAAATGTCGTTCTTAAATTGGCCCGCTTTGTGGCTCCCGAGTTTAGGATTTGACTGTGACGTCACGGTGTGATGGTAAATCCGGTATCAGGACAATCGTACCCACGGCAACTCGTACCAGTCAAGTCGTACCCAAAATTGGACGACTCGTACCCAATTTCGGCTGGACAACTCGTACCCACAGTTGGACAACTCGTACCCAAGGTTGGACATCTCGTATCCACAGTTGGTCAACATGTACCTGGTCTTTAATTGTATGGGCGAAGGCGAATATTGGCTGAAGGACTTGATAAGATTTGTGTCTGCTTTCAATGGGTGTGCATAAAGGCAAAAACTTTCCATTTTTAGCACTTATCTCAGCAGAACAGTCTGAAAAGACTTCGTCGAAAGTCAATTTCGCCGGTATGGACATTTCATCAAGAGAGCAATTCGAAGGAAACAGGAAATATTTAAATTATATATTAATACAGTGGTGTAGATACGGGAGACGACCCCCTCCCACTCCACTCCCCCTCCCCAAAATCGGGTAATCTTTGGCTCTTCGTTAAACTTCTGAGGGCTTTTCTACGTAATATTTTGTTGTACTGGTAGTTATACCTAGCAGTTCACGTGTTGCAGGGTTAATGCAAAATCAGATGCGATCAGGGCTCATTCCCCCACCCTAACCCACCCCTTCATTAGTTGAAGGATTAACGCGATGTCGGACGCGATCGTGGCCATCAGAAGTCCTTTCCTGGTCAAATTACATCTATATAGACGCACGAGAGTCAGGTGCCGAGAGAGAGAGAGAGAGAAAGAGAGATTCACTTTTATTCACATTTATAGTCTAATTGCAAACCTAACAAAATGCTAATTATAATTTAATTTTCACGATTGTCATGGAAGATAACTGTTAGAAAAACACACCTCCCAACTAGAAGATTAACTTAATTGGCGATTATAATATGCACAGATAATTGGAAGAAAATTAAACACCAATCGACTATAAGGTAATAGACGATAGAAAATAATTCTTCGTGATCTCACACCTGTCACTGCCGGATAAGTCTAAATTAAATGACTGTCGAGTTTTCAGGTGTGTCGGTGTTGACCATAAAATTTCCGACAGAAATCAGTTGATGCGAGCTGATGGACTCATAATAATAACTCTTTGGCCAGCCGCTGATTTGTCGCGGTCCTCATAAGAGAAGGCCATCATTCCCCCTGCACCCCACCCCCTCTTCCCCTCCTCTCCTCCCAGCATTCAGATATAAACTGCTTAATAGTGTCCCTCACTTCCTCTTTTTCAATTTCTTCAATAAGCATTCCTACCCTCTCCCTCGTGTCCCCCTTCAGCCATCTATCCTTTGTTTCTTCACCCCACTTCTGCATTATTCTTCCAGTTAATTTTATTCTATGAGGTATATACTCTGGGCATTACAAGAGAAAATGTTCCAGGGTCTCCACTGCTCCAGAGTGGCACATTTGGCATCCCTTTTCCCCATCTCTCCCAATTTTTCCCCGAAGCTCCAGTGATCTTGATCTCAGTTTGAACAGCAGTGACCCTCCAAAGGTGCCATCTAGGTACTTCTCAAAAGCTGGCTTTTCTTTATATTGTAACCCCTGCAGTGATCTTTTCACGCTAACCCCCTGCTCGATTGCAATCTTCCATGACTCTCTCTTTGACAAACCTTTTGCATTCTTTCATTCCTACTTCTATGTTTGTGACCTCTATAGAGTAACTGTCCATTAGTTCCCTCACATGTTTTGACCACCCCGTTTCTATATTAGAATTCCAAATGGTATCGAGCATCAATTTGCACCACCGGTTGTCAGGCAGGTTTCTCAAGTAGTTAAAGTAACACAGTTTTCCCAAATCTACCCTGTCCTTGATTTTCATCCACCCAAGCTCCCCCTTACTGCTTCCAAAGCTGCAGCATTACTCGACCCTGTTATCCATCTGCCGGCATCATTCTGAGTACTTTCCAACTTCTTAATAACGGTTTGGTTTAATGGAATCACGTCCGTGCCATACGTTATACTTGGTAAACCCACCCTCTCCCACAGTGTTTTCCCCACAAAGACCTTATTGAAACTATTTTTCATACTTACCTCCGTCTGAACAGACTTGCTCGCCATCATCAAGACAAAATTACGCGATCGGACAGGGAAAACTGTAAACACGCGACAAAAGGCAACACGACGAACCGTTCGACAACAGACTATACTTGCCCGAAAATCACACTCAACAGAAATACATCCAGAAAAAGACCTTGCAAATGCACACACTTCTTCACTGTATTCTACCTTTTGCCGCTTTTTAGTCCAAGTTTTTTTACTATCTTTCATATTCTATCTTTTCCCCAATAACCGCTATGGATATCAATAACCGCTACGGATTTCAATAACCGCTATGGCAGCACAATAACCGTTATGGCTTCAGCACATCCTTCACTCCATCCTTGGAGGTGGGCATCCACCCCCAGGGAGGCGAGCGTTGGTCCTGCGCCCCAATCTCCTAGCCCCTTTTTGTAAAGCGCTCCTCTAGCGCACAATCTGTCCCGACCCCATGATTATCGCAGGCCTGTTACCTGAACCAGGAATGTTCAGGTTGGGTGGCACCTTGTTAAGGTCCGTTTTGTTTCTTTCAAATTGTCTATCGCCGAAACCATACACGCCAGCGAAAGAGCCCAAGGCAGACTATACTTGCCGATGAAGGCCCATCTTCAACTCCAAATCACAAGCGGCAGACTATACTTGCCTGAAGAACAACAACCAGAAACATCAGCTCCAATCCTCTTCCTCCTTTACACCGACCGGACATGATGCGGGTGATGATGACTCAAAAATTATCGAAACTTTAATATACAGTAATTGAGGGTTGAAAGGGCATGCCCCATATCGTCCCAGCGCGCCTTCGGCGCGCGAAACTATTCTTTAGATTAGATTAGATCAAGTGCAGTACTTAATCAGGTTTATTCTTTCACCAAAAATAGTTTCAGTTCATTGTTGTTTAGTGATTGTTAGGTATTGCACTTAAGTATAAATTGAATACGTATGCTCCATACATGTTTTTTTTATAATAATTTAAAGGCGGAGAGTGGCATTATCAATTAGGAAAGGCAAGAGTTAATGCGACGAAGGCTATGGTATTCACCCTGATAATTTGCAGAGCCTAGGCCTAGATGCGAGGCCTTTTAGTTTTTTCCAGTACTCTATTTCCCAAAACTGAAGCATAGAAACCGGGTGTCGGGGTTGGAGGGGGGGGGGGGGGTGTCATTCACGCCAGTTCTCGTACGAATACGATTGCAGGCTTCCAGGAACCACTGGTGCCTGCTATCAACAAAGTACGGTCAATGAATATATGTTTCCTGTTCTGTGTATCACAGCCGTCATTTAGACGTAAACTTTGTGTATATTTCATTCATATTCATGGAATATCTGACGAAGGAATTTCAAAGTAAACTGATTTCCATTACCATTAGAGCACCTTAAACGGATGAAACAAAAGCAAAAACCCCGCTTCTATAGTTCTTAGGCCATTAACGGCCTTCACCCATACAATTAAACACCAAGTACAAGTTGACCAGCCGTGGGTACGAGTTGTCAAACCTTGGGTACGAGTTGTCCAATTGTGGGTACGAGTTGTCCAGCCGAAAATGGGTACGAGTCGTCCAATTTTGGGTACGACTTGACTGGTACGAGTTGACGTGGGTACGAGTTGTCTAGAAACCGTAAATCCCAATGTGAAATTAGGAAATCTTTTTGAATTTTGCTAAGGCTATATCGAATATCGAACATTTTTGGAATAACAAACATCGAACTGGGCAATATTTTTGTGCAGAATTGTTTAAGAGGTGACCAACGTGAACTGCAAACTGGAATAAGCTTGTGAAAGAAGGTAATTCAGTCATTTTTGTACACCCAAACCGTTCGTACCGAAAAACCGTTACGTCACGAACGTCCGATTGAAAAATCGCCAATATTAAATTTCTAGCTGAGAACGAGCACATAAAATATCAAAATCATAAAATAAGCTCGTTCGAGGCTAGAAATCTAGCTACACAGGCACGTGACCTAGATTTGTTTATCACAGTCTACAGTTCATATTTATGAAACAATTTCATTGTAACTTGGTAGGATGACATGGTATGATTCCTAGATGAGACTATCCTATTTTGGTCGCGATCGGTCAGCCATTACTGCCGCTTGGGCAGTTCAGCGATCTGAACGTAGGGGTAGCCACTACGTTCAGATCGCTGAACTACCGCTTGGGCACATGACCTAGATTCCTTTAGCACTGTCTTACAAGTTACAGGTCGTATTTATGAAGGGATTTCATTGTGATTGTGAAGAATGACTTGGTATGATATCTAGACAAGTTATTTCATCCTGTGGCCCTGTTTTGGTTGAGATTGGTCAACCTGTGAGGGCCTCACAAGTTAGTCTAAATTCCTTTATCACAGTCTACACCTCTTACTATTCTAGTTGAAAGCATAAACTTTTAGGTAAGAACTTGATGTATTGTTAATTGTTACAATTCTTGTTTTATTTAATAATCCTTTCATAAGCATGGTACATCATTTCCTTTTGTATGGTGTCTAGATGAGAACATCCTAGTTCGGTCATGATCGGTCAATAAATCCTAAAGTCTTTATTTACAGCAGCCTACAGGTCATATTTATGAATCAATGTCATTGTAATTTGGTTGTATGACTTTGTCTGATGACCAGATGAGAACATCCTACCTGTCTTTTGGTCTAAATTGGTCAAGGGTGAGTGCCCCATGAGCCCTTGCTCTTAAAACCTTCAACACAGCTTACATACAGACTGTATTTATGAGGGGATTTCATTGCAACATGGTTAAATCACTTGGTGTTTTGATGTCCAGATGGATTTCTGAATGAATGACCGGATGAACTTCCCATTTTGGTTCAGATTGATCTGGGCCCCAGGCCTCAGACCTAATTCTTCTACCACACTCTACAGGTAGTTTTTAGCTCAAGCTGAGCTAATCTCATCGCTCTTGGTCCGTCGTCAGTCTTGAACTCTTCTCCAAAACCTCTGGGCCAATTCAAGTGAAAGTTTGTATGTGTGATGGTACAGAAGGAGCATTGTATTTTTGTTCAACTCAACATGCCCAGCCCCATAGGGAGGTGGTGAGGAAAATGCTCCAAAATATTTTTAAAATCTTCTTCTCATGAACCAGTGGGTACAATGACTTGATATTTGTTGTGGAGCTTCCTTTTGAGGTGTAGAATCAAGATTGTTTAAACAAAGTTTGTGAAGCAATATTTGGCGTTGTAATGGGAGGGGTAAGGTTTTTGGCCCTGCCCAAAATTTCTATTTTCTGAACTGATGGTCCAATTTGGACCAAATTTGGTATGTGGTATTATTGGATCATAAGTACTTGTCTCATGCAAAAAAAATTCCCTCTTCCCCATGGGAACCCCAGGAGCTAAAAATAGATATATTTTTAAATGCCCATATTTCCCAAACCACACGGAACAGAGAACTGTTATTTGGTATGGTGCATCCTTAGGACCAGAAGAATTGAATGTTAAAAAAAAAAATTGCCATCGATTTTTATTAGAGTGTTGTGTAGAGGGCATCGAAAAAATGCTGAGTCAGCATATTTGCAAAAATTAAGAAAAATCTTTTCTCCAGAACCAATGGTCAGAATCTTTGATATTTGGTATTCAGCATTCATAGAGGGGTCAGATATAAGTTTCTTAAAACAAAGCCCATTGGTTCATATTTGGGCTCAATACAGCAGCCAATTCCGAATTTTTAACTTAAGGTAATATGGGGAATATTCTTTAAAAATCTTCTTCAGAACTGCCAGTCAGACTCTTTTAATGTTTGGTATACATCATTGTTATGAGGGTCAGATTCAAGATTGTTCAAACCAAGTCCTTAGGTTAATATTTGGGCTTCCTATGGAAGCCCAAATTTTAACTTAGTTCAATATGGGGAATATTTTTTTTAAATCTTCTTCCTCAGATCCACCAGTCAGAATGCTTTCATACTTGGTATACAACATCTCTAGGGGATCAGATTCAAGTTTGTTCAAATCGGGTCCCTAGATATATATTGGCTCGCTATGGTAGCCCAAATTTAACTTCGTGCAATATGAGGAAATTTCTTTAAAAATATTCTTCTTCAGATCCACCAGTCGAAATGCTTTCATATTTGGTATACAACATCTCTAGGGGGGGGTCAGATTCCAGTTTGTTCAATTGGAGTGCCTGGGTTAATATGTGAACCTGAAATTGAACTTACTTACAATATGAGGGAATTTCTTCAAAAATCTTCTTCTTCAGATTTCACCTGTCAGAATCCTTTTATATTTGGTTTACAACATCTCCAGGGGAGTCACATTCACATTTGTTCAAATTGGTACCCTGGGTTAATATTTGGACTCCCTACGGTAGCCCGAATTTTAACTTAGGGCAACCCCCGTGGGAACCCCGGGAAGTGAAGCAGTGCTTGTTTACGGTCGTAAACAAGCTCTGTTTCACTGGTAAAATAGGACCCAGTCGCTAATGCTTGGGGTGCGAGTCCTCTAAAATAGGCAACATGGGGTATAAAGGATTGACTGACCTCAACTTTATCTCCATGTTGTGGTCATGATTAGCCATTGTGCAGAAGTATGTGGCCTTAACCAGCAATAAATAAATAACTTAGGGCAATATGAGGAAATTTCTTTAAAAATCTTCTTCAGATCCAACAGTCAGAATGCTTTCATATTTGGTATACAACATCTCTAGGGAGGTCAGATTCAACTTTGTTCAAATCGAGAGCCTGGGTTAATATTTGGGCTCACTAACCGGTATTGGCAATGTACCTGAAGAATTAGAAATTTTGTATTCAGTACCCTCTAAGGGTGTGTAACTAAGATTAATCCACATAGGTTGTATCAAGGGGCTTCATAGGAGAGCTCTACATTTTACATTATGATCAACTGAAGAAAAGGCATGATGCTCAGACTATTTTTGTCCTATAATGTATCCTATGGAGATGGATTGCTTAATGTAGACTCATTCTTGGACTCTTCTTCTTGTTTATATTGTGTTCTGTTCAAGGTGAGCGCTTCAGGCCCTGTGGGGCCTCTTGTTTTGGAATGATTTTACTGTAACTTGGTAACTTTGGTTGACATACAACCCAGGCCTCAGTTCTTTAGTACAGTCTACACCTCAAATTATTTTTAGCTCAACTTTGGCGAAGCCAAATTTGAGCTTATGCCATGGCCCGTCTGTCCGCCTGTCCGTCAACAATTGGATACGGCTCGGGCTAGAGGCCGTATTTATGAACCGATCTTTACGAAACTTCTTGGGTATCTTTGTTATGACCGTGGGACGAGAACGAGTGTTTTTGGGTGCAGTCCGAAATTCAAGATGGCTGCCAGCCACCATTTTGTACCGACGATGCAGAAATGTGTTTTTTGTACAGAACTTCCATATGAAAGCTCTGATTTGAATAATTTTTTGTATGAATGTTTAGTACCATGGGATACATCACATATAATACAGGTTTTTTTCTCGTGCATAAATTATGCAAATTAAACTAACTTTGATGTTTTTTGGTGTTACTTTCAGCACTGTAAGTGCAAATGCCAATACGGCTCGGGCTAGAGGCCGTATTTATGAACCGATCTTTACGAAACTCCTTGGGTACCTTTGTTATCACCGTGGGACGAGAACGAGTGTTTTTGGGTCTGGTCCGAAATTCAAGATGGCCGATGGCAGCCATTTTGTACAAAATTTGGTGCAATCAGATTTTTGCACAGAACTTCCATATGAAAGCGCTGATTTGAATAATTTGTTGTGTGAATGTTTAGTACCATGGGATACATCACATATAATACAGGTTTTTTTCTCGTGCAGAAATTATGCAAATTAGATGAACTTTGATTTTTTCAGTGCTACTTACACACAGTAAGTACACATGTCAATACGGCTCGGGCTAGAGTCTGTATTTATGAACCGATCTTCATGAAACGTCTTGGGTATCTTTGTTATCACCTTGGGATGAGAACGAGTGTTTCTGGGTGCAGTCCAAAATTCAAGATGGCTGCCAGTGGCCATTTTGTACCGAAATTAGGTCAAATCAGTTTTTTGTACACAACTTCTTTACGGCTCAGGCTAGAGGCCATATTTATGAACCGATCTTTACGAAACTTCTTGGGTATCTTTGTTATGATCGTGGGACGAGAACGAGTGTTTTTGGGTGCAGTCCGAAATTCAAGATGGCTGCCAGCCACCATTTTGTACCGACGATGCAGAAATGTGTTTTTTGTACAGAACTTCCATATGAAAGCTCTGATTTGAATAATTTTTTGTATGAATGTTTAGTACCATGGGGTACATCACATATAATACAGGTTTTTTTCTCGTGCATAAATTATGCAAATTAGACTAACTTTGATGTTTTTTGGTGTTAATTTCAGCACTAAGTGCAAATGCCAATACGGCTCGGGCTAGAGGCCGTATTTATGAACCGATCTTTACGAAACTCCTTGGGTACCTTTGTTATCACCGTGGGACGAGAACGAGTGTTTTTGGGTCCGGTCCGAAATTCAAGATGGCCGATGGCAGCCATTTTGTACAAAATTTGGTGCAATCAGATTTTTGAACAGAACTTCCATATGAAAGCGCTGATTTGAATAATTTGTTGTGTGAATGTTTAGTACCATGGGATACATCACATATAATACGGGTTTTTTTCTCGTGCAGAAATTATGCAAATTAGATGAACTTTGATTTTTTCAGTGCTACTTACACACACAGTAAGTACACATGTAAATACGGCTCGGGCTAGAGTCTGTATTTATGAACCGATCTTCACGAAACGTCTTGGGTACCTTTGTTATCACCTTGGGACGAGAACGAGTGTTTCTGTGTGCGGTCCAAAATTCAAGATGGCTGCCAGTGGCCATTTTGTACTGAAATTAGGTCTAATCAGTTTTTTGTACACAACTTCTATACGGCTCAGGCTAGAGGCCGTATTTATGAACCGATCTTTACGAAACTTCCTGGGTACCTTTGTTATCACTGTGGGATGAGAACGAGTGTTTTTGGGTGTGGTCCGAAATTCAAGATGGCCAGCAGCAGCCATTTTGTACCAAAATTAGTGCAATCAGTCTTTTGTACAGAACTTCTGTATGAAAGTTCTGATTTGAATACAGTTTTGTATGAATGTTTAGTAACATGGAATACATCACATATAGTACGGGTTTTTTTCTCGTGCAGAAATTATGCAAATTAGATGAACTTTGATTTATTTAGTGCTACTTATACACTGTAAGTGCACATGTCAATACGGCTCGGGCTAGAGGCTGTATTTATGAACCGATCTTCACAAAACTTCCTGGGTACCTTTGTTATCACCTTGGGACGAGAACGAGCGTTTCTGAGTGCGGTCCAAAATTCAAGGTGGCTGCCAGTGGCCATTTTGTACTGAAATTAGATCCAATCAGTTTTTTGTCAGAACTTCTACACAGCTCATATTTGTGAACTGATCTTCACGAAACTTCTTGGGTACCTTTGTTTTCACCTAGGGACAGGAATGAGTGTGTTTTGGGGTGCCTTTGTTATCACTGTGCTATGAGAACAAATGTTTTAGGGTTCAGTGAGACCCACTCTGGGACTCACGACTGTCACCCACCTTTACAATACTTTACCTATACATTTGTTACAGGCAACGGCCAGTATTTATGTACAGACCGTTACAATACTTTATATGTACCTTTGTTATCAGGTTATTACCTAGATGTTTGTCATTGCTGTGTCACATACTATACATGTACATGTCTTTGTCTTGACAAGTTGAGCTACAGTGTCATTGACACTTTCATTGTTGAAAACATAGCCTGTAGGGTACAAAACTTAACATATTCTCAATTTTCACAATTCTTGTCTTATTTCATAATCCTTTCATAAATATTGAGCATTATCCTTTCATAAACATTGAACATTATCCTTTTCATCAAACACTACACACAGTCAAGTTAAGCTACAGTGTCATTGACACTTTCATTTGATATTTAGTATACTACATTGTTACAGGGTTCAGATTCAAGTTTGTTCAAATTAAGTCCCTCAGTTAATATTTGGGCTTCCTATTGGAGCCCAAATTTTAAATTAGTCGAATATAAGGAATAATCACTTGATATTTGGGCTCCCTATGGGGGCCCAAATTTTAACTTGGTGCAATATGAGGAATAATCTTTTAAAACCGTCTTCTTCAGATCAACTGGTCAGAATCTTTTGATATTTGGTATCGAGTATTCTTAAGGAGGTCAGATTCAAGTTTGTTCAAATCAAGTCCAGAGTTGATTTTTAGGCTTAATCCTTTGAAAAGCTGACATCCCTTTTCAGAGTGTTATTGTTGATAATCATTGATATATTCACACATGTACATGGTGACTCTTCCCATCTGCTTCTGCTTTCATTTTTCTGATCCCTTAACTGGAGAGTGCTGGTATTTTTTTTCAGTCATCTGAATTTGTTCGCCTGTCTTTGCCTTGTAGCAATTTATGGGAGAGTGCCTGTAGTCACTCTTCCATAAATTGTAACAAAGCAAATCTATATAGAAAAAATAATTTCACTTCAAAGATAATATGAAGCACATCCACAGAATACAAAGCCTCTAAGTTACGGTACCTGCACTCTAGAATAACGCCCAAATTTGGGCTTTAGCACTCGACTTATTCATTGTAGACTGTCATATATAGTTTGAATACTATATACTGGTAAAATAGGACCCAGTCACGAATGCTTGGGAGGTGCAAACCCTCTCTAAAATGAGTAACATGGCTTATTAATGCTCACCCCTGGTCTTGAGTTGACTCAGTTGATACTCATGTTGTGGTCATGATTAGCCATTGTGCAAAAATATGTGGCCTCAAACACCAATAAATAAATAATAAATAGTCAATATTGGTATACAGTATATATATCGGTAAAGTGAAGGGTTAATGTGTCCGTAGAAGTGTGTTATAATGTAATTACTTTCTGGACCAAGGTATAATTAGCCAAGCAAAGTGATATATCAGTGAGCTCAAGAAACAATGAGTGGACACTTAATAATAGAGTGTGCAGTTCCGAACGAAATGGTTTGACGCGCCGAAGGCGTGCAGGGACGATTTGGAGGACAAGCCCCTTTCGACCCTCGTTAGCTGTTTGTTGTTGTTGTTGGATGTCAGGGTGCGGTGGAGGAGGAAAAGGAAGGAGGGAGGTGGCTTAACCCCGTCTAGGCTTCTTCCAGCTCTTTTTCTTTGGAGGTGGTTGAGATTGTGATGTGGAAGTCGACGATGTTGAGTTTAGTGTTGAGTTTGGTGAATGGATAGCGTCTAATTCCTTTTTGAGATCTGCCTTGGATTGTTCCCTGAACTCGCGGGTTTCGGAGGCGATTCGGTTTCCCATCTCAACTGCTCGTCTTCCCATCTCTATTATTCTTCTTAATTCTTGGGCGCTGACTGCAGACTTAGGTGACTGTGTTGCTGAGATTGACTCACCCGGGCTGTCCGGTAGAGAAGGAAGTGGGGAATGAGGGGTGGGAGGTGGTGAAAAGACAACCTCCGGTTCCTCCTCAGTCTCCACCAGACGTTCCTCATCCAACAGTACCGGCTCAGGAGCTGGCAGTTGGTTGGGTGTGCTAGTAGGACTAGGAGGGGAACTGGCAGCTGCTTCCAGGACCTCCATCCTCTCGCTCACCTCTTTCTTCCTATTCCGGAAGGCCTCCAAGCGCCTGGAATCCCGGCGCTTGGTGGACGGACTCTTCTTCTTCTTGCTCTTCTTATTTTCAGGGCCAGGTCCAGGCTTCTTCGGGTGAGGACCAGTGTGAGAGGGGTTCCTCTCACAAAAGGTGCTACCTCTCCCCGAAGAAGGTGTGGTGGTGTTGTGCTCTTCAGTGACGAACTCCAAGTTCAGATGGACTCTCTTGCCTGTCTCCCGAACGGTCCAGGTGATAGGGCAAGAGATGCCCAGAGCTGCTATTGTTCTCTTCAGTCGCGCTGGTAGTTCCAGTGTTTCCATAATTATGGTGTTAATTAGGATGCTCGCACTCTGAGTTCAGAGGTGCGAATGAATCACCTGACCGAAAAATGAATGGTGTGCAGTTCCTGCAGACTGTGAGACTTTTAAATTGAGTGTGTTGAAACCTAATGTGAAATGGCCAGTTGATTGGGAGAGATGTATTTTGTGGTTCTTTTGTATGAATGGAAGGAATAGATGAAAAGAAATAAAATAATTTTCATGTAGTGCTGCTGTCCCCTCTCTCTGTAAGTACTTTGAACTCGAAATTGGTTGTATTGACGCCGTTGATTTAAGGTGGCGGTGGTAGCTATGCCATTGAAAAAAAAAATACTTTAGGTGATTTTATTGGCGAAATAATGATAATTTTTGCCATGTTAGGGCCATTTAGTCTGGATGGAACAGTGTGTGGACAAAATGCAAATGGACAAAATGTTCATCCAGAAAATATAAAATGCGTCCATGGGCATTTTGTCTGATTGACATTTTGTACCCGCATTTTGTCCTGGATTTGGATGGGACATCATTGAAAACAGACAATATTTCATTGGTTTAAATTGTAAATTTTCTAGATTTTGAAAATGTATATAAAATTTGGTTTTAAAATTTTAAGGCTATGCATAGCGGTCAATGAATTCCAAATCTAATATATAAATGCGAATATCTGCAGTCCTTCTCATGAGGGGAGAGCAATTGCTCTCGCACCCGCCTGCTCTCGCAATTTCTATTTTACGAGAGCGAAAATCTGCTCCCGTCAATTGCATGAATTTGGCAGGTCAGACATAGTCTTTCGTCAAGAATTCAGGGAGACGAGAGCAAATTGCTCTCGTAAATGGTTTTACGAGAGCAAATTATTGCTCTCGCTGTATATTACTCGTGAGAAGGTCTGTATCTGTATCTCTCTCTCTCTATCTTTGTTCTGGTTGAACTCCTCCGTTTCTCGACCGATCGATCTCAAATTTTCTACACGTGGGTAAATCGTCCCTGCGAGTAACATGGATGGGTGCCGTGCCCGTGTGGGGTGACCTTGACCTTTAAATTGATGACCTTGACCTTTTATTTCGAAAACGGCTGGGCCGATGAGGCTAAAAATTTCATATGTGCGGGTATAATGATCCATCGATCATTTAGACTTTATCGGGGTGCTGTGCAGGGTGACCTTGACCTTGAAATTGGTGACCTTGACCTTTTTATTTCGAAAACGGCTGATATAACCATTTTCTCCGGTGCAACGCTGGGTATCACCCACTAATCTAATATATAAATGCGAATGTCTGTATCTCTCTCTGGGGGGGTGTGGTGGCTCAGTAGGTAGAGGTGCAGGCTGCAAGCCGAGAGGTCCTCGGTTCGAATCTCACCTGCGGCAACCGCGTTGTGTCCTTGGGCAAGACACTTCACCCCCATTGCCCATGTGGGGGCATGGTGCCGTTGTGCACTAAGGCGTACTGCACGTCGATGGTGCACCTGTCTTCAAGACCAATGCTAACCCTGCTTGTGTGGAGTTGGTATGTTGGGGAGCTGACAGTTGCTCGCCGTTGCTCGGTTGTTCTCTCCGGGTACTCCGGCTTCCTCCACCCGTAAAACTGTCGTGGTCATGATTAGAAATTGTGCAGAAATCTGTGACCTTAAACACCAATAAATAAATAAATATCTCTCTCTCTATCTATCTTTGTTCCAGGTGAACTCCTCTGTTTCTCAACCGATTGATCTCAAGTTTTGTACACGGGGGTAATTCGTCCCTTCGAGTAACATGGGGTGGGTGCTGTGCCTGTGCAGGGTGACCTTGACCTTGAAATTGATGACCTTGACCTTTTATTTTGAAAATGGCTGGGCTGATCGGGCTAAATTTTTATATGTGCGGGTATACTGACCCATCTATCATTTTGACTTTATCAGGGTGCCCATGTGGGGTGACCTTGACCTTGAAATTGGTGACCTTGACCTATTTTGAAAACAGCTGAGCCAATCATATCTGAGGGTATATTGATATAACCATCTTCTCCCTGCAACGCCGGGTATTCACCCGCTAGTTAATTTATAATGTTAAATAAAAATATGCCAAAACCATGAGTAAACAAATGTTTGCTTATATTTCCGGTGGCCATGAACTTAGATTCATATGTAGCAGCCAAGTGTTTGAAAGCCTGGTGTAGCAGGATATCTCCCCCCCTCCCCCAGACATCTCTCCCACCCTGAGGGTTAGATGTTCTAGGATATCTAACCCCCCCCCCCCACACCCTGGATATCCCCCCCCCCCCCAACTAAATTTTCAAATGCATTCATCGAATTTTGTTTCTTTTACTTTTATTTCACAATATTTGATTACATTTGATATTAAACAGCTAAATCCTTGTATCAAATTACTCGGGAACACAAAATAAAATGTGGAATAAGTTATGGAGAGAAATATTTTGAATGAATTTTAGAAACAGTTCATCTTTCTCCTTACCCTGTCAAAATCTTTAAAAAAAAGTTACAAGGGTTCTAAGATAGGCTCTTTCTAATTATACCCCCACTTTTTTACAAAAAATGGGGTATACTGGATTGTGCCTGTCCATACATCCATGCCTGTGTGTGTCCATCCATGCGTCCATCCATACGTCGGTCTGTCTGCACTCAGATGACTGTTTGCATTATAACTTGAACATTACTGCTCAGATTTCGATGAAATTTCATACAGATGTTCACTATCATAAGATCTTAAGGAGCGTCAGACGTTTTGCTGTTGAAATATTTTTTCTTTGAGTTATGGCCTTTTGAATATACAAAACTAGCCTTTTTATGTCTGTTCACCTCGTATCTTAGGTTTGGGTTATCAGATCTCAGTGAAATTTGGAATGAAGATTGTTTATGGGAAAGGCTTACAAATGAGTCTCTAATCATATTTCTTACTTTTCACCCTTAAGACTTATCCCCCTTTTTAACTTTGAAAAATCACTGTTTGCCCTGTAAAATAGCCAATATTTTGTCTTCGCCTGATATTTCAGGTTTGGGTTATCAGATTTCAATGAAATTTGGAATGAAGATTGCTTATGGGAAAGCCTTTCAATTGAGTCATGTCCCTGCAGTAAAATAAAGAAAATACATGCAAATCACCTCCCCACTTGTGGCATTATGTCTTTGTTCTACATCTATTATGTGGATGGTCCAATCGTCACTAGACTTCAGTAACAGGTGTTTCTGGCCTTTACAGTTGCTACAGGGTGGGGGGAAAATTAATTTTTGCTGTAAAACAAGGACAACTAGCAGGAATTGTTTTAGTGAACCAAAACACATGTCTCCCCTTCAATTAGTTCCATGCTTCCAACTTACGACTGACAAAGATCAAACTAAAGGTCAGATGTCAAGATCATGGAACTTCAAGATAGAATGTGACACATCAGCCTGGCTGTTGTATTCATATGCCAAATATCATAAACCTAGCTGAACAATTCAATAATTTGACCTTGATGTCAAAGATCAAGGTCATCTGTCATCACAACAGTACATGATACAATGTTGTCTTATGTTGATACACCGACATGCCAAATATCATGAGCCTAGGTGAAAAGATAAAAAAAAGTACTTGCCCCAAAAATTCAATAATTTTACCATGAGGTGAAAGGTCACCGCTATGATAGGTGTTTGAGCCTTGTATGTGCTAGAGTTTGTCAATTACTCACTGAAGGTTAGTGTACTCCAGTTCCATCAAGCAAACAAACAATTGATTGTAAATTTTTACTAACATTCAATGGTACCAATTTTGATGCACCAGTAATGGGGGGAGGGGGGGGGGGGGGTCATGACAAAATTTACTTACATACACAGGGCCAGACTTTTTTGGGGTGGGTGGGTGTTCCAGACCCCCGAAAATGCATTTTATCCATGAAAATGTAAAATTTGTCCTGAAGGCTTTTTGAAAAGATATTTACATGCAATGAGTCTGCTATAGTGTACACCAGTCTAATTAGCACCTTTTTGGTTAGTATGGGTCTACATATAGGTATAGCTATAGGTGCTTTCATTGCCTGAAATAGATTGCTTCAAAGTTGGGAGGTGGAGGCTATTGGCCATGACATGCCGAAAACAGCTTTGGGGAAAAACTCATGATTAACTCATTAGAACATGAAATATATCATATCATTACATGAACTAATTTTAAAAACAATCTGTTGATAAACTGAAAGAAAATATGACTATATGTGACCCACTGAATGATGGTAAGATATGTATTTTTGATGTAAACACAGTGCTTTGGCTATTAAAAGTCGGAAACTCTTTAAAGGATCATTGATTGGACATACTAATAGCAAATGAAAACTGCAGTATTTTTAGCTCAACTTTGACGTAAGTCAAATTTGAGGTTTTGAGGTTTTACCATGGCCTGTCATCCGTCTGTCCGTCCATCTGTCAACAATTCAATACGTCTCAGGCTAGAGGCTGTATTTATGAACCGATCTTTACGAAACTTCTTGAGTACCTTTGTTATCACCGTGGGATGAGAACGAGTGTTTTGGGGTGCGGCCCGAAATTGAAGATGGCCACCAGCAGCCATTTTGTACCTTAGTGCAATCAGTTTTTTGTACAGAACTTCTGTATGAAAGTTCTGATTCGAATAAATTTTTGTCTGAATGTTTAGTAACATTGACTACATCACATATAATACAGGTTTTTTTCTCCTGCAGAAATTCTGCAAATTAGATGAACGCAGTAAACCGATCTTCACGAAACTTCTTAGGTACCTTTGTTATCACCTTGGGACGAGAATGAGTGTTTCTGGGTGCAGTCAAAAATTCAAGATCGCTGCCAGCGGCCATTTTGTACCGAAATTAGGTCCAATCAGTTTTTGTACACAACCTCTATACGGCTCAGGCTAGAGGCTGTACTTATGAACTGATCTTTACGAAACCTCTTGGGTACCTTTGTTATCACCGTGGGACGAGAACGAGTGTTTTTGGATGTGGTCCAAAATTCAAGATGGTCGCCGGCAGCCATTTTGTACCAAAATAAGTGCAATCAGTTTTTAGCTTAACTTGACAAAGCGTGCGGAAGTCTGTTAGTCTGTGAATCTGTGAGTCTGTTCACATTTTCCTTTAGCACAGGCTACACCGCGTAGTTCTTATCTGATCGTCACGAAATTTCATATGCAGGTTTGGGGTCATGTCTTGATGGGAACATCCCCTTTTGGTCGTGATCGGTCAACCGGTATGGTTGCCCGAGCCCCAAACCCGAAAACCATTAGCACAGTCTACAGGTCGTATTTATGAAGGGATTTCATTGTAACTTGGTAGGATGCCTCTGTATAATGCCTAGATGAGAACGTCCCCTTTTGGTCATGATCTGTCAACTGTGATGGCTGCCCAAGCCCGAAACCCAAAAACGTTTAGCACAGTCTGCAGGTCATATTTAATATGGCGGGATTTCGTTGTAACTTGGTAGGATGACTCTGTATGATGTCTGGATGAGAACTTCCCCATTTGGTCGCGATCTGTCAACCGTGACGACTGCTCGAGCCCAAAACCCAAAAACCTTTAGCACAGTCTGCAGGTCTTATTTATGGAGGGATATCATTGTAACTTAGTAGGTTGACTTCATATAATGTCTAGATGAGGACGTCCCCTTTTGGATGTGATTGGTCAACTGTGACGGCTGCAGGGTCCTGAAGCCCGAAAACCTTTAGCACAGTCTACAGGTCATATTTATGAAGGGATTTCATTGTAACTTGGAAGGATGACTCCAAATAATGTCTAGATGAGAACGTCCCCTTTTGATCGCGATCATTCAGCCTTGATGGCTGCCCGAGTCCAAAAACCTTTAGCATAGTCTATAGGTCGTATTTGTGGAAGGATTTCATTGTAACTTGTTAGGTTACCTCCATATAATGCCTAGATGATGACATCCCCTTTTGGTCGTGATTGGTCAACTATGATGGCTACAGGTGCCCGAAGCCCGAAAATCTTGAGCACAGTCTACAGGTCAAATTTATGAAGGGATTTCATTGTAACTTTGTAGGATCACTCTAGATGATGCCCAGATGAGAATATCCCCTTGTGGTTGCAATCATTCAACCATGATGGCTGCACGAGCCCGAAGCCCAAAAACCTTTAGCACAGTCTACAGGTCATATTTATGAAGGGATTTCATTGTAACCTGGTAGGTTGACTTCATATAATGTCTAGATGAGAACGTCCCCTTTTGGATGTGATGAGCAACTGTGACGGCTACAGGGGCCAGAAGCACGAAACCTTTAGCACAGTTTACAGGTCATCTTTATGAAGGGATTTTGTTGTAACTTGGTAGGATGACTCCAAATAATGACTAGATGAGAACGTCTCCTTTTGGTCGCGATCATTCAGCCTTGATGGCTGCCCAACCTAAAAAACTTTAGCATAGTCTATAGGTCGTATTTGTGGAAGGATTTTATTGTAACTTGTTAGGTTGACTCCATATAATGCCTAGATGATGACATCCCCTTTTGGTCGTGATTGGTCAGCTGTGACGGCTACAGGTGCCCGAAGCCCGAAAACCTTGATCACAGTCTTTCATTGTAAATTCGTAGGATCACTCCAGATGATGCCCAGATGAGAATGTCCCCTTTTGGTTGCGATCATTCAACCATGATGGCTGCCCGAAGCCCGAAAACCTTTAGCACAGTCTACAGGTCATATTTACGAAGGGATTTCATTGTAACTTGGTAGGTTGACTTCATATAATGTCTAGATGAGAACGTCCCCTTTTGGACACGATTGGGCAACTGTGACGGCTACAGGGGCATGAAGCCCGAAAACCTTCAGCACAGTCTACAGGTCATATTTATGAAGGGACTTAATTGTAGCTTGGTAGGATGACCTCAAATAATGTCTAGATGAGAACGTCCCCTTTTGGTCGCGATCATTCAGCCGTGATGGCTGCCCGAGCCTGAAAACCTTTAGCATAGTCTGTAGGTCATATTTATGGAAGAATTTCATTGTAACTTGTTAGGTTGACTCCATATAATGCCTAGATGATGACATTCATTTTTAGCTCACCGAAGGGAGCTCAACTTATCACTTGCCGTCCGACGGCGTGAACATTTTTCAAACGATTTCCCCCATGAAACCACTGGTCCGATTTTCACGAAACATCATGTGGATGTTCATTACTATATGGCAATTCTTGTTTGTTCAAATGAAATGGCCTTGGGGGCTCTGTATGGGGCATAACTCTGATACATGTAGCACCGTATGAATTATAGAAAAATTATTAAAAAATCTTCTTCTCCAGAACCAGTAGGCATAATCTTTTGATACTTGGTATGCAGCATCTTGGTATGGGTCTGATTCAAGTTTGTGCAAATCGGCCCCCTGGATTCATATTTGGGCTCACTATAGAAGCCCAAATTCGAACTTAGTGCATTTCAGACAAATTTCTTAAAAAAATCTTCTTCTCCAGATCCAGCTGGCAGAATCTTTTGATGTTTGGTATGCAACATTGTGGGGTGGATCTGATTCAAGTTTGTTCAAATCGGCCCCCTGGATTCACATTTGGGCTCAGTATAGAAGCCCGAATTCAAACTTGGTACATTTCAGGCAAATTTCTTAAAAAATCTTCTTCTCCAGATCCAGCAGGCAGAATCTTTTGATATTTTGTATGCGACAATTGTGGGGTGGATCTGATTCAAGTTTGTTCAAATCGGCCCCCTGGATTCATATTTGGGCTCAGTATAGAAGCCCAAATTCGAACTTAGTGCATTCCAGGCAAATTTCTTTAAAAATCTTCTTCTCCAGATCCAGAAAGCAGAATCTTTTGATATTTGGTATGCAACATTGTGGGGTGGATTTGATTCAAGTTTGTTCAAATCGGCCCCCTGGATTCATATTTGGGCTCAGTAATAGGAGCCCAATTTGAACTTAGTGCATTTCAGGCAAATTTCTATAAAAATCTTCTTCTCAAGATCCAGGAGGCAGAATCTTTTGATATATTAGGTATGCAGCATGCTTAGAGGAGAGAGATTCGAGTTTGTTCAAGCCAAGTCCCTGGGTTCATATTTGGGCTCAGTGCGGTAGCCCGAATTATAACTTAGTTCAAAATGAGGAATTTTCTTTAAAAATCTCCTTCTTCAGATCCAGCAGTCGGAATGGTTTGATATTTGGTATGCAGCATCCTTAGGGGGTGGGTGGGGGGGGGGGGGGGGGGGGGGGGGGTCAGATTCAAGTTTGTTCAAGCCATGTCCCTAGGTCCATATTTGGGCTCACTGTGGGAGCCCGAATGATAACTTAGTTCAAAATGAGGAATTTTCTTTAAAAATCTTCTTCTTCAGATCCAGCAGTCGGAATGTTTTGATATTTGGTATGCAGCATCCTTAAGGGGGTGAGATTCAAATTTGTTCAAGCCATGTCCCTAGGTCCATATTTGGGCTCACTGTGAGAGCCCGAATGATAACTTAGTTCAAAATGAGGAATTTTCTTTAAAAATCTTCTTCTTCAGATCCAGCAGTCGGAATGTTTTGATATTTGGTATGCAGCATCCTTAGGGGGTGAGATTCAAATTTGTTCAAGCCATGTCCCTAGGTCCATATTTGGGCTCACTGTGAGAGCTTGAATTGTAACTTAGTTCGAAATGAGGAATTTTCTTAAAAAATCTTCTTCTTCAGATCCAGCAGTCGGAATGTTTTGATATGTGGTGTGTAGCATCCTTAGGTGGGTGAGTTTGTTAAAGCCAAGTCCCTGGGTCCATATTTGGGCTCGCTGTGGGAGCCTGAATTATGACTTAGTCAATATGAGGAATTTTTAGCTCACCGAAGGGAGCTCAACTTATCGCTTGCCGTCCGTCATCGTTAACATTTTTCAAATGACTTCTCCTCTGAAACCACTGGTTCGATTTTCACGAAACTTCATGTGGATGTTCATTACTATATGGCAATTCATGTTTGTTCAAATGAAAAGGCCACGTCCCATGGGGGCTCTGTATGGGGCATAACTCTGATAGCACCATATGAATTATAGAAAAATTATTAAAAAAATGTCTTCTCCAGAACCAGTAGGCAGAATCTTTTGATACTTGGTATGTAGCATCTTGGTATGGGTCTGATTCAAGTTTGTTCAAATCGAGTCCCTCAACCAATATTGGGGCTCACTATGGGGGCGTGAATTTTTACTTAGTGCAATTTAAGAAAATTTCTTTAAAAATCTTCTTTTCCGGAACCGATGGGCAGAATCTTTTGATATTTGGTATGCAGCATCTCGGTATGGGTCTGATTCAAGTTTGTTCAAATTGAATCCCCGTTCAATATTGGGAATCACTATGGGTGTGAATTTTCACTTAGTGCAATTTAAGAAAAAATCTTTAACAATCTTCTTCACCAGAACCAGTGGGCAGAATCTTTAGATATTTGGTATGCAGCATCTTGGTATGGGTTGGATTCACGTTTGTCCAAATTGAGTCTTTTGATCAATATTGTGGCTCGCTATGGGGGCGTGAATGTTTACTTTGTGCAATTCGAGGAAAATTCTTTAAAAATCTTCTTCAGAACCATCATGCAGAATCTTTTGAAATTTGATCAGCAGCATTGTCCCATTCAGTCCTGTTGATGTTTTAGCTCCACAGAGAGTATAGATTTACTCTGTAGAACCTTAAGAATAGCTTTTGATGAAATTTGTGTCTTAACAGTATGGAACATTCGGTGAGCGCCTAAGGCCCCCCTGGGCCTCTTGTTGGTCGTGATTGGTCAACTGTAACGGCTACAGGGGCCCAAAGCCCAAAAACCTTGAGCACAGTCTACAGGTCATATTTATGAAGGGATTTCATTGTAACTTCGTAGGATCACTCCAGATGATGCCCAGATGAGAATGTGCCCTTTTGGTTGCGATCATTCAACCATGATGGCTGCGCGAGCCCAAAGCCCGAAAACGTTTAGCACAGTCTACAGGTCATATTTATGAAGGGATTTCATTGTGACCTGGTTGGTTGACTTCATATAATGTCTAGATGAGAACGTTCCCTTTTGGACACGATTGGGCAACTGCGACGGCTACAGGGGCCCGTAGCCTGCAAACCTTTAGCACAGTCTACAGGTCATATTTATGAAGGGATTTCATTGTAACTTGGTAGGATGACTCCAAATAATGACTAGATGAGAACGTCCCCTTTTGGTCGCTATCATTCAGCCGTGATGGCTGCCCGAGCCCAAAAACCTTTAGCATAGTCTATAGGTCGTATTTGCAGAAGGATTTCATTGTAACTTGTTAGTTTGACTCCATATAATGCCTAGATGAAGACATCCCCTTTTGGTCGTGATTGGTCAACTGTGACGGCTACAAGGGCCGGAAGCCCGAAAACCTTGAGCACAGTCTACAAGTCATATATATGAAGGGATTTCATTGTAACTTCGTAGGATCACTCCAGATTATGCCCAGATGATAACGCCCCCTTTTGGCCGCGATCTTTCAACCATGATGGCTTCCCGAGCTCAAAACCCGAAAAACTTTAGTACAGACTACAGGTCGTATTTGTGAATTTCATTGTAACTTAGTAGAATGACTCAGTATAATGTCGAGATGAGGACGTCCCCCTTTTAGTTGCAATCGGTCTACCGTCATGGCTGCACAGGCCTGAAGCCCAAAAACCTTTAGCACAGTCTACAGGCCATATTTATGAAGGGATGTCAATGTAACTTGATAGGATGACTCGTTTTGGAATAATTTCACTGTACATGTAACTTGGTAACTTTCGTTGACATACGTTAGCTGTGAGGGCCACATACATTAACTGTGAGGTCATATTAACCCACCCCTCAGCTCTTTAGTACAGTGTACACCTCATATTATTTTTTATTAAAAACAAAGCATACAGGGAGCAGAAATTAACATATTCCCAATTATCACAATTCTTGTCTCATTTCATAATCCTTTCATAAACATTGAACATTATCCTTTTCATCAAACACAACACACAGACAAGTTAAGCTACAGTGTCATTGACACTTTCATTTGTACAGAACTTCTGTATGAAAGTTCTGATTTGAATAAATTTTTGTATGAATGTTTAGTAACATCGAATACATCACATATAATACAGGTTTTTTCTCGTGCAGACATTATGCAAATTAGATGGACTTTGATTTATTCGGTGCTACTTATACACAGTAAGTACACATGTCAATACGGCTCGGGCTAGGGGCTGTATTTATGAACCGATCTTCACTAAACTTCTTGGGTACCCTTGTTATCACCTTGGGATGAGAACGAGTGTTTCTGGGTGCGGTCCAAAATTCAAGATGGCTGCCGGCGTCCATTTTGTAGCGAAATTAGGTCCAATCAGTTTTTAGCTCACCTGACTGAAAGTCAGGGTGAGCTTTTCTGATCACTCTTCGTTCGTCGTCCGTCCGCCCATCGTCCTGCGTGAAGGTGGTTTTTGAGCCTCTTTCTCCTAAACCTCTGGCCACATTTTAATTAAATTTCATGTAAGTAGTGGTTATATAGGGGCATTTTGATTTTTATGCAAATTAGGTTTCGGCTCATATTGAGCAAAGGGGTGGGGAAAAAATTGCCAAATTTTTTGAAAATCTTCTAATGAACCACCAGTAGCAGAGACTTGATGTATGCTATACAGAGTCCTTTTCAGGTTTAGAATCAAGTTTGTTCAAAAGAAGTTTGTCGGGCATTATTTGCCTTCGTTATGGGAGGGGCAAAAATTTTGGCCACGCCTAAAATTTCTATTTTCAAAACTGTGAGGTCGATTTGAGCCAAATTTGATATGAGATGATAATGGGTCATCAGTAGTTGAGTGATGCAAAGAAAATTTTTCTCAATGCCCCGTGGGAACCTCGGGAGCTAAAAATAGGAAAAACCTGAAAACTGCCATTTCTCCAAAACTACACGGCAAAGAGAATTCTTATTTTGTTTAAAGCTTACTTTTATCCAGTAGAATAGAATGGTTTAAAAAATCCCTATCGGTTTGGTCACAAGGTACTTTTTTCAGCACTTTGAAAAAGTGCTGAGTCAGCACTTTTTAACACTGTAGGCAATGGGAAAAACATTAAAAAATCTTCTTCTCCAGATCAAGCAGGCAGAATCTTTTGATATTTGGTATGCAACATTGTAGGGTGGATCTGATTCAAGTTTGTTCAAATCGGCCCCCTGGGTTCATATTTGGGCTCAGTATAGGAGCCCGATTTCGAACTTAGTGCATTTCAGGCAAATTTCTTAAAAAATCTTCTTCTCCAGATCCAGCAGGCAGAATCTTTTGATATTTGGTATGCAACATTGTGGGGTGGATCTGATTCAAGTTTGTCCAAATCGGCTCCCTAGATTCATATTTGGGCTCACTATAGAAGCTCGAATTCGAACTTAGTGCATTTCAGGCAAATTTCTTTGAAAATCTTCTTCTCCAGATCCAGCAGGCAGAATCTTTTGATATTTGGCTCACTATAGGAGCTTGAATTCGAACTTAGTGCATTTCAGGCACATTTCTTCAAAAATCTTCTTCTCCAGATCCAGCAGGCAGAATCTTTTGATATTTGGTATGCAACATTGTAGGGTGGATCTGATTCAAGTTTGTTCAAATCGGCCCCCTGGGTTCATATTTGGGCTCAGTATAGAAGCCCGATTTCGAACTTAGTGCATTTAGGCAAATTTCTTAAAAAATCTTCTTCTCCAGATCCAGCAGGCAGAATCTTTTGATATTTGGTATGCAACATTGTGGGGTGGATCTGATTCAAGTTTGTTCAAATCGGCTTCCTAGATTCATATTTGGGCTCACTATAGAAGCTCGAATTTGAACTTAGTGCATTTCATGCAAATTTCTTAAAAAATCTTCTTCTCCAGATCCAGCAGGCAGAATCTTTTCATATTTGGTAAGCAACATTGTGGGGTGGATCTGATTCAAGTTTGTTCAAATCGGCCCCCTGGGTTTATATTTGGGCTCAGTATAGAAGCCCGATTTCGAACTTAGTGCATTTAGGCAAATTTCTTAAAAAATCTTCTTCTCCAGATCCAGCTGGCAGAATCTTTTGATATTTGGTATGCAACATTGTGGGGTGGATCTGATTCAAGTTTGTTCAAATCGGCTTCCTAGATTCATATTTGGGCTCACTATAGAAGCTCGAATTTGAACTTAGTGCATTTCAGGCAAATTTCTTAAAACATCTTCTTCTCCAGATCCAGCAGGCAGAATCTTTTCATATTTGGTAAGCAACATTGTGGGGTGGATCTGATTCAAGTTTGTTCAAATCGGCCCCCTGGGTTTATATTTGGGCTCAGTATAGGAGCCCAAATTTGAACTTAGTGCATTTCAAGCAAATTTATTAAAAAATCTTCTTTTCCAGATCCAGCAGGCAGAATCTTTTGATATTTGGTATGCAACATTCTGGGATGGATCTGATTCAAGTTTGTTCAAATCGGCTTCCTAGATTCATATTTGGGCTCACTATAGAAGCTCGAATTCGAACTTAGTGCATTTCAGGCAAATTTCTTAAAAAATTTTCTTCTCCAGATCCAGCAGGCAGAATCTTTTGATATTTGGTATGCAACATTGTGGGATGGATCTGATGCAAATTTGTTCAAATCGGCTCCTTAGATTCATATTTGGGCTTACTATAGAAGCTCGAATTCGAACTTAGTGCATTTCAGGCAAATTTCTTAAAAAATCATCTTCTCCAGATCCAGCAGGCAGAATCTTTTGATATTTGGTATGCAACATTGCGGGGTGGATCTGATTCAAGTTTGTTCAAATCGGCCCCCTGGATTCATATTTGGGCTCACTATAGAAGCTTGAATTCAAACTTAGTGCATTTCGGGCAAATTTCTTCAAAAATCTTCTTCTCCAGATCCAGCAGGCAGAATCTTTTGATATTTGGTATGCAACATTGCGGGGTGGATCTGATTCAAGTTTCTTCAAATCGGCCCCCTGGATTCATATTTGGGCTTAATATAGAAGCCTGAATTCGCACTTAGTGCATTTCGGGCAAATTTATTAAAAAATCTTCTTCTCCAGATCCAGCATGCAGAATCTTTCGATATTTGGTATGCAACATTGTGGGGTGGATCTGATTCAAGTTTGTTCAAATCGGCTTCCTAGTTTCATATTTGGGCTCACTATAGAAGCTCGAATTCGAACTTAGTGCATTTCAGGCAAATACCCCCTGGGTTTATATTTGGGCTCCGTATAGGAGCCCAAATTTTAACTTAGTGCATTTCAAGCATATTTCTTAAAAAATCTTCTTCTCCAGATCCAGCAGGCAGAATCTTTTGATATTTGGTATGCAACATTGTGGGGTGGATCTGATTGTGATTCATGAACGTATTTATTTGTAAAGTTGATAGAATCTTAGATAAAATTTGAAAAGAAAAGATCTACTATAGAAGGGGTGGTATCCAGGGTGAACCGTTTACCCAAATCTAGCAGTACTAATGCATTATTCACACAAATCTCCGTTCAGATTTTATGACCCCTCATTGGAACACACGCATTCAGCTCATTCCAACAAAGGTCATATGCCATGTTTTCGAGACAAAAGAATAAAAATTTTAGTTATTCATGAAATTTTTAGGCAACTGTTGTCTGTTATTCACATTGCTTCATGAAATTTCAGTACTTTTAGAAGTTACCTCAGTAATCAAGGGTTAATTCCCCTTAATTAAATGTCGCCTCTAAAAAACAACCACTTTGCATATCTTACCTTTTTACCAGCATAACTGCCAAAACTTGTCAGCATTCTTCGCAAAAATCGCTATTCAAATTTTAATTTTTGTCTCTTAAACATACATGTACTTATCGCTTGTAAATACCCCATTGGAATGAGCTTTTTGAGCTCATTCCAATGAGAGGTCGCACACCATGCTTTTTGAGTCAAAAAAGCAATTTTTTAGTTATTCCAGAATTTCGTACGTAAAACACAGCTTTATGACTTCACATTAAAATGAGCTCTCTAAGCTTGTTCCAATCAACATTCACGCACTATGTCTTTCACACAAAAAATAAAATTTTCCATTTATTCAGGAATTTTGTTTGCAAGAACACTCTTACCCCCCCCCCCCCCTCCCCCCCCCCCCCACACACACACACAAAAGTTCGGCAGCAAAAAAACAGTTACTTCAGTTTTTAAATGCATTATAGGAACAACTTGCCTAATCAAATTTAAATACTTTTGCATCATTCTGTATCTAGAACAAACCATTTACCATATCTTTACGCAGAATTCTCCAGCATCATTCACAAAAAAAACACCATTATTTATATATTCACATTTCTGTCTCAAAAATATACCTGATCTTCCCATACCCCTATTGGAATAAGCTGTTTGAGCTTGTTCCAATGATGATAAAAAAAACTAATATTTTGGAAAATTTGTGAAAATTTTTGTTTTCTTGCATGCAAATATGTACATGTAGCACATGGAAGATATCCACAGTTGGGGAGAGATGTCCAAGGCTATCTCTTCACATTCCTTGTTTGTGCTTCATGCTAAACCAGTTTGTCTGCAGAGATAAATTTGCTTTATTAAAAATCATTGGAGATTGGCCACACACCAATGATTTTAAATAAAACTAATTTTAGGTAACAAATGTAGAACTTCAAACAAAATCTATCACTCAACCAGTTAATGTTGATGAGGTATGACATGGTGAAGGTGACCTAAAATACTTCTTAGAGTCACTTTGTCAGGTGAGCGATTAAGGCCACGTGGGGCCTCTTGTTTTATTTAGATCCACTGGTCAGAATCTTTGGATATTTGGTATAAGCTTTTCTTAGGAGGAGCATATGCAACTTGTTGAAATCAATTCTCTGGGTTGATATTTAGGCTACCATGTCAGGTGAGCGCCCCCAGGCCCCCGGGGCCTCTTGTTTGTATACAACTTCTGTACGGCTCAGGCTAGAGGCCGTATTTATGAACTGATCTTTACGAAACTTCTTGGGTACCTTTGTTATCACCTTAGGACGAGAACGAGTCTTTTGGGGTGCGGTCCAAAATTCAAGTTGGCTGCCGGTGGCCATTTTGTACCGAAAATAGGTACAGTCGGCTTTTTGTACAGAAATTCTATATGAAGGTTCTGATTTGAATAAATTTTTGTATGAATGTTTAGTAACATGGAATACATCACATATAACGCAGTTTTTTTTCTCTTGCAGAAATTATGCAAATTAGATGAACTTTGATTTATTCAGTGCTACTTATGCACAGTAAGTGCACATGTCATTACGGCTCGGGCTGGAGGCTGTATTTATGAACCGATCTTCACGAAACTTCTTGGGTACCTTTGTTATCACCTTGGGACAGGAACGAGTGTTTTGGGGTGCCTTTGTTATCACTGTGCTATGAGAACAAATATTTTTGGGTTCAGTCAGACCCACTCAGGATTTCTTTTCTAGTTTAGCATCTAACTGTCGCCCACCTTTACAATACCTTACCTATACATTTCTTACAGGCTTCGGTCAGCATTTATGTACAGACTGTTACAATACTTTATATGTACCTTTGTTATCAGGTCATTGCCTAGATGTGAGTCATTGCTGTGTCACATACTAACATGTACATGTCTTACACAAGTTGAGCTACAGTGTCATTGACACTTTCATTTCAAACTACGGTTGCTAGAATTAAGCAGTGGTCATCGGATTAGAGGGGGAAATGGTCTATATAATTATGACATAGGTGTTCAGATAATTTAAGTCACTGTAGAGTATAGACAATATGTATTATTATTATTATACTTCACAAATAATTCTAGACAATAGAAGACGTCTGATTGGATAAACACGATTTGCTAATTTTTGTGATCATGCTTGTTGACTCCACCTCTTCTTGACAACGTGTTAATCCATCGCAATGGTTGTTAATTTTCACATTATCGCATGCTATGATGCGTGAAGTTTTACTTTATCATAGGCTATGGCGCGCTAGATCTGAAAATTACCGAACCCGGAAAAGTTTCTGATCATTTCCAAAGTTTTGAAGTTTTTTTCCTCACCTCAAACCAGATGACAGCAACAAAATATGGCCTTTGCGAATATCACTGATGAAAAGATTGAGCCGCGTTTAAAATCAAAAGACAGTTTATCAAACAAACAAGGTATTGAAGGAAGTATTAAATTATTCAGAGAGTTTCTGAGCTCAAAAGGGAAATTTGAAACCTTCGACTTGGCATTTTCGTGAAGATGTCACTGTATTTATTTATTGATGTTTAAGGTCACATATTTATGCACAATGGCTAATCCTGACCGTGACAGTTTTACGGGTGGAGGAAGCCGGAGTACCCGGAGAGAACCACCAAGCAACGACGAGAAGCTGCCAGCTCTCCAACTTCGTAAGTCGCGTTAGATTGGTTGGAGACATGCGCACCAGCGACGTGCAGTACGCCATAGTACACGGCATCATCGTGCCCCCACGCGGGCAATGGGGATGAAGTGTCTTGCCCAAGGACACAACGTGGTTGCCGCAAGTAGGATTCGAACCGAGGACCTCTCAGTTTGCAGCTTGCACCTCTACCTACTGAGCCACCGCGCTCCCCTGTCACTGTATTAAATGTGAATGATTTTATGTATAAATATACTACTCAAAGTTTGCCAAACACCACATATTTGACACATGATTGTGAAATTTTCTTGTGATACATTTGCAATAGTTTTGGTGGATATGATTGAGGAATGTATTGAGATGGCCCCAGTGTTTACATTAGCTCTCTTGACAGGCAGACTTTTCGTGACAGTCATGGAAAGCATATACCCCTTGATTTCCATGATGTTTTCGTGTACTGCCTACATGTACATGAGATGTGTAGAGTATTCAGTCTTCATTTCAACACAAACCCTTGTGATTTAATGATTGGCGAATGCAAGTGTAAGAAGACATTTGTCTGAAGCAGAAATGTGATGGGCTGTAGGGATGGTGGAACAAGGGGCTTATGCATCATCAGTTTGGTGAAGCCCTTGGTGTGCACCATTCGGTGATCACCAGAGCCTGGGCATGATTTCAGCAGTATGACACAGCAGTCCGACGACATGGTGGTGGCAGAGACAGGGCAACATCTGCAGCTGAAGATGGTTTTTAATCATTCAGGCCCGTAGGAACTGCTTTGACACAGCAACCCAGCTTCGCAGTGACCTTCAGAATGCATCCAGGGTAAATGTTTCGACTCAGACTATCCGGGCAAGGTTGCACGAAGGTGGTCTCCGATCGAGAAGACCATGTATTCGCATTCAGCTGTCTCAGAACCACCGCCATGCACGATATGAATGGGCCATGGATCACGTTGGATGGACCAGAGAAGATTGACAACCTGTCCTTTTTACAGATGAATCAAGGTACTGCCTAGACAGCACAGATAGGCGTTCTAGGTATGGAGAAGACCGGGAGAGCGATACCATGCAGCCAGCGTTGCTGGGCATGACCGCTATGGTGGAGGGTCAATAATGGTCTGGCGGCATCAGCTGGGATGGACTACAGAGCTCTGTGTCCTTGACCGTGGTACAATGACTGCATAGCTGATGAGATCCTGGATGCCCACGTCAGATTGTATGCAGGTGCAGTGGGTGATAGATTCATTCTGATGGACAATAATGCCTGTCTTCATGTTGTCCATGCTGTTCGGGAGTACCGACAGAGGGGGGTGGGGGATTGAGCGTATGGACTGGCCAGCAAGATCGCCTGACCTCAATCCAATCGAACATGTCTGGAATGAGTTGCAGCTTGCAATTTCAGTCCGTCCAGTCCAACCAAGAAGTGTGCAGGAGCTTGGTGTCATGTTGGTCCAAGAATGGAACAACATCCCATAAAGGACCATCTGGAACCTGATTGGGAGCATGAGAAGGCGCTGTCAAGCTGTAATTAACAATAATGGGTCTCATACTCGATATTGAACCCATATCAGTTGGCTCCGTCAACTTTTTGGCAAATTTGAAAAAATTACTCTTTTACCAATAATATCCATTTTCCATGGTTATCGTATTCAAAAGCTAAAAAATAATGTCAAACACAAACAAAATCTCAATTTCTGTGTTTAAATCATTAAAGATATAATTAAATATAAAATATATACACTTTTCATAACAATATTTCAACTAAAACGTAAAATAGGTAGTTGGATATACTTGGTGCTCAGCAAACTTTGAGTAGTATATGAATGATTTATGTATAACTGTATATGAAACATTACTTTCGAAGGTCATTTAGTATAATAAAAGACAGTGCGACCGTTGTTCAATGTGTTATGGCAGATTAGCACCCTCAGAAAAAAATTAACGCCGTTGACTTCATTTCGGGCTTTAATTTATTAGCTCACCTGACTGAAAGTCAGGGTGAGCTTTTCTGATCACTTTTCGTCCGTCGTCCGGCGTCCGTCGTGAAGGTGGTGTTTGGGCCTTTTTCTCCCAAACCACTGGCCGCATATTAATGAAATTTCATGTGATTAGGGGTTATATAAGGGCATTTTGATTTTTTGTCAAATTAGGTTTCGGCTCATATTGAGTAGAGGGATGGGGCAAAAATGCTCCAATTCTTAAAAAATCTTCTCAAGAACCAGCAATAGCAGAGACTTGATATTTGATATGCAGCTTCCTTTTGAGGTGTAGACTCAAGTTTGTTCAAGAGAAGTTGGAGGGGCTATATTTGACGATGTTAAAGGAGGGGCAAATATTTTGGCCCCGCCCCAAATTTCTATTTTCCAAACCGCGAGGCCGATTTGAACCAAATTTTACGTGAGTGCTTATTGGGTCATAAGTACCTAATTTATGCAGAAATTTTTTTCCACGTAGCCCCGTGGGAACCACAGGAGCTAAAAATAGAAAAAAATGAAAACCCCCATATCTCCAAAACTACACGGCACTGAGAATTCTTATTTGTTGTGAAGCTTCCTTAGGACCAACAGAATGGAATGGTAAAAAAAAATTGCCATCGGTTTTATCATGAGGTACTTTTTAGGGACTTTGAAAAAGTGCTGAGTCAGCATTTTTAGCTCAACTTTGACGAAGTCAAATTTGAGCTATTGTCATGGCCCGTCATCCATCTGTCCGTCCATCCGTTTGTCCATCTGTCCGTCTGTCCGTACGTCAACAATTGGCTATGGCTCGGGCTAGAGGTCGTATTTATGAACCGATCTTTACGAAACTTCTTGTGTACCTTTGTTATGACCCTGGGACGGGAACGAGTGTTTTTAGTTGTGGTCCGAAATTCAAAATGGCTGCCAGCGGCCATTTTGTACCGATGATGCAAAAATCAGTTTTTTGTACAGAACTTCTGTGTGAAAGTTCTGATTTGAATAAAGTTTTGTATAAATGTTTAGTACCATGGGATACATCACATATAATACGTGTTTTTTTCTCGTGTGTAAATTATGCAAATTAGACTGACTTTGATTTATTTAGTGTTACTTTCAGAGCTGTAAGTGCCAAGCTGCTATGGCTCGGGCTAGAGGCCGTATTTATGAACCAATCTTTACGAAACTTCTTGGGTACCTTTGTTATGACCCTGGGACGGGAACGAGTGTTTTTGGGTGTGGTCCGAAATTCAAGATGGCTGCCAGTGGCCATTTTGTACCGATGATGCAAAAATCAGTTTTTTGTACAGAACTTCTGTATGAAAGTTCTGATTTGAATAAAGTTTTGTATAAATGTTTAGTACCATGGGATACATCACATATAATACGGGTTTTTTTCTCGTGTGTAAATTATGCAAATTAGACTGACTTTGATTTATTTAGTGTTACTTTCAGAGCTGTAAGTGCCAAGCTGCTATGGCTCGGGCTAGAGGCCGTATTTATGAACCAATCTTTACGAAACTTCTTGGGTACCTTTGTTATGACCCTGGGAAGGGAACGAGTGTTTTTGGGTGTGGTCTGAAATTCAAGATGGCTGCCAGTGGCCATTTTGTACCGATGATGCAAAAATCAGTTTTTTGTACAGAACTTCTGTATGAAAGTTCTGATTTGAATAAAGTTTTGTATAAATGTATAGTACAATGGGATACATCACATATAATACGGGTTTTTTTCTCGTGTGTAAATTATGCAAATTAGACTAACTTTGATTTATTTAGTGTTACTTTCAGAGCTGTAAGTGCCAAGCTGCTATGGCTCGGGCTAGAGGCCGTATTTATGAACCAATCTTTACGAAACTTCTTGGGTACCTTTGTTATGACCGTGGGACGAGAATGAGTGTTTTTGGGTGCAGTCCCAAATTCCAGATGGCTGCCAGCAGCCATTTTGTACCGACGATGCCGAAATCTGTTTTTTGTACAGAACTTCCATATGAAAGCTCTGATTTGAATCATTTTTTGTATGAATGTTTAGTACCATGGGATACATTACATATATTACAGGTTTTTTCTTGTGCGTAAATTATGCAAATTAGGCTAACTTTGATTTATTTAGTGTTACTTTCAGCACTGTGAGTGCAAATCCCAATACAGCTCGGGCTAGAGGCCGTATTTATGAACCGATCTTCACGAAACTTCTTGGGTACCTTTGTTATCACTGTGGGACGAGAAGGAGTGTTTTTGGGTCCAGTCTGAAATTCAAGATGACCGCTAGCAGCCATTTTGTTCAAAATTAAGTGCAATCAGATTTTTGCGCAGAACTTCCAAATGAAAGATCTGATTTGAATAAATTTTTGTATGAATGTTTAGTACCATGGGATACATTACATATAATACAGAGTTTTTCTCGTGAATAAATTATGCAAATTAGGGGTCCGGGTGGGACTTAGAAAATTTTGGACCAAAATCCAGAAATTAGTTTTTTGGTTTTTTATGCGTTTTGGTCAATTTTAAGACAAAAAAAAAAAAAATTTTTTTACACTGAAAATTTGGGGTCCAGGTGGGACTTAGAAAATTTTGAACCAAAATCCGGAAATTAGTTTTTTGTGTTTTGATGCATTTTGGTCAATTTTAAGAAGAAGAAGAAAAAATTTTAGTCTGAAAATATTTTGTTTGGGACTGAAAATTTCCACACAAAAATAATAATCTACAATGATTGGTCTTAATCTGTAGTCCATTACAGTCACCTTGTAATTCTTTTATTATTGTTGACTGGGCCAAACAAATACTAATTCCTGTCATATTCATTATTCAGTTGTCTTGGTCACAGCAAGTACTAATTCCTGTCATATCCAAGTTGAGCTACAGAGTCATTGACTCTTTCATTTAACACTGTGGGTAATGGGAAAAACATAAGACTACTTTTCTGCGAAACCACTGCTCCAAAAGCTTTAAAATTTTAAAATTTCACATATAACATCTTTGGAAGATTGTTTCACATGTTTATTGAAATCAATTGCCTGGGTCGATATTTGGGCTCTCTATGGGAGCCCAAATGTTTAAATTAGTGCAGTATGAGGAGTATTTTTTAAGACAAAAAAAAAAAAAATTTTCCCCTGAAAATTTAGGGTCCGGGTGGGACTTAGAAAATTTTGGACCAAAATCCTGAAAATTTTTTTTTTTGTTTTTTTATGCGTTTCTGTCAATTTTAAGACAAAAAAAAAATTATTTTTTTTACACCGAAAATTTGGGGTTCGGGTGGGACTTAGAAAATTTTGGACCAAAATCCGAAAAAATTTTTTGTGTTTTTTATGCGTTTTGGTCAATTTTAAGAGAAAAAAAAATTTTTTTTTCTACCCTGAAAATTTGGGGTCCGGGTGGGACTTAGAAAATACTGGACCAAAATCCGAAAAAAATTTTTTTTGGTTTTTTATGCGTTTTGGTCAATATTAAGAGAAAATTTTTTTTTTTTTTTTTTCCCCTGAAAATTTGGGGTCCGGGTGGGACTTTGAAAATTTTGGACCAAAATCCTGAAAATTTTTTTTTTGTTTTTTATGCGTTTCTGTCAATTTTGAGACAAAAAAAAAAAAAAATTTTTTCCCCCTGAAAATTTGGGGTCCGGGTGGGACTTAGAAAATTTTGGACCAAAATCCTGAAAAATTTTGTTTTTGTTTTTTATGCGTTTCTGCCAATTTTAAGACAAAAAAAAAATTATTTTTTTTACACCAAAAATTTGGGGTTCGGGTGGGACTTAGAAAATTTTGGACCAAAATCCGGAAATTAGTTTTATCGTTTTTTATGCGTTTTAAGAAGAAGAAAAAAAACTTAGGCTGAAAGTATTTTGTTTGGGAAAAAAAATCTGTTTTTTTATGCGTTTATCTCAATTTTGGGACGTAAAAGTGCAGAAACTGAAAATAGAAGGAAAATCCTGTGTATTGTGTGGGCACAATCACTTCATCTAGTTGGTATATGCTTTTCTTAGGAGGGGCATATGCAGCTTATTCAAGTCAAGTCCCTGGTTTGATATTTAGACTACCATGTCAGGTGAGCGCCCTCAGGCCCCCTGGGGCCTCTTGTTTTTCTTTGGGTGCTAATCTACCATAAGACACTGAATAACGGTCACTATGTTTATATTACCACCTTATGGGGCATTCTCCAGTGGATTATCGAAATTTTACTTGTACGTTAAAAAGACTTAGCATACCTCACGAGAGGGTGGGGGGGGGGGGGGGGCGGATAATGGATACAAATTTTCATTATCGGCCCACCACTTACTCCTGGTTAGTATAAATTATCTGTTTTCTGGTAACTTTCTGGTGATGTTCATTCAAAAATAAAGCGTTCTAGTTTTATTTCGTAGTGGTAATAATAGTAGTGACATGATCATGCCAGGCATTCGGGTTTATTATCGGCCATCAAGGAATTATGAACAGCCCTCTGGCTGATTAGTGGCCCTCGGGCTTTTAATCATTCCTGTTGGGCTGATCATTATGAACTGCAACGCCCCCCAAAGTCATGTTTTTGTTATATTACGATGTGGTCCAACAAAGATCACAACCGAGTTAGTGCAGGTGAATGGGTGCAGCTGAATTTTTTTCTCAGTTTCACCTGCATATTTCATAAGAATTTTAACTCTTTTGTAGTTCATGTTATTTTTCAGAACTAAATATTGAAGTTGGGACAGGCTGTGGGATATATACATGCACTACTCATTTTAGGATATATGCTACATGTACCTCTATAGATACATAAATATGCATGACCAAAGGGGTGAAATAATATTTTTTACAAACATGCAAATAAGTGAAATTGTTTTTTTTTTTAACCAGGAGTGACAAGGAAAAGGAATAGAAGAAACACAGTTGATGTTTTTGTTGAAAATGGTCTTAAAAACAAGTAAAAATAACCCCAATTGTATGGAGGATGAAAATATTTTTTGGCACGTTGTGGGGTGGGGGTGGGTGGGGTCATTTTGGGAGGCAAAACAAAAAAGTCAGCCCTGTGTATGTCAATTTAGTCATGACCCATCCCCCTCCCTGACCAGTATATAAGTATGTCTGATAGCTTACCGTAATTTATTTTTAATTATGTAGACAACACAATTACAATCCAGTGGTCTCCAGATACAGTAGAGTGTGACAGATTCAAGGGAATGATTCAAGGGAATGCTAGGGACTGATGTGGTATTCACTATAAAAATTTTATTTGACTCTGCTCTTGTCCTCCTCCTAGTCCCACTGTATGAAGTAATTAAGAGGCATTGGTCCATGAACCCAGTGCAAAGATTCGGATCTCGTCTGCATACTGTATATGAGACAATATGTCTAGTATTTCATTATCAGTGAGATAAATTCATTATTTTAAATATCATTTTTTAAATTTAAAAAAAAAAATTCAACAAAACCATATCATGTGACCCCTCTTTGGAATGAGCTCAACGAGCTTGTTCCAAAGAGGCGTCACATGATATGGTTTTGTTGAATTTTTTTTTTCAACAAAACCATATATCATGGGAGGGTCCTAGTTAGGACTAGCGTTGAAAATTCAACAAAACCATATCATGTGACCCCTCTTTGGAACGAGCTGGATGAGCTCGCTCCAAAGAGGGGTCACATGATATGGTTTTGTTGAATTTTGTCAAAAAATAATATTTTTTTAAGCAGCTGTATTTGCATATTACGCGGGCGAATGCGGGCGTTTCATTGGTTAAAGGGTTAAAAGATATCAATCAGTGCTGCAGTGCAACCATTTATCGAAACTACTCACAGTTGGAATTTACACCGGAGCCCCCCCCCCCCCCCCCACCCCCACCCCCTCCCCCTCCCCCAGCTGAAATCCTCTAGCCACATCCCTGACAGTAACTGCACATTTGGATTTCCTCCCCACATGCCAACTATTCTTATCCAATTACTTCCTGCCTGCTGTGTTATTTCCTCTGGAATTGACTGGTTTCCTTGAAGAGGAAATGTTGGTGTTATTTCATCTGATTCATATCTAAGTATCGGTAAGCTATATTGATTGTTGGTTTTCTTAACTGGATTTGACTTGAGTTTTTTGTGATTTTCAAGTCATTGGTTGATTTTCTTTTCACTGTCTGTTTTGAGCAACTCTTTTGTCAAGGCAACAATATGTTTTGGGTTTTCATTGTCAACCTCTGTTGTAGAACATGATTGGTTTCCATATTGCAATGCTACAAATACAGGCTCATGGTATGAATAGTAAGTACACATAATTCCAGATGTAAGAAGAGTCTGTTACATCATGGGTTCTAAAGGATTAAGAGATCCACCCTCTGAAAAACTAAATCTTCACCTAGAATCCCTTATACCCTTAATCCCAATAAGAATGATCAAAGTATCATCCATTTGCAAGAAAAATTTTTGAAAAGTATTCAAGTATTCATATTTGTATTCATGAATACATTGTAAAGTACTCGTATTCGTATTCAATACATTTGAAATTTGTGTATTCGTATTCATAAAATTTCAAAGTATTCGTATTCAATACATTTACAATGTATTCGCCCCAACCCTGATAGGAAATCACATTTTCATCATCTTCACTGAAAGTACTGAGCCAGTGTGAACCAGACTTGGCAGGCATTGTCTATGAGAGGTTTTCTACAACTGTTACTCATTTTATTCCTGTTGGGTGAAAAACGTGGCCGCCAGAAGCATTCTTTGATTCCGATTGGTCAATTTGAAAACTCTTCTCCTCTGAAACCACAGGGCCAAATGTTATGAAACCTTGCATGGTTGATAACTGGGACACCCTCCACCAACGTTCCTCATTTAATGTTGATCGTATTGCAAACAGGGCCACAATTGCGGTTTATAGTTACCATAGAAAAACCTTTTGGAAAATCACATTTTCATCTACTCTCTGGAACTACTAAGCTGACATGAACCAAAACTTGTCAAGAATGGTCTATAGGAGGCCCTCTACAAACAATCCTCTTTTTGTTCCTGTTGGTTGGAAAATATGGCCACCAGAGACATTCTATGCTTCTGTTTGATGGATTCAAATGTTTTGAAACTTCACGTGATTGAAGACTGGGACACCTTCTACCAATGATCCACATGTAATGTTGATGTAATGTTGCAAACATGGCCACAATTGCAGCTCATGGTTACCATGGAAAGCCTATGGGAAATCACATTTTTATATGTAGTTCCAAGTGAGCGATTACAGGCTCTGTAGAGCCACTAGTTATCTTGATAACAGTTCCTGTGACACCATTGACAAGACCATCACTAACATATTTATTGCTTCTTAACATTACTCTAGAACCCTCAGCAATTTGAAGAGAACTTCTAAGTGATGACTAAATTAACATCAGGACTTTTGCGACGGTACAACTTTCCAGTTTTGCAGAGATATTATCTCTGATGTTAACTGGTTTAACATGGTCATGTTATGCTGATCAACTTTGCTATTTGTTGGGAAAATATGAATGGCTTGTTTTGGATAGTTTCCATAAACTATTCTTGTCTGAAACATTCTGTTATCATCTTCACTAATTGGTTCATTCTGTTTTCTTATTCGTAATTTATTCAGCATGTTGGCAAATTTCAAATCATCTTTTTGCCTCATTATTTCATTCGGCGTAATGATGTTAAAGTATGACCATACATGTAAGTCTGATGGAATTGCTCCAGGATCCGTCTTGTACAATAGCTTTCCATCAACTGGTGGGATCTGGGAGAAGTCTCCCACAGCAAGAATAGATACATTTTCAAATGGTGTTGTTTTAAAATGTTTTTTCATCCGTTGCAGTCTTACAGATATATACTGAGTCAAAAAAGAAAGTATAATATACTTTGAGGAGCAATGTTTTTAGTATTATCGACTGAATTCGCCCCAAAAATATTGTAAATTCATATTTCGAGTCTAGCTGTATGAATTTGCATAATTTCATGTTCTTACTGTTGCCAGTGCCACGTCAGGACGTTGCAATTCAGACATGGAATGAAATGAAAAGTTCACACATTCAGTCAATAGCGTGTATGTCCACCGTTAGAATCTTGGATGGCAAGACATCGACAGCGCATGGAGTCAGGGACCTGATAAGTCTCTGGATGTCACCCTGGGGTATTGCGTTCCACTCCTGCCTTAAAACATTACGTAAATCACCTATCATCTGAAGATCATGAAGTTGTACCCGACGTCCAATTGATCCCAAAGATGCTCGATTGGCGACAAATCTGGCGAAAGTGGGGCCAGGGAAGAAGTTCGATGCTCTGCTCCTCAAGAAAGTCACAACAGATACGTGACATCGGGCATTGTCTTGCTGGAATAACTGCAATCCGACGTTAGCGTTGAACAACGGGACAACAACAGCGTTAAGAATTTCGTCCCTATATCGCTGTCCATTCAGATTACCATTGATGAAAATCAACTGCTTTTGATTGTGCAAGGAAATTCCTGCCCAAACCATTACAGACGAAACGGTCGCATTCCCGCACGCAAGCACCAGAAAACCGTTCTCGTTGGCGATTCACTCTTGCCCTACCATCAGCGCGCCGTAGACAAAATCGTGATTCATCACTAAAAAGAACTGTGCTCCAACACTGCTGAGTCCAGCGAACACGCTGACGTTCCCATTCCATTCTGACGGTATGATGATGTTGGGTAAGGATTGGTCCGTGGTGCGGGCGCCTACTTCGGATGCCATGTTCAGCGAGTCTGTTGCGGACAGTTTGTGCACTGATTCTATTGTTAGTTCTACCAGGAGGAATTGCTGCTGCCCTCGCCGCCGGAAGAAAGAGATCCCGCAAGTGGGACGTCCTGATGTGTCTGTCTTGTGCAGGGGTCGTAACTCTTGGTCAACCTGTCAGTCGGCAGTAGATCCAGTGGTTCTATACCTTCCAATGATATGGTAAATAGTGGCCACAGTGACTTCGAACTCAGTAGCGAGTTCATCTGGAGGTATCCCAGCCCCATACATACCAATGGCACGCAACCTCTGATTTTTGGTTAACCTTGGCTTTTTTTAAAATGTCGGAAGACAAAAACTAGCGTATTTTCTCAATAACCCAGGCTCTCCAGCACAACATAACTCACAGAAAATCGTCGGTCACCCATTTAATTTGACATTCTCGGGTAGCACGAGTTATTTTGAAATCCGTAGCAAAATTGTATACGGTTGGGTGGACAACAACAACATGTCATTAAACTGTTTGCACGATTCTTGTCCACAAACATGCAACATTAGAACTATTATATTTAATCCTTTATGCTATTTTTCACATTTGTTTCTATTATACTTTCTTTTTTGACTTCGAAAATATTCTAATAATGCCTCACTAACCATGGATATTTCATCTATGATTACGATTGATACACTATGTAATGTACTCTTCAAAGTATTTAATTTGTGTTTCTCCTAGAGCTTGATGTGGCAACGATGTGGAGTTGATTGAAAATGCTGAATGTACTGTCCTACCACAAATATTGAATGCTGCTGTTCCTGTGTATGCTGCCAGCATAACTGTAATATCGTCTGTATTTTCTGTAGTGCGTAGGAGAATTCTTGTGGCTTCTTGATAGATGCAATGAATATTGTGAGATTTTCCAGTTCCTGCTCCTCCATTTACAAAAATATAAAATGGTTCTAGATCTTCTGCATGTACTTTTATCTGGCACCATGATTTAACAGAATTGAAAATTTCTTGCTGTTTTTCATTCATTGAATTTAGTTTTTCCTTCATATTAGTACTGTCATGAACAATTTCTGGCTTTGGTAATGGCAATCCTTTTTTGTTTGAATTGGAAGAATTTAATGGCATGCTCAGCTCGGGTATGTTTTCTATTCCTTCATCTATCTGGGTATAATCATTCAAAAGAGATTTCTCAAGTTCATCTTCTTGTCGTTCATTTTCTGTTGATGGTGCAATACTTCCCCATGAAGTATCAGAAGGAATGTCTTTCATTTCTTCCCACAATTCATTTAGATTTTCTTGTATCATATTTACAGGTACAATTTCACACACTTTCATAGGTTTCAAACCACACTGTATGGATCCGTTCCTGTAATACTCTTCAGATATTTCATAAGTGAATGGTTTCAATATACTTCTGTGAGGAAGGAAAAGGCAAATAATGTTTGCATAATATCATTCTGCATCCTTATCAATTGATGTCTTGGGTATTTGATTACTGCCTGTTTCTTCTTTCTCTTTGCAATAACTCCCATATCGTTTAATAGTTCAATGTGACTACTTGACTTCTTTGCATTGCCTTCTTTAACAGATGATTTGTTATTACTGGTACTGGATGTTGACAGCACTCTATACGAAAAGTTAAAATCAGCTGCATATATATTTTCAGAGTGAGACTCACCTGTAAGTGGTCTTGAACGATATCTATCAAGTATGTTTGTCATCCATAAGATACCTGTGTCTGAACTCTGCTGTTTTAATACGCTTAGTGGTAGTGCAATACGAGTACTTTGGGGATCACTTGGTATCCAAATAACATCTCTGGTTGATATCTTGAGAGGAAGTGCACATATTCTTTTGACGGATTCCACGACACTGACATCTCTTTGCGTCATGTAAATATGCCCCAAATGTCGTAGCTCAGAAATTGCTCCATGATTGTCATTTCTTTCTTGCTTCAAGGGCTGCCTTGATTGTTTGCGATAATTCCCTCTCTGCTTTTGTCATGTAAAAAATTATATACATGATACAACTGTATGGATCTATGGCATATTGGATGTCCGTGTTTCCATTCCATGCTTTCAGTAAATACGGATTGTATCCATTCACCCAGCATTGTTTAAGCTGCCGTTTGTGTATGACTGCATGCTTTTTGGAAATAGTATTGAAGGCATTCTCAAAAAGTTTTTGATTTAAGCCACATAGCTCCAGTAATTGTGATGTACTAAATGATGTATTATCATTTCCATTAACTTTTGTCCAATAGAGGTAGAGTAAATTAGAAGTACTCAGTGTAATTCCTTGTTCATCTTCCTTTTCTGCTTTATTAGCTATGAATGTTCTCTCTGATGGAGGACGTGGACAGTTGAACCTACACTCTTTTCTACCTTTTCGACAGGATTGTGTGTGCTTCTTACTGTGGATCTGAACTGCAAAAACTATTTCAAGTAAATCCTTATCTGTAGGCATTTCACACGTAATATACTTATCAATGAACTGGGAAACAATGTTTGGATCTGATTGTGAAAATACGGATGAATCTTTGATCCAGATTAGTCCATGAATGTAAATCTTCAAATGAATCAATGTTGTCTTCCGTATCTGCATCATATACATCCGAATCCGCGTGTACATGATTAAGTACAGGATTACAATGCTGAATAACATCTGTAGCGTGTTGCGCCGAGTGGTCTGCGCTGTTGCGAGACTTTACAGCAAGTGGATTCCCTCTCTCCCTCTTGTATCTCAAAAGGTATGCTGAGCACAACTCTCCGTCACCCCGTCAATAGAACAACAAGACTTGGTTAATGTTCCGCCATCTGGCATATATTCTAGGTATAAATACAGCTCCTTGTACAATCAGGGAAGGCTACGACCTGGGCTTCCGCTGGCCTATCTCCGCCCCCAATTGGGCGCCTCTTGCTCGCCATTGTGAGCACGATCCGCCGCCACTATAACCTCAGTCGGACTTGCGCCGCCAGGGATTCTCGGAGGTGAACTGCACGCCGCCCCTTTCTGGACTTTCCCCAATATTAGACTGGACTATGGCAGTATTTCCTTGGGCTTCCTCCCTCCAGGTTCTGTCATCCAGGTCAGACCAGGCAAGTAAGACCCTTAGATGTGCCGTTCACCGCCTTAAATACCCCTCAGCGCAAGTCAAAGCGAGGCCAACCAATCACAACGTCGGATCTTAGGCCACCTTCCGCCCGAACAGGAGAGATAACTCGGGCAGAGGCTCCATCGGCTGTGCCCCGTATAGCTCGGCCGCTACACAACCCACGCCTCCGATAAAAGTGGGCGGTATATAGCATTCATGGTGTCCGTACTTCCGTACTTACGTACGTCCGTACGTCCGTGACGCTTTGGGGGTACACATCTGCTATCCGCTACTCCTCTTAAACCAGTGGGTGGATTTCATTGAAACTTACAGGCATTCTTTTCTATACATTATAGATGTGCACCTCCTATTTTGCTTTCAGGTATTTTTATTTTTTACTCTTTCCCAAAGGGCGAAATGAACTTAGCCAAATTGTTGTGATGCTTTAGGGGGGTACACTCCTGCTATCCGCTACTCCTCTTATACCAGTGGGCGAATTTCATTGAAACTCTCAGACATTCTTTTATATACATTATAGATGTGCACCTTCTATTCTGCTTTCAGGTATTTTTATTTTTTCTATCCCATGTGGCAAAATGAACTTAGTACGTCCGTACGTCCATACATCCATTATGCTTTGAGGGGTACACATCTGCTATCCGCTACTCCTCTTAAACCAGTGGGCAGATTTCATTGAAACTTTCAGGCATTCTTTTATATACATTCTAGATGTGCACCTCCTATTTTACTTTCAGGTATTTTTTTTTTTACTCTGTCCCAAAGGTCTTAATGAACTTAGCCAAATTGTTGTGATGCTTTGTGGGGGGTACACACCTGCTATCTGCTACTCCGTCCGTACGTCTGTGACGCTTTGGGGGTACACATCTGCTATCCGCTACTCCTCTTAAACCAGTGGGTGGATTTCATTGAAACTTACAGGCATTCTTTTCTATACATTATAGATGTGCACCTCCTATTTTGCTTTCAGGTATTTTTATTTTTTACTCTTTCCCAAAGGGCGAAATGAACTTAGCCAAATTGTTGTGATGCTTTTTTTAACTTGGTGTGCTCATTGGGCGAGATCCTTAGATAAGAGCTATTGATCAGCATTCATTCCTGTGAAAAAAGCTACCATTTACAATAACCTCTGAACTTACTGCATTTGGGTATCAACATTCTTCCTTTAGCCAGTCTTACAGTTTACATTTATAAATTCAAGGATTACTCTTGACGTTGTGCACACACAATGCTGTTATGTTGAAATTTCACCAAATAACATTGATACCAATGATCTTCAATTTTGCCATTTCACTTATAACTTACCAAGTTCAAGTTTGTCAAGTTGAGCTACAGTGTCATTGACACTTTCATTACAGTTTCCCATATTGAAAAATTCAGTTGACATTCTGTACGGATCTGCTATCTGCAACTCCTCTTAACTATTGAACAGATTTCATTGAAACTTTCAGACCTTGTTTTACATACATTGCAGATGTGCACCTCCCATTTTCTCTTCAGATATTTTCATATTTACAGTTCCCCATATTCAAAAATGGCCGTTGTCAATTCAAGCTTTGGGGTGGAGGTGTGGTGGGGAAGTGTCAGTGTTTGTGCTCTCTACATTAAACACACTTTTACTGTTGTAAAATGTTTCTTGGTGGGAGTGGGTGGTATCAGTGAGCAGTGCTCACAGTTTTTCTAGTTTTTTTTGGTTTTTTTTTTGTTTTTTGTTTATGAAACAATTTATTAAAAATACATAATTATATACAATAAAGTTTCTTGTCTCCATCTACTACTATCTCTTTCACTCTACCCAGCTTACAACTCTTCTCGTGTCTATCTTTTCTTCGCCTGTAGCCGTTCTCTTTATAACTGTTCTAGTCGTGACTTCTCTAATGGTTTTCCTAGGCGCGACTTCTGCTGGAACCTCTGTCTGAGCTTCTACACCTCTAGTTCTAACAGCTTCCGTCTGTGTCTCCCGCGTCTCCATAACGACCGGTTGAACAGGACTCTGGCCCCGCTCCTCCTCATAGCTTGACAGTGGACTCAGGGGTGCTTGTGATATACTGGCCACCGCTTCCATTATTTCGTTGACGCCTTCATCCACTACTACCTGCCTGACTATACCTTCTGATTTTGGCGGCGTCTTCTGCAGCTTCTTGGGCGATTCAAATAAACTGCCATGCTTCTCTCTCCTGTGAAGCAACAGGTCCTTGTTATACAGGTAGGTTCTTGGACATAAACTACACATGTAGACAACCCCAGTACAATGCTGCTTGTGCCTCTCCAACTATTCCCTTTCCTTGTATCCTCTATCGCAACGCTCATCATATCTAAGTAGTTTTGCAGTTGTCTTGGTATTTGCCATCATGTCCGTACTCTCTCGGGCAGGGACCAGCCTAGGGTGGAATTTTAGGGAGACTTCATGTCTCCCTCCAGAAAAAATAGGGAGACTGCAGAGCCATGTAGTGAGACTTCATAGGCAAGTGGGGAAAATTAAGAATATTCATGTACCACCCCCGCCGCCCCTTCATATTTTCAACTTGTGGTCCTCCATTAACGTCCAAATAATCCAGGTCCAGTTGTCTATGATGCATCTATGCCATGTTAAAAAATCACAAAGTAATTATTGACTGAAAATCCTCCCCTGCTACCCTCTCCTTCATGACCCCTCCCCTCTTCTTCATGCCAATCCCCCAGCACCCTCCTGTGGTTGCCTGTCACCAAAGTCTACTAAGCTAATTATTTCCAAAGTCTGAAAGTGTGAACATGACCAGATGTAAGAAGGTTGCATGGGAGGCACTTTGTTAGTTAATAAACAAAATACATTCTGGGGTCGAGTATTTTGTAAAAGAAATGTCATTCCGCATCATTTTTATGGTATTCCGGTGTCATTTCGCGTCATTTCGTGTCATTCCGGTGTTTAGGAGGACCCTTTTTCAAGATCGTCCACATGCACACTTGTGTCCTGTACAAAGCTTTTCTTGTCATCACTAAAGCTTTTTTTCATATGTTTCAATTCCATTCGTGTTTTTCTGGGAATAGACGGCCCAACAGTTAACAGTCGTCAGCAAAAAGAAATAAAAGTACTGTGATATAAAATATGTCCGTTGTGTATACATTTTCAGAATCCTAAGCGACGTAACCTACTTTCAAACTGGGTTATTTTGTTCAGTCGCGAAAGTCACCTATTTTAGTTTCGACACTTGAAGCTCCGACTGAAATGCAACAAAATAGAAATAAAAAAATCCGCCGAAAGCGACAATGGACAATTGATTGTCGTGTGATTTCAAATAAATGGACGTTTATTTGACGAATTAAAATGCCCATTTATCACACTCGAGCACATTCGATTTTTGAAAATAATCGTTTTCATGTAAACCTTGCATCACTCAGTTCAGCCTTTCCTCATTTTGGCCAATTTTTAGAGGGCGACTTGTAATCGCCCCGACTATTTTTCTAGGCGACGTTGGGCTTAGAAGGGCGACATAATCGCCCTAGTCGCCCTCACGGCTGGTCCCTGCTCTCGGGTTGACGCTCGACTGTTCTGCTGTCGCTTCCTTGCTGTCTCTTTTATAGCGTTGGCCATGCCCACGCCCACTATTTTGCGCTTTGGCGCCGCTTTCTTCACAGTCAATGATTCTGGCGCCGATATCTTCTGGACATCAAGGGAGGTAACTGTCTGCTCCACTCGTAGTACATAATCGTCAAGCTTGGCTGGGCGCCGCCTTCTGCGCTTCCCCGTGGTCTCTAAACTCTCTTCACTGGATTCGGCGCCGTTTCCAGGTATTGACAATCTTTCCGCTCTCCCTTCATCTATCGAAGTCTCAAAATCTGTGACTGTATAAGGATAGATCTCTCCTGGATCGCTGGCACCACTGTCAATGTCAAGTTCTTCAGTCGCAGATGTACTGGATGTCTCACAAGGTTTTAAGCGATCATGGTGTACTATCTTTGGCTTCTTTTCTCTGCTCCGTATTCTAAAAGTGACATCACTCAGGACCTCCTCAATTCTGTAGGCCCATCCCAGAACGATAAAAGCTTCGGCGACTTCCCTCTTTTCTGTGCCGGAGTATATAACCATACCATATCACCTTCCTTGTAGCGGCACTCTTGCTTTCTCAAATCATAAGTCTTCTTCTGTTTTTATACTAACACTGAGATGTTCCCTCGCATGTTCGTGTATCTTCACCAATCGTTGCCTCAAATCTTCCACCCATTGATGGTACATCTTGGTGCCGTCGTCTTGGGGTACTCCTACCACAAACTCTACTGGCAAGGTAATCTCCCTCCCTAACATCATGGTGTTGGGACTATACCCTGTCGCTTTGTGATCCGCCACCCTGTACGCCATCATAACCAGGGGGAGATGAACATCCCAGTCTGTCTGATCTTCGTTCACAAAGGTGCTTAACATAGCCGCCAATGTTCTGTTGAATCTCTCTACCATTCCATTCGACTGGGGATGATAGGCCGTGGTCCGAGTTTTCTTAATACCGAGTAGGTCGCACATTCCTGGAACACGCCGCTCTCAAACTGACTGCCTTGATCTGAGTGCAGGACCTGGGGAACTCCAAAAAGGGACACATAAAAATCGATTATTGCCATGGCCACGGTGATAGCTTCCGTATTTTGGAGTGGTGCCGCTTCCATCCATTTGTGAAATGATCTCCTATCACCAACATGTATCGATTTCCTTGTTCTGTGGTTGGTAGGGGGCCCATAATGTCGACTGCTATTCTTTCACCTGCACCGCCAGTGACTGCTTTCTTCAATTGCGCCCTGGGCTTCCTTCCTGGAGCTTTCTGTCGGGCACATTTCTCACACTGTCTACACCATTGGCGCACATCCCGCTGTAATCCTGGCCAAAAGTAGCGCTGTCTTATCTTCCCCAACGTCTTCCTCACTCCCAGGTGTCCACCTGTTCTTCCACCATGGCATTCGTCCATCACTGCTTCTCTCTGTGCCTTCGGAACCACCGCGAGGTGCCGCATCAATTGCCCCCCAGCATCAACCTATCGTCTGGTTATTACGCCGTCGTGTAGTTCCAAAGCATTGAACTGCCCCCACAATGCTTTCTCTTCTGGGCTTCTTGAAATAATCTCATCCCAAACAGGACGACTCTTTCGCTTCAACCATCCGTAAACTCTCTTTAACAGTGGGTCTGCTTTCTGGTTTACCTTCATCTCGTCCATTGGTCTAACCAATTCTAGGGTGCCGATCTCCACTTGACGCTGATCCTGGCTTCTTTCTTCTACACTATCTTGAATTACTTCTTCATGGCTATTTCGACCACACTGCTTACATGGTACTCGGGACAGTGCGTCAGCATTCCTGTGGCTCCTTCCGGGTCTGAACTGTATCTCGAAATCATACTCGGATAAAACTTCAATCCAGCGTGCAGGCTGTCCCTCTGGTTCCTTAAAATTCCACAGCCAGCGCAAGGATCCATGGTCGGTTCTTACCGTAAATCTTCCTCCCAGTAGGTAAATCTTGAAATGCTTTACGAAGTGTACCACTGCCAGTAATTCTCTTCGAGTAACACAATACCGCCGCTCTGCTTTCGTTAAACAATGGCTAGCATAGGCAGTTACTCGTTCTTGGTCTTCATATTTCTGAGATAACACCGCTCCTATTCCACTGGAGCTAGCATCTGTATCCAGGCTAAACTCTCGGTTAGGGTCAGGTAACTTCAAGACAGGCGCAGTTATCAGTTTCCTCTTTAAACTTTCAAACGCCGTCTGACACTCTTCAGTCCATAAGAACTCCCGGCCCTTCACTGTCAATCGGTGTAACAGCGCTGCTATACTTGCAAAATCCGCCACGAAGCGCCTGTAGTACCCACAGAGCCCCACAAATGAGCGTAACTCTGTCTGCGAGATCGGGATTGGCCACTCTTTTACCGCCGTCACTTTGTCTTCTTCCGTCGAAACTCCGTTTCTCGAAATCACATGTCCAAGATATGAGACCTCTCTAGCAAATAATTTACATTTGGTAGTCTTCAGCTTCAATGCAGCATCCTGCAAGCGTTGAGATACTTGGCGCTGCCGCATCAATAACTCATCAAACGTCTTCCTGAAGATGATAACGTCATCTAGGTAAATGAGGCACGTTTCATACTGGAGACCCGCTAACAGCGTTTCCATCAACCTCTGAAAAGTTGGCACCACTCCTACCAAACCAAAAGGTAGCACCTTAAACTGATACAAGCCAGATCTCGTCGCAAAGGCTGTCTTGGGCCGGTCTTCTTCTGCCATTTCTACTTGTCAATACCCCGCCATCAAATCTACTGTTGAAAACCACTCAGCTGAGGATAAAACATCCAATGTGTCATCTATCCGCAGGAGAGGGTACGCATCCTTCTCCGTCACGGCGTTCAGGTCCCTGTAATCGACGCAAAACCTCAGTTCACCATCTGGCTTCTTGACAAGCACAACGCCGGCCGCCCACAAACTCGTAGAACGCTCTATTATGCCTCTCTTCAGCATCGATTCAACTTGCTACTCTACCTTCCCTCTTGCATGTATGGGCTCTCGTCTTGGTATGTGCTTCACCGGCTTGGCGTCATTGGTCCTGATTAGGTGCTTGATCACGTCTGTTCTTCCCAAATCGTCATCACTCTCCGCAAATAACACTGCAAACTCTTTAAGCATCACTTCGGCCTTCTGTTTCATCCCCGCTGTAAGTACGCCATCTTCCTCTGGTAGCAAACATTCAATGTGCTGGGGCAAACTTTCAACTCTTTTCACCTCTTCTACTTTATCTTGTAATTCGGCCTCCTCCAACCATACTACTGCTCTTCCGTCACGGATTACTCTCTGGCGGTCCTCTGGGTTTAACAGTCTTACTGGTATGCACCCCGTTGGTCTCACTGTTACAAATGCTCGCGCCAGAATCGTGGAGTTCTTTTCGACAAAAGATGCATTTGGCTTGACCACTGCTTGGATGGCGTCTGTGTGTCGGAATGGGATCTGTACTTTCCCTTCCACTATCACCTCACTTGAAGGTGGTATCATTACTGTTTCGGCCAGCATCACCCTACAACAACCAACCTTGCCGCTCAAATGACATGGAATCTTCTCTCTTCCAATCTTGAGGGATGGTTTCACTATATCCACGGTACATGCATGATCTACCAGGAAATCCAACCCAAGTATTCCATCGACTTGAATATCCGCAACAACTAGTGGATGCTTCTGCCTGACGCCACCTATCAGTACCACAAAATCTGCTATGCCTCTGATATTCATGGCGCTACCGCTCACTGTTGTTTTTCTCGAATGAACTTTCTTGAGTCTTGGTTTCCTGTATTCGTCCATTGCATCATATAAGTCGCTTCTCAATAGAGAGATTGTTGCCCCGCTGTCCACCAACAGATTTACTTCTAAACCATCTCTCCCATTTACCAAACTACCTTCCACAAAAATGCCTGACTCTCTGGTAACTATCCATGTCGATCCGCCAACGGCTCCCTTTGGTGACCTTTCGCTTGATGACGCCGCCCCTCGGGTACCACGCCGCTTTCGTCCCTGGTCTTCCTCTCTACCATACGGGCAATTTTTATTGAAATGGTCTATCTTCCCGCATCCATAGCAACGGATTCGTCTCGGGTGCTGTTTCGTTCTGCCCCTTTGTTTCTCTATTTCTAGCAGTTCTTGTAGGCCTCTTTTTACTTTGCGCCTTCAGTACTCTTCATCTTCTTCATCTACTTCTTCCGCTGGATGTCCGTTTTCTTCCGTCTCTGTGCTACGCACTAGAGAACCCTTCTTCTCTGTTGCTTTAAATGCCTCCAACTCAACGGCCGCTTGGACTGCCTCTTCCGGCATCATCGGTTTTCTCTGCCAGACTTGGAACTTCAGGTCGCCGTCCTCTATGGCTTCTAGAAACTGATCTTTGGCTAAAGTATTCACCATGTCTTCCGGCGCACTTGGATACGCCAGCTGTGAGAGCCGCCACAGAGCTTGGCCCAACTTCGGCAATGTTTCGCCTCTTTTTCTTGATCAGGCCTTGAACTGTGACTTGTAGAAATCTACCTGGTTCGGGGGTACAGATCTTCTTTCAAGCGCCGCTTTCAGTTGTCTATAAGACACTATTCCTGGAGCATCAGCCATATTCGCCAATACCTGTTGAGCTGCCCCACGTAAGCTGACTCTAAATAGGACCCTTTCGGTCTCTCGCCTCAGCCATTCAATTCTGCACAGTACTCGAAATGAACTACATATTCTTTCCAAGGACCCGATCCATCAAACGTATCTGGTTTGTAGTTACTCGTCTGATCTCTGATGCCTTGATACTGATTATTGCCGCCCACAGGAGGACCGCCGCCTGGTCTATGTTCACCGCTGCCTGGATACTGGTTTTCGCCACCCCTGGTCTGATCGCCGCCTGGTTTCTGCACTATGGATCGTCTCTGTATAATAACTTCAATAAATACTAACGCTTCCGACATCAACGATCGCCTCAGATCTCTAACCAAATCTGCATCTTCTAGGGGTGGACTTCTTTGCTTCTGACGAGCCGCCATCCCATCCAGTTCTTTGACTCTTCTTATTTCTTCCATTTTGCCTAGATGGAACTGTTCTCTCTTGACATCAACCTTGAAACTCGATTCAAGCGGTACAGTTTCTTCATCATCAAACGCTCCTCTAACTCTGGGCTGTGGCTGTGTTAACAACAGCGCCTCATCCTTCTGTTTCTCCAAAACTGGCGTTTCCTTCCACTCAGGCCGTCGTCGTCCAGGTACATACCTCTTTTCCGAATCTGGACTGGACGTAGAAAATGGATTCTCTGTACTTGTAGAAGCCATACTATTCCTGGATGGTGGTGGCGCTAACAGTGCCGCGTTGTCAGCGTCCTTCTGTTTTTCTCTAATCGCCGTCGGAGGTGGCGTCAAGGGTAGCGCCGCTGCAAACTCTAGCTCGCCGTCCACGGTCTTGGATGGGGTACAGCTGCCCTTTGGATGATCCTGGAACATCTTCCAACTCTTGGTTTTGATTCTATTTTCTCTTAACTTCTGGCTTCTAAATCCTACCGCTGCCACCAAAGCTCCTACGTGTAGCGTGTTGCGCCGAGCGGTCTGCACTGTTGCGAGACTTAACAGCAAGTGGATTCCCTCTCTCCCTCTTGTATCTCAAGAGGTATGCTGAGCACAGCTCTCCGTCACTCCGTCAGTAGAACAACAAGACCTGGTTAATGTTCCGCCATCTGGCATATATTCTAGGTATAAATACAGCTCCTTGTACAATCAGGGAAGGCTACTACCTGGGCTTCCGCTGGCCTATCTCCGGCGTCAGTTGGGCGCCTCTTGCTCGCCGCTGTGAGCACGATCTGCCGCCACTATAACCTCAGTCGGACTTGCGCCGCCAGGGATTCTCGGAGGTGAACAGCACGCCGCCCCTTTCTGGACTTTCCCCAGTATTAGGCTGGACTATGGCAGTATTCCCTTGGACTTCCTCCCTCCAGGTTCTGTCATCCAGGTCAGACCAGGCAAGTAAGACCCCGAGATGTGCCGTTCACCGCCTTAAATACCCCTCAGCGCAAGTCAAAGCGAGGCCAACCAATCACAACGTCGGATTTTAGGCCACCTTCCGCCCGTACAGGAAAGATAACTCGGGCAGAGGCTCCATTGTGCGCGCCCCGTATAGCTCGGCCGCTACACATCATTATGTTTGGTAACAAGTCTTACTTGAGTTGGATTGTCAGGGACATATGGGAAAAGAGGATCTTCTTCCTCATGACTAGAGTGCATAACCTCCACCTACACGTGATAACGCATCAGGTACTACCATTTCTGATGCAGGGTGATACACAATATCTTTGTCAAACTGCTGAAGTATAGCTAACCAGCGTTCATATATTTGCCCTTTCAACTGTTTCTGAAACACTGGTTTCAAAGCTTTGTGGTCACACTCTACTACAAAATGCTTCCCTCGCCAGTGGCGGCGCCAGAGTTACAGAAGTGAGTGGGTACAGCTGGGTATTGACCGCCGCGCAGCAGCGGCCTCGGCGCATAGCACAGAGCGGGGGTGGATTTCTGAAGTTGAGAAAATTTTTAAAACTTACGTTGTAAATGGTGTTCTCTTGAGCATTCTCAGACAATTAAATTAAAACAGTTTTATCCTTTTGAAACTTATTGGTTAGGTCTTTCAGTTGTAGAATACATCGTACATGGTGACATTTTAACGGAAGAACGCTGTTGTAAAGTGCGAGCACAAAGCATCAAACGACACTCTAATCGAAAATGAAAGTAGGCTGCATTCCAAACGGATTTGTTGCATGCTCTCGATTCTAGCATTCCTCGAATACTCTTAAGCGGTATGTTTCAGACCGTTTGAACGTGGCACGCCTTGTTGCAATTTGGGCCCTCGACTTCTGTTTGTTGTTTGCAGCTAGTGTGTGTGTGTGGGGAGGGGGGGGGGGGGGGGGCGGGCACACAAACATAATTTAAAAACTTAACTGATTTTGTGCACTTGAGAATATGGAATTAAGCATATGACACCGCAACGTTCAATACAACAGTTAAAATTATAGTATTTTTTTTACTACGCTTCGTGAAAAAAATGGAGGGGTAAGTACCCCCCATACCCCCCCCCCCCCCCCCCATGGTGCCGCCACTGTCCCTCGCAGGTAAGAAGCACAGTCCAAAATACTACTTACTAAGCCTAGTAACTCTAACTTCGTTGGATCATAGGACTGTTGCCAACGTGATAGGCCCTTTGAGCCAAAGTGAACTACTCTTGAAACACCATCCTCATGATTTTGGTAAAGCATGTATCCAATACCTCTAGAAGATGTTTCTACAGCTAGGCGAACTTCTAAATTAAATTTCGGAAATGCTAAAACTGATGACTTGAGCAAAAGATCCTTCAATCGTCGGAAGCTTTCACACATTCTGGGGTCCAGATAAATGAGGAATTCTTGCGAAGCAGTCGATGTAAAGGATAAGTGACAAGACTGTAATGAGGAATAAACATTTTAAACCAGTTGAATAAACCGAGTGCCCGTTTTAATTCTTTCTTACTGGTTGGACCAGGATAGTTTGCAAGGTAGTCTAATTTCTGTGGAGGGGGACGGATTTCATGTCCTAAAAAGATACATTTAGAAAATGCAAAGCAACATTTACTGGGTCCTAATTTAAGTCCTGCTTGTTCAAGGCTAAGCAATACTTCATGCAAATGTTGTAAATGTTCATTAAAATTGGCTAAAAAAATACAGATGTCATCCAAATAGCACATTATCATATTAAAAGTGAGTCCCCGAAATATCTTATCCATCAATAATTGGAATGAATTGGGACTTTGTCGTAAGCCCATGGGTAATCTCAAAAATTTGTATGTCCCAGATATACTCTATTGAAAGCTGTATATTTACTTGAGTCAGCTGAAATAGGCATTTGAAAGAAGCCTTTCGACAGATCAATGCATGTGAAAAGAGAAGGAGAACTCTCTGAAATGGACTCTGTCAGTTCTTGCAAATCAGGAATTGTATACCTGAATTCTTCAGTTCGAGTATTGAGATATCTAAAATCCACACCAAATCGATAACTAGATAAGCTCTGTTGCCTATCCAATTCACCAGGATTTTGTTTGGGTTTATTTCTCTTGGTAACTAAAACAATTGGACTAGTAATAGGGAGATCCTCATTTTCGGTAACTGGACAAATTATACCTTGTTCCAAAAGTTCATCCAAATGATGACGTAAAACTGTCCGTTTATCCGGTAACAACCGGTAAGGCCATTGATGTTTAGATTTGGCATCTCTCTTTAAATGGATTTTGTGTTCAACCAAATGGGTTAGACCAAGTGTAGGATTCTGTGGTGTTACAAATACATTCTTATGTGAATACAAACACTGCAGCAACTCCCCTTTCTGGGTCTCAGAAAGCTGTGCAGAAATACAGTCTTTGAGGCAGAGTTTGAATTGAAAAAAATCAGAATTAGCTACATTGTCATTATCAGTTACTGAGGAAGAAGCAACATCAAAAGCTTCTCTCCCAGAAATGACATCAGTGACATGTGCACATGTAGCTTGTCTGTTGGGAAGATATATGATATCATTAGTATTGCCACATAATTTGAGTGTGGCAAGATTTGTACCTTTATGTATGAATACTTTATCATGACCTGGATTCAAAATTTTAATTGGGCATGACTGTTACCAAGGCTTTGGCAAGAAATACGCCCCTATGAGTAGTATCAGAATGTCCCCCACAAATTCCCTGGGTTCCAATGGGAGATAGTTTTGTTGACGTGACCAGTTATAATACACTCAGAATTAGGTCCAATGACACGGGAATGAGCACATCTAATTTTACTATTAGTTTTAATACCCCTAATATTTGAAGCTTTACCAAAATTCAATACAACTGAATTTTCGTTCATGTATTGAGTTCCTAAAATCAAAGGATGTGTAATAGCATTCAATGTATGCACTTGTACCCAAGTGTATTTTCCACTATTAGAATGCAACTGAACACTGGCAGTACCATATATGCTTACTGAAGACTTATTGGCCAATTCAATAGCCCTGTTGCTTTCTTGAAAATTTTTCTTGTAAGAATGAGGTATGGAAAGATAAAAACCCTTGGGAATCACGTTAACTGTACTGCCCGAATCAAGCAATGCAGTTATCGGTTGATTACCAACAGAAATATGCAAATACATAAAACCTGAATGTTCATTGCAGTCAATTTCGCGCCTATCCTTTTCTAAGTCAGTTCTGTTAACGAAATTTAGGGCCTGGCCTGAGGGCTGCGCGGTACTCTCAGGTAACTCGAGTTTAAATTCCGGCACTGTTTAGCAGTATGTCCCACTTTGGTACAGATTTGATAGACAGGTTTGGACTGTGCAGAAATAGTAGTGAGGGTAACACAATCTGTCGCACCATGGCCCTGGTTTGAACACAACTGGCAAATGGTAGATGGGGACTGGCGACCCTGGCCTGTCCAGTTGCACTGTGATTTCTTGTGTCCCGATGCTGAACATTTGTAACAAATGAAGGTAGAAGTGTTGACAGTTTCAGGCTGGTCTCATAGATGTAATGTCCTGTGCCTCAAGTTTGTCCAAACGTTGAGTGAGAATCTCAATATTTTTTGTATGTTCATGTAATGTATTTGATCAACATCATGCACTGTGCGGTAGCCATGGGCTTCACCTAGCTTAGCCACGTGCAGGGCATCACGAATAGTTTGACTGCGACCAACTCTAACGAAAAGGTCAAGTTGGTTAGGTGAACCTCTTATGAATTTAAATGACATGTCTGCTTCTAATTTGTGCAATCGTTTCCCATTTTCGAACACTTGTGCATGAAGTTCTTCAATGCTATGATTTGGCAATAACACCAAGTTGTGGAAAGCAGCCTCCTCGGCAATGAATGAAGGGGTGGATAATAAATTGCAGTATTCTGTAGAAAATGCAGCCTTGAGAGACTGCCATGATGATTTTACAGAGTCTGGTAAAGATGTAAACCATACCCGTGCAGGTCCTTGCAAATGAAGATGGAAAGCAACTATTGCGCTTGGGCTCTCAGGTACAATATTTGTCAAAAGTAAATAGGAATTAAATCCATCTAAAAACTTCTGTGCATTTTCATGCATGAATCCAGAAAAATTCTTTATTGTCTTGTCTAACATTCCCATAGTTGGCTCCGTCCATATCAAAAATATTGTGCCAGTGGAAGTAGCAGCACTTGTGGAACCGGTTCAAACTGGTGCGGCACGAAAATCTGGTTCGCGTTGAGGCAACGCAAAACGTCCCGGGGTACTAACTGGTAATGTTTTAAGATTAGGCGAACTTGCCCAATAATGTTCAAAAGTTTCATTTAAAAACGGCATGTTAGGATCAGTTTTAGTCAAGAAAGGGTTGCTGTTATTCATACTGGTCAAAGTTGGTGCCACATCCGACAGACAAAAAGCATGTGTAACATGAACAGTTGAAACATGAAGGCAAAAATATGACGAACGTTGTCAATTCCGACAATACAAAAATTATATGATGCTGAAAAAGTCATTTGGATTCTCCACCATGTGACGGGGAAAGTCTATATATTTAAACAAATAATGAATTTCAACATTCTTGGTCTTCATTTCTTTTCTACTTTTATTTCGAACAACGGAAACGGTTACAATCATGATGTCATCTCCCCACAGTAATCTCTGTATCTCCGATGTTTTTTAATTAAGGGTAGTAACTCCAAAACAAATTACTGACAAAAACACATTATCTGAACCAGGCAAACTTGCAACCTCGGTGACTTTATTCACTAACCCATAACATGATATTGATGAACAGATATCATTTACTTCAGAAGTATATTGTGAGAAGAAAATATACCGAGGATCGCTTGCAAATCTCACATCTGAGCTAAATAATCTGGCGTTGAAATAACGTTTCAAAGTCAGTTTTGTATTCCTTGTATCAAATGTTCCTGAACCATCTGGCTGGGAAATGGTAAGGAAATGACTGTGCTTCATTTTGAAGAAAGAAATAGGCTTGTTTCTCTCGCCTGGTGCCATAGAAAAAATCTTGTCTTCATACAAGTCAGCAAAGTGTTGTGCCAAAACAACTGGCTGCAGTGAAGAATAAAGTGGAGCTGTTGTAGCAAGAGGTAAGCATCGCAGATGCTGGGTCTCATTTTTTGGTGGCCCACGCAAAATGTGTAGCAATGCAGAGGCTAAATATTTGGGTGTGCCGGGTTATAGGGATATTTTTTTTTAGCACAAAATCAATCTTAGACCTTCAAAATCCATTCGAGAAAAACGAATTGCTTAATTGACAGCCCAGGAGGTTGGGCAATATCGCTGAATTGATTGGGGGTGGGGTGGGGAGGGGGATAGGTTGAAGTGGAAATATTTTTTGTTGCATAAGATCAATATAAATCGTTCAAAACGAATTCACGTAATTGGCACCCCCCCCCCCCCCCCCCCCCCCCCCTCGGTTCAAAGCAATCTGAATTTTTTCGTATAAAATCAATTGAAATCCTTCAAAACACATTTTGGAGTCAAAAATTTATTTTTGCCCAGTTGAACCCATCTGGGGTGGGGGTCAGTGGGTCAGAGGTGTCGATTTTTTTTTCTCACATAAAATCAATCTAAATCCTTCAAAATGCATTTTGGAGCAACAGAAACAAAATCAGCCACATTGGTCAATGTTTGTTCGAGTTATAATGCTAATGAGCTAAAAAATCATAAAAATCAATTAAGTATAGGGAATAAACTGGATGGAAAAATTGGACAGAACTGGTTATCATGCTTGATCAAGATATTATTGAGATGAACTCGAATAACAAAAATCAGCCAGATTGATCGACTTTTGTTCAAGTTATCACGCTAAAAAGCTCAAAATTCATAAAAATCAAATAGAAGTAGGGTGTATAGCTCTGGATGGAAAAATCAGACAAGAGTGGTTGTCGAACTTGATCATGATATTATTTATTTATTTATTTATTAGCTCACCTGAGCGAAGCTCAAGGGGAGCTTAACTAATCACTTTCTGTCCGTCGTCCGGCGTCCGTCGTCCGTCGTCGTCCGTCCGGCGTTAACTTTACATTATCGACTTCTCCTCCTAAACCACTAGCCCAATTTTATTCAAATGTTGGCTAAATGTTTATTACCTAATGCCAATTCAGATTTGTTCAAATGAAGTTGCCCCTCCTCCTGGGTGGTGCCACACCCCCAAGGGGCACCAAAATCTTTGTAAATCTTCTTCTCATGAACCAGCAGTAGCAGAGACTTGATATTTGGTGTGCAGCTTCCTTTTGAGGTGTAGACTCAGATTTGTTCAAGAGAAGTTTGTGGGGCTATACTTGACGTTGTTATGAGAGGGGCAAAATTTTTTGCCCCGCCCAAAATTTCTATTTTCCAAACCGAGAGGCTGATTTGAACCAAATTTTATGTGAGGGCTTATTGGGTCATGAGTACTTGATTTATGCAAAAAAAAATTTTCCCGCAGCCCCGTGGGAACCGCAGGAGCTAAAAATAGAAAAAATTTAAAACGCCCATATCTCCAAAACTGCACGGCACTGAGAATTTTTATTTGGTCTGCAGCTTCCTTAGGACCAACAGAAAGGATTGGTAAAAAAAAATTGCCATCGGTTTTATTATAGGGTACAGTTTCGGGACTTTGAAAAAGTGCTGAGTCAGCACTTTTTAACACTGTAGGCAATGGGAAAAACATTAAAAAATCTTCTTCTCCAGATCCAGCAGGCAGAATCTTTTGATATTTGGTATGCAACATTGTAGGGTGGATCTGATTCAAGTTTGTTCAAATCGGCCCCCTGGGTTCATATTTTGGCTCAGTATAGGAGCCCGATTTCGAACTTAGTGCATTTCAGGCAAATTTCTTAAAAAATCTTCTTCTCCAGATCCAGCAGGCAGAATCTTTTGATATTTGGTATGCAACATTGTGGGGTGGATCTGATTCAAGTTTGTTCAAATCGGCCCCCTGGGTTTATATTTGGGTTCAGTATAGGAGCCCAAATTTGAACTTACTGCATTTCAGGCAAATTTCTTTGAAAATCTTCTTCTCCAGATCCAGCAGGCAGAATCTTTTGATATTTGGTATGCAACATTGTAGGGTGGATCTGATTCAAGTTTGTTCAAATCGGCTCCCTAGATTCATATTTGGGCTCACTATAGGAGCTCGAATTCGAATTTAGTGCATTTCAGGCAAATTTCTTCAAAAATCTTCTTCTCCAGATCCAGCAGGCAGAATCTTTTGATATTTGGTATGCAATGTTGCGGGGTAGATCTGATTCAAGTTTGTTCAAATTGGCCCCCTGGATACATATTTGGGCTTACTATAGAAGCCCGAATTCGAACTTAGTGCATTTCAGGCAAATTTCTTAAAAAATCTTCTTCTCCAGATCCAGCAGGCAGAATCTTTTCATATTTGGTAAGCAACATTGTGGGGTGGATCTGATTCAAGATTGTTCAAATCGTCCCCTGGGTTAATATTTGGGCTCAGTATAGGAGCCCGATTTCGAACTTAGTGCATTTCAGGCAAATTTCTTAAAAAATCTTCTTCTCCAGATCCAGCAGGCAGAATCTTTTGATATTTGGTATGCAACATTGTAGGGTGGATCTGATTCAAGTTTGTTCAAATCGGCCCCCTGGGTTCATATTTGGGCTCAGTATAGGAGCCCGATTTCGAACTTAGTGCATTTAGGCAAATTTCTTAAAAAATCTTCTTCTCCAGATCCAGAAGGCAGAATCTTTTGATATTTGGTATGCAACATTGTGGGGTGGATCTGATTCAAGTTTGTTCAAATCGGCTTCCTAGATTCATATTTGGGCTCACTATAGAAGCTCGAATTTGAACTTAGTGCATTTCATGCAAATTTCTTAAAAAATCTTCTTCTCCAGATCCAGCAGGCAGAATCTTTTCATATTTGGTAAGCAACATTGTGGGGTGGATCTGATTCAAGTTTGTTCAAATCGGCCCCCTGGGTTTATATTTGGGCTCAGTATAGGAGCCCAAATTTGAACTTAGTGCATTTCAAGCAAATTTATTAAAAAATCTTCTTCTCCAGATCCAGCAGGCAGAATCTTTTGATATTTGGTATGCAACATTGTGGGGTGGATCTGATTCAAGTTTGTTCAAATCGGCTTCCTAGATTCATATTTGGGCTCACTATAGAAGCTCGAATTCGAACTTAGTGCATTTCAGGCAAATTTCTTAAAAAATCATCTTCTCCAGATCCAGCAGGCAGAATCTTTTGATATTTGGTATGCAACATTGCGGGGTGGATCTGATTCAAGTTTGTTCAAATCAGCCCCCTGGATTCATATTTGGGCTCACTATAGAAGCTCGAATTCAAACTTAGTGCATTTCGGGCAAATTTCTTCAAAAATCTTCTTCTCCAGATCCAGCAGGCAGAATCTTTTCATATTTGGTATGCAACATTGCGGGGTGGATCTGATTCAAGTTTGTTCAAATCGGCCCCCTGGATTCATATTTGGGCTTAATATAGAAGCCCGAATTCGCACTTAGTGCATTTCAGGCAAATTTCTTCAAAAATCTTCTTCTCCAGATCCAGCAGGCAGAATCTTTTGATATTTGGTATGCAACATTGCGGGGTGGATCTGATTCAAGTTTGTTCAAATCGGCCCCCTGGATTCATATTTGGGCTTAATATAGAAGCCCGAATTCGCACTTAGTGCATTTCGGGCAAATTTATTAAAAAATCTTCTTCTCCAGATCCAGCAGGCAGAATCTTTTGATATTTGGTATGCAACATTGTGGGGTGGATCTGATTCAAGTTTGTTCAAATCGGCTTCCTAGTTTCATATTTGGGCTCACTATAGAAGCTCGAATTCGAACTTAGTGCATTTCAGGCAAATTTCTTAAAAAATCTTCTTCTCCAGATCCAGCTTCAGAATCTTTTCATATTTGGTAAGCAACATTGTGGGGTGGATCTGATTCAAGTTTGTTCAAATCGGCCCCCTGGGTTTATATTTGGGCTCCGTATAGGAGCCCAAATTTTAACTTAGTGCGTTTCAGGCATATTTCTTAAAAAATCTTCTTCTCCAGATCCAGCAGGCAGAATCTTTTGATATTTGGTATGCAACATTGTAGGGTGGATCTGATTGTGATTCATGAACGCATTTATTTGTAAAGTTGATAGAATCTTAGACAAAATTTGCAGAAAAGATCTACTATAGAAGGGGTGGTATCCAGGGTGAACCGTTTACCCAAATCTAGCAGTACTAATGCATTATTCACACAAATCTTCGTTCAAATTTTATGACCCCTCATTGGAACACACGCATTCAGCTCATTCCAACAAAGGTCATATGCCATGTTTTCGAGACAAAGGAATAAAAATTTTAGTTATTCATGAAATTTTTAGGCAACTGTTGTCTGTTATTCACATTGCTTCATGAAATTTCAGTACTTTTAGAAGTTACCTCAGTAATCAAGGGTTAATTCCCCTTAATTAAATGTCGCCTCTAAAAAACAACCACTTTGCATATCTTACCTTTTTACCAGCATAACTGCCAAAACTTGTCAGCATTCTTCGCAAAAATCGCTATTCAAATTTTAATTTTTGTCTCTTAAACATACATGTACTTATCGCTTGTAAATACCCCATTGGAATGAGCTTTTTGAGCTCATTCCAATGAGAGGTCGCACACCATGCTTTTTGAGTCAAAAAAGCAATTTTTTTAGTTATTCCAGAATTTCGTACGTAAAACACAGCTTTATGACTTCACATTAAAATGAGCTCTCTAAGCTTGTTCCAATCAACATTCACGCACTATGTCTTTCACACAAAAAATAAAATTTGCCATTTATTCAGGAATTTTGTTTGCAAGAACACTCTTACCCCCGCCCCCCCCCCCCCCCCCCACAAACACACACACACAAACACACACACACACACACAGACACACACATCTAAAAGTTCGTCAGCAAAAAAACAGTTACTTCAATTTTTAAATGCATTATAGGAACAACTTGCCTAATCAAATTTAAATACTTTTGCATCATTCTGTATCTAGAACAAACCATTTACCATATCTTTACGCAAAATTCTCCAGCATCATTCACAAAAAAACACCATTATTTATATATTCACATTTCTGTCTCAAAAATATACCTGATCTTCCCATACCCCTATTGGAATAAGCTGTTTGAGCTTGTTCCAATGATGATAAAAAAAAATAAAATTTGTGAAAATTTTTGTTTTCTTGCATGCAAATATATACATGTAGCACATGGAAGATATCCACAGTTGGGGAGAGATGTCCAAGGCTATCTCTTCACATTCCTTGTTTGTGCTTCATGCTAAACCAGTTTGTCTGCAGAGATAAATTTGCTTTATTAAAAATCATTGGAGATTGGCCACACACCAATGATTTTAAATAAAACTAATTTTAGGTAACAAATGTTGAACTTCAAACAAAATCTATCACTCAACCAGTTAATGTTGATGAGGCATGACATGGTGAAGGTGACCTAAAATACTTCTTAGAGTCACTTTGTCAGGTGAGCGATTAAGGCCACGTGGGGCCTCTTGTTTATTTATTTATTTATTTATTTATTTATTTATTTATTTATTTATTTATTTATTTATTTATTGGTGTTTAATGTCACATATTTTTTCACAATGGCTATTCATGACCACAACATGAGTATCAACACAAGACCAGGGATGAGCATTAATATGCCGTGTTGCCCATTTTAGAGAGGTTTTGCACCTCCCAAGCATTGGTGACTGGGTCCTATTTTACCAGTAAAACAGCCTGTTTATCACAGCTAACGAGGACAAAATTCATGAAAATCAATTAAGGGGCATAACTCTGGATGGAAAAATTGGACAGGACTGGTTGTCACAGTTGATCAAGATATTATTGAGATAATGTTATATACCAAAAATCAGCCAAGATTGGTCAACGTTTGTTCGGGTTATCGCACTAACAAGCCCAGTTCGACAGATGGCTGACATCTGCCAACTGACCTCGCCAAACAATAAGTCGAGTTTCAAAAATGAGTCCATCCTTACCTCCAGGAATTTCTTCATCTGGTTTAGTCTCATCATCATTATCTGATACTGAAGAAGATTCACTATCATCATTCTCTGATTTAACCAATGGATGTTCTTGAAGGTCTGAAAGTGTTTCTTTACCAATAGATATATCTGCAAGGGCAGATATACAACAATAACTATTTCAATTCAATTTATAACAAGAGGTAAGCATCGCAGATGCTGGGTCTTGTTTTTGGTGGCCCACACCAAACGTGTAGCAATGCCTACGCTAAACATTTGCCAGAATTTGCAATGCTGAGGCTAAACATTTGTCAGAATTTACAAAGTAAGAACTGTAACTCTGGATAAAAACAGTAGACATGTGTTTTTCGAATGTGGTGATGATATTTTTGAGATGAACTCATACTAACAGCAAGAGGCCCCACAGGGCCTGAGGGTGCTCACCTGTCACTGACAGCTATCAACCCAAGGAACTGCCTTGAACAAACTTGCATCTGCGCCTCTTAAGAAAACCATATACCAAATATCAAAAGGTTCTGAGCGGTGGATCTGAAAAAAATAGATTTTTAAAGAATATTCCTCATACTGAACTAAGTTATAAATCGGGCCCCCTATATTGAACTAAATTATAAGTTTGGCTCCTATAGGGGGCCCAAATATGAACCCAGGGACTTGGCTTGAATAAACATGAATCTCGCGTCCCTAAGGATGCTGTATACCAGATATCAAAGGATTCTGCCTACTGGATCTAAAGAAAAATATTTTTACAGAATATTCCTCATATTGAACTAAGTTATAATTCAGGCTTTGACAGGGGGCCCAAATATGAATCCAGGGAATTGGCTTTAACAAATTTGAATCTCACATCCCTAAGGATATTGTATACCAAATATCAAAAGATTCTGACTGGTGGATGTGAAGAAGATTTTTAAAGAATGTTCCTCATAATGAAAAAAGTTATAATTCGGGCTCCCACAGGGAGCGCATATATGAACCCAGGGACTTGGCTTGAACAAACTTCAGGTTTATGATATATGTTTTTCCTGTCTTGTTTCTTCTTTGTTTCAACTTAAGGTTTACTATATCTGTTTTTCCTGTCTTGTTTCCCCTTTGCTGCAACTTCAGGTTTACTATATCTGTTTTTCGTGTCTTACTTCTTTGCTGCAACTTCAGGTTTACTATATCTGTTTTTCCTGTCTTGTTTTTTCTTTCCTGCAACTTCAGGTTTACTATATCTGTTTTTCCTGTCTTACTTCATCTTTGCTGCAACTTCAGGTTTACTATATCTGTTTTTCCTGTCTTGTCTCTCCTTTGCTGCAACTTCAGGTTTACTATATCTGTTTTTCCTGTCTTACTTCATCTTTGCTGCAACTTCAGGTTTACTATATCTGTTTTTCCCGTCTTGTTTCTTCTTTGCTGTAACTTCAGGTTTACTATATCTGTTTTTCCTATCTTGTTTCTCCTTTGCTGCAACTTCAGGTTTACCATATCTGTTTTTCCTGTCTTTTTTCTTCTTTGCTGCAAATTCAGGTTTACTATATCTGCTTTCCTGTCTTCTTTTTTCTTATCAGCCACTGCTGGTATTGTATACCTGTTTGACGCATACAGAATTTTCTTTTGTTTATTGCTTTCTTTACTGTAGCACTTCCGTGAAGCATTCCTCCATAGGTCTCTTTTCCTTTGTTGATCAATGAAACATGTCTGTAACCTTTCCGGCATAGGTGACACCTGCAAATAGGGGGAAAATAATTTTAAACCATGTTGATATGAAAGTGTTGTAGATTGAAAAATTTAATGTTTTATATCATTATGAAAACTTTTTTCCAAACTACTAACAATGATATCATTAGAAACTTCCAGTCTATTATTATAAATTAAAGTGATCACTGTTCCTGTGAATACTTACACTCATCTTTTATGTACTTTGGATAATTGATTTTGGTTATATTAGGCTAAAAAAAAATAATGTTTTGATTCTCAGGCCCTCCCTCGTTGGATTTGAACCTCCTCATTAGACATTTTTATTATATCATATTTTTTAAGAATATGTGAAAACTTGGAATGGTCATTTTTTCACATTTCTCAACATATAATTATTTAGCTGTGTTTGCAGTAAATTGTTTTTTCATGTTGCAGTTTATGGGAGAGTGCCCAGAGGCACTCTCCCATAAACTGTAACAAGGCAAATTCTGATATACTGGATCATGGCTAATAATGGCCGCAACACAGATATAAACTCAAGTTCAACCAACCATTTAGAGCCATGTTTCCCATTTTAAAGGACTCCTACCCCAAGCATTGGTTACTGGGGCCTATTCCAATGGATCATGATGTTTGACAGATCTATACCATTAAAAAGAACAATAAAATACAAATCCTTTTAGCTGTTGTTACGGCAGTTAGTTATAAAAGGTATACTATAATTACACTAAAATACAACCTTTTCTCTTTTTCAAGTAGAAAGACAGCAAAAAGATTTACTGAATATACTCAACCCTTTACACACAAAAAAAAAAATAAAAATAAAATCCTCCCTCCCTCCCTCACTGATTTGAAAAAAAAATTGCCTGAGAATCAATTCATTTTTTTTATTTGGCCTTATAGGTTGAAATCAAATCAGAAGAATTGTCAACTTTCTTTTCTTTTTTTTTCTTCTAATTGTTATTTACACACTAGCTCTTTTGTGTTTTTTGGGTGTTCATGTGCCATGAACACTCGGTTAAACAATAACAGTCTATTGTTTGACTGGGTGTTCATGTTCCATGAACACCTGTCTAGTCTAACATGATTAGCAGACGGCACTTAACATATTTTCTGCTATAAAACTGAAAAGTTTCAATTTTTGCTTCCGAAACATAGTTTATGACCCCCTCATTGTAACAACACAATGAGCTAGTTCTAGTGATGGGTCATAAGCTATGTTTTTGGAAGCAAATTTTTTTCTTCAGTTTTTGCTTCCAAAACATAGCCTATGACCCCTCATTGGAACGAGCTTCTTCCAATGAGGGGTCATAAACAATGTTTTCGAGGCAAAAGCTAAAACTTTTTGATTGTTTAGCAGAAGATATTTTAAGTGTCGCCCAGTAATCGTGTTTGACGATCATGTGATAAAAAGGATCTCAAATTCTTCCTATTTTAAATGGAACTTATAAACCTCGTCAACTAAATTCTGTATAAAATAGGAACTCATTTGAAATGCTCTTTGACTTAAATCGAGTCCGAATCATACTCTGCTTCCTCCTCTGATATCTTCCACGGTTAAAATGTCAGAAAACAGTTGCTGTATGCAGCGTTTACATTTTACATGAACACATGCACACACTTTTTATTTCTACTCATTATTTGTTTGTTTGGACAATTAAGCCAGCTTGCAAGATTGACCACAAAATTGAATCTCTCCTGGCTTTGATCAATAGTTCAATTGTTTTGTCTGGAGGAATGGTAAAAATATTTTCAAAAGTATATAAATATCGTGGATTAAATATTTTTGGAGAGTCAATGTGTAAGTTAGTTACCAACTTCGTTGTCGAGAGTCATGAATATGAATAACCTGGGAACGTGCGGTAACACCTCGTGCTATGCGCTCGCGCTCGGTGTCACTCACCGCATGTACCCAAGTTGTTCATTTCATGAATCGCTCCAACTCAGTTGGTAACTATTACTTGCATGCTGCAAATTTGGTTTTGGGATTTCATTCAGTAAACGTAAGCATCCTTTAAGCAACATGTACATTGTATCTATATCGATTGATCTTTTTGGATTAGCATCTTATGTTCACATATGTTCCAATAAGACTAAAATCCCCCTCCTCTGATTGGACGAGAGCTCACTTAGTATATTCTATGTTTACGGCTCAAATGGCAAATGTTACCGTCTGACGTCACAACTCGAAATATTTGCAATGACGTCGTCCGTTTCGTAACTGCTTCATCAACGGACTGACTAGCAAGCCGCTGAATTTTTCTGGATATTTCACGTGTGCAGTAGACGGTGTTCCTGGTGAAGTGTTGTTTAAATTACAAACCGATTTACTGTTTGAACTAAGATGGAATGAGTTTATCTGGTTTATTGAGTATTTATCCAGTGACGTCGTGGATACACGAGAAGTTTATTAGCTCACCGAACGGACCTTAACTTATCACTTGCCATCCGTCGTCGTCTGTCGTGAACTTTACACTATCGACTTCTCCCAAACTACTGGACCAAATTGAACCAAATTTAGTGTGCATGTTCCTTATCGAGAACATTTTTAGCTCACCTGACTGAAAGTCAGGGTGAGCTATTCTGATCACTTTTCGTCCGCCGTCCGTCGTCCAGCATCCGTCGTGCGTCGTCTGTCGTCCGGCATCTGTCGTCCGTCGTGAAGGTGGTGTTTGGGCCCTTTTCTCCCAAACCACTGGCCGCATATTAATGAAATTTCATGTGAATAGGGGTTATATAAGGGCATTTTGATTTTTTGTCAAATTAGGTTTCGGCTCACATTGAGCAGAGGGATTGGGCAAAAATGCTCCAATTCTTAAAAAATCTTCTTCTCAAGAACCAGCAATAGCAGAGACTTGATATTTGGTATGCAGCTTCCTTTTGAGGTGTAGACTCAAGTTTGTTCAAGAGAAGTTGGAGGGGCTATATTTGACGATGTTAAAGGAGGGGCAAAAATTTTGGCCCCGCCCCAAATTTCTATTTTCCAAACCGAGGCCGATTTGAACCAAATTTTACGTGAGTGCTTATTGGGTCATAAGTACCTAATTTATGCAGAATTTTTTTTCCACGTAGCCCCGTGGGAACCACAGGAGCTAAAAATAGAAAAAAATGAAAACACCCATATCTCCAAAACTACACGGCACTGAGAATTCTTATTTGTTGTGAAGCTTCCTTAGGAGCAACAGAATGGAATGGTCAAAAAAAATTGCCATCGGTTTTATCATGGGGTACTTTTTGGGGACTTTGAAAAAGTGCTGAGTCAGCATTTTTTAACACGGTGGGTAATGGGAAAAACATGTAAGACTACTTTTCTCCGAAACCACTGCTCCAAAAGCTTTAAAATTTCACATATAACATCTTTGGAAGATTGTTTCACACTTTTATTGAAATCAATTGCCTGGGTCGATATTTGGGCTCTCTATGGGAGCCCAAATGTTTAAATTAGTGCAGTATGAGGAGTATTTTTGAAAAATCTTCTTCAGATCTAGCAATAAGAATCTTTTGATATTCGGTATGCAGCATCCTTAGGGGGGTGAGATTCAAGTTTGTTGAAGCCAAATCCCTGGGTTCATATTTAGGCTGAAAATTTGGGGTCCCGTTGCGGACTTCGAAATTTTGGACCAAAATCCGAAATTTTTTTTTTGTTTTTTCTACGTTTCGGTCAATTTTAAGAAAAAAAAAAAAAAAATTTCCCCCTGAAAATTTGGGGTGCGGGTGGAACTTAGAAAATTTTGGACCAAAATCCTGAAAATTTTTTTTTTGTTTTTTTATGCGTTTCTGTCAATTTTAAGACAAAATTTTTTTTTTTTTTCCCCCCTGAACATTTGGGGTACGGGTGAGCCTTAGAAAATTTTGGGCCAAAATCCTGAAATTTTTTTTTTTTTTTGTTTTTTATGCATTTCTCTCGATTTTAAGACAAAAAAAAATTATTTTTTTTCCCTGAAAATTTGGGGTCCGGGTGAGACTTCGAAAATTTTGGACCAAAATCCTGAAAATTTTTTTTTGTTTTTTATGCGTTTCTGTCAATTTTAAGACAAAAAAAAAAAATTTTTTCCCCCTGAAAATTTGGGGTCCGGGTGGGACTTCGAAAATTATGGACCAAAATCCTGAAAATTTTTTTTTGTTTTTTATGCGTTTCTGTCAATTTTAAGACAAAAAAAAAATTTTTTTTTCCCCCTGAAAATTTGAGGTCCGGCTTAGAAAATTTTGGACCAAAATCCTAAAAAAATTTTTTTGTTTTTTCTGCGTTTTGGTCAATTTTAAGACAAAAAAAAAAAAAAAATTTTCCCCTGAAAATTTGGGGTCCGGGTTGGACCAAAATCCTGAAATTAGTTTTATCGTTTTTTATGCGTTTTAAGAAGAAGAAAAAAATTTAGGCTGAAAGTATTTTGTTTGGGAAAAAAATCTGTTTTTTATGTGTTTATCTCAATATTGGGACGTAAAAGTGCAGGAACTGAAAATAGAAGGAAAATCCTGTGTATTGTGTGGGCACAATCGCTTCATCGAGTTGGTATATGCTTTTCTTAGGATGGGCGTATGCAGCTTATTCAAGTCAAGTCCCTGGTTTGATATTTAGACTACCATGTCAGGTGAGCATCCTCATGCCCCCTGGGGCCTCTTGTTCAAACGACTTCTCTGAAACCACTGGTCCAATTTTCATGAAACTTCATGTGGATGTTCATTACTATATGGCAATTCATATTTGTTCAAATGAAATGGCCACACCCCTTGGGGGCTCTGTTTGGGGCATAACTCTGATAGCACCGTATGAATTATAGAAAAATTATTAAAAAATCTTCTTCTCCAGAACCAGTGGGCAGAATCTTTTGATACTTTGTATGCAGCATCTTGGTATGTGTGTGATTCAAGTTTGTTCAAATCGGCTCCCTGGATTCATATTTGGGCTCACTATAGAAGCCCAAATTCGAACTTAATGCATTTCAGGCAAATTTCTTTAAAAATCTTCTTCTCCAGATCCAGCAGGCAGAATCTTTTGATATTTGGTATGCAACATTGTGGGGTGGATCTGATTTAAGTTTGTTCAAATCGGCCCCTGGATTCACATTTGGGCTCAGTATAGAAGCCCGAATTCGAACTTAGTGCATCTCAGGCAAATTTCTTAAAACATCTTCTTCTCCAGATCCAGCAGGCAGAATCTTTTGATATTTGGTATGCAACATTGTGGGGTGGATCTGATTTACGTTTGTTCAAATCGGCGCCCAGGATTCATATTTGGGCTCAGTATAGAAGCCCGAATTCGAACTTAGTGCATTTCAGACAAATTTCTTCAAAAATCTTCTTCTCATGATCCAGCAGGCAGAATCTTTTGATATTTGGTATGCAACATTGTGGGGTGGATCTGATTCAAGTTTGTTCAAATCGGCCCCCTGGATTCATATTTTGGCTCACTATAAAAGCTCGAATTCGAACTTAGTGCATTTCAGGCAAATTTCTTAAAAAATCTTTTTCTCCAGATCCAGCAGGCAGAATCTTTTGATATTCGGTATGCAACATTGTGGGGTGGATCTGATTCAAGTTTGTTCAAATCGACCCCTTGGGTTCATATTTGGGCTCAGTATAGGAGCCCAATTTGAACTTGGTGCATTTCAGGCAAATTTCTAAAAAAATCTTCTTCTCAAGATCCAGCAGGCAGAATCTTTTGATAATGGGTATGCAGCATGCTTAGGGGGGTGGGATTCAAGTTTGTTCAAGCCAAGCCCCTGGGTTCATATTTGGGCTCACTGTGGTAGCCCGAATGATAACTTAGTTCAAAATGAGGAATTTTCTTTAAAAATCTTCTTCAGATCCAGCAGTCGGAATGTTTTGATATTTGGTATGCAGCATCCTTAGGGGGGTGAGATTCAAGTTTGTTCAAGCCATGTCCCTAGGTCCATATTTGGGCTCACTGTGGGAGCCCGAATGATAACTTAGTTCAAAATGAGGAATTTTCTTTAAAAATCTTCTTCAGATCCAGCAGTCGGAATGTTTTGATATTTGGTATGCAGCATCCTTAGGGGGTGAGATTCAAGTTTGTTCAAGCCATGTTGCTAGGTCCATATTTGGGCTCACTGTGGGAGATTGAATTGTAACTTAGTTGGAAATGAGGAATTTTCTTAAAAAAATCTTCTTCTTCAGATCCAGCAGTCGGAATGTTTTGATATGTGATGTGTGGCATCTTTAGGGGGGTGAGATTCAGGTTTGTTAAAGCCAAGTCCCTGGGTCCATATTTGGGCTCCCTGTGGGAGCCCGAAATATAACTTAGTTCAAAATGAGGAATTTTCTTTAAAAATCTTCTTCTTCAGATCCAGCAGATGAATGCTTTTGATATTTGGTATGCAACATCCTTAGGGGGGTAATATTCAAGTTTGTACAAGCCATGGCCCTAGTTCCATAAAACTTGTCTCCCATGACTTCATTCCTTTGTAGTGTTGATGAACCATGTCTAACTGAATGTGACACCCAAATACTTCTTTGAACCACTTTAGTCGGTGAGCGATTAAGGCTCCTTGGGGCCTCTTGTTATTTTAAACCATCATTTAGAATCTTTTAATATTTGGTATATAACATCTCTATTGGGGTCAGATTCAAGTTTGTTCAAATCAAGTCCCTGGGTTAATAATTGGGTTCCCTGTACGAGCCCGAATTTTAACATAGTGAAATATGAGGAAATTGATTTAAAAATCTTCTTCTTCAAATCCACCAGTCAGAATGCTTTCATATTGGTATACAACATCTATATGGGGGTCAGATTCAAGCTTGTACAAATCGGGTCCCTGAGTGAGTATTTGGGCTCTCTATTGGAGCCCAAAGTTTAACTTCATGCAATTTGAGGAAATTTCTTTAAAAATCTTCTTCTTCAGATCCACCAGTCAGAATCCTTTCATATTTGGTATACAACATCTATAGGGGGGTCAAAATCAAGTTTGTTCAAATTGAGTCCCTGGGTTTATAGTTGGGCTCCCTATGAGAGCCTGAATTTTAACTTAGTGAAATATGAGGAAATTTCTTTAAAAATCTTCTTCTTCAGATCCACCAATCAGAATGCATTCATATTTGGTATACAACATCTTGAGGTGGGTCAGTTTCAGGTTTGTCCAAATTGCGTACCTGGGTAAATTTTTGGGCTCCCCATGTGCAATATAGGGAATTTTTTTTTAAAATCCTCTTCTTTAGACCCTGTAGTCAGAATGTTTTCATATTTGGTATACAACATCTCTAGGAGGGTCCGATTCAAGTTTGTTCAAATCTGGTCTATGGGTTGATATTTGGCTTCCTATGGGAGCCCGAATTTTATCTTAGTGCAATATGAGGAAATTTCTTTTAAAAGTCTTCTTCAGATCCACCAATCCAAATTCTTTCATATTTGGTATACAACATCTCTAGGTGGGTCAGATTCAAGTATGTTCAAATCGGGTCCCTGGGTTAATATTTTGGCTCCCTATTTGAGCCCAAAGTTTAACTTAATGCAATGTGAGGACATTTCTTTAAAAACCTCCTTGTTCAGATCCACAAGTCAGAATTCTTTCATATTTGGTATATACCGGTGCATTTGTAACATCCCAAGAGGGATCAGATTCAAGTGTGTTCAATTTGAGTCCCTGGCTTATTATTTGGGCTCTCTATGGGCAGGGTTGGGGGCATTGGGAGCATGTTAGGTTCAGGTTTGTTCAGATCCATTTCCGTAAAATTTTCCTTTGCATGGCTTCATTCTTTGTAGTGTTGATGAACCATGTCTAACTGAATGTGACCTCATGCACTTCTTTGAACCACTTTGGCAGGTGAGCGATTAAGGCCCCTTGGGGCCTCTTGTTTACTAAACCTGTGATCGTTAAAAGTTGCCTTGAATAAGGCATCTTTTAACGATCACAAGTTTAGTAAATAAGCCTCTCGTGTTTCACGATGCAGGTTTTGGGCTATGGGAAGTGTCTATTGGAACATATACGTTATTGTGATGAATTGACTGTAACATGGTCTGAGGTTTGTGGCTCGGGGCGTATGTTCAACCTCGACGCTTCGCGTCTCGGTTGAACATAAGCTCCAAGCCGCAAACCTCAGACCATGTTACCGTCAATTCATCACAATAACTTATAATGTTATCACTTTGCCCTAATTGTCTTCAAGACAGGGGAATAGTAAATATGTTATAAACAAGTTGCCCCGGCTGTACATAGCCAAGAATCAGGTATTCAGTAGTTGCCTTTGTTTTTTATCTATGGTGTTTTAATTTTGGTACTATTTCTATGATATGTTTCTTGTGTGCTTGTGGTGCATGTATTTTACACTCAACTAAAGAGAATCTGTTCAGCTTGCTGTGTGATGTGAGATTATTCTCAAACGTTTTGTTATGTTTTTTTTAATATGCTATGAAATACCTGAGAACCTACTTCTTCTTGGTTGTTTTTATTCCTCGGTTTCACTTTTCATGCTCTCTCTTTTTCTTTTTTACCTGCGTCGCCAGCGGTAGAGCAGGTCTAGTAACCGCTCGACTCCGTCCGTCAGTCCGTTCGAAACACTTTTTCCGTCAAAGTTTTCTTGGCTTCTATGAAAGGGAATGATTTTATATTTAGTCTGCTGCTTCATAATGATGAGTTGTATCGTGTAAGCAATTTTCAGATCTGCCGTGCAGCCACTTCTTATTTGCCGATACTTTGAAATTTTACTGTACCCACTGAACATTGAAATTTTCCGTCAAGGTTTTCTCGGCTTCTATGCAAGGGATTGATTTTATATTTGGTCTGCTGCTTCATAATGATGAGTTGTATCGTGTAAGCAATTTTCAGATCTGCCGTGCAGCCACTTCCTGTTTGCCGATACTTTGAAATTTTACTGTACCCACTGAACATGGAAATTTTCCGTCAAGGTTTTCTTGGCATCTATGCAAGGGATTGATTTTATATTTGGTCTGCTGCTTCATAATGATGAGTTGTATCGTGTAAGCAATTTTCAGATCTGCCGTGCAGCCACTTCTTATTTGCCGATACTTTGAAATTTTACTGTACCCACTGAACATTGAAATTTTCCGTCAAGGTTTTCTCGGCTTCTATGCAAGGGATTGATTTTATATTTGGTCTGCTGCTTCATAATGATGAGTTGTATCGTGTAAGCAATTTTCAGATCTGCCGTGCAGCCACTTCTTATTTGCCGATACTTTGAAATTTTACTGTACCCACTGAACATTGAAATTTTCCGTCAAGGTTTTCTCGGCTTCTATGCAAGGGATTGATTTTATATTTGGTCTGCTGCTTCATAATGATGAGTTGTATCGTGTAAGCAATTTTCAGATCTGCCGTGCAGCCACTTCCTGTTTGCCGATACTTTGAAATTTTACTGTACCCACTGAACATGGAAATTTTCCGTCAAGGTTTTCTTGGCATCTATGCAAGGGATTGATTTTATATTTGGTCTGCTGCTTCATAATGATGAGTTGTATCGTGTAAGCAATTTTCAGATCTGCCGTGCAGCCACTTCCTGTTTGCCGATACTTTGAAATTTTACTGTTCCCACTGAACATGGAAGGGAGCGCGGTAGCTCAGTAGGTAGAGGTGCAGGCTGCAAGCCGAGAGGTCCTCGGTTCGAATCCCACCTGCGGCAACCGCGTTGTGTCCTTGGGCAAGACACTTCATCTCCATTGCCCGCGTGGGGGCACGATGACGCCGTGTAATAAGGCGTACTGCACGCCGATGGTACGCATGTCTTCAACCAATCTAACCCTGCCTGTGCTGCAGAGCGGAGTTACGATGTTGGGGAGCTGGCAGCTGCTCATCGTTGCTCGGTGGTTCTCTCCGGGTACTCCGGCTTCCTCCACCCGTAAAACTGTCATGGTCATGATTAGCCATTGTGCATAAATATGTGACCTTAAACATAAATAAATAAATAAATAAATAATACTGAACATGGAAATTTTCCGTCGAGGTTTTCTTGGCATCTATGCAAGGGATTGATTTTATATTTGGTCTGCTGCTTCATAATGATGAGTTGTATCGCGTAAGCAATTTTCAGATCTGCCGTGCAGCCACTTCCTGTTTGACGATACTTTGAAATTTTACTGTACCCACTGAACATTGAAATTTTCTGTCTAGGTTTTCTCGGCTTCTATGCAAGGGATTGATTTTATATTTGGCCTGCTGCTTCATAATGATGAGTTGTATCATGTAAGCAATTTTCAGATCTGCCGTGCAGCCACTTCCTGTTTGCCGATACTTTGAAATTTTACTGTACCCACTGAACATTGAAATTTTTCGTCAAACTTTTCTCGGCTTCTATGCAAGGGGTTGATTTTATATTTCATCTGGAGCCTGATAATGATCAGTTGTATCGTGTATGCAATTTTCAGATCTGCCGTGCAGCCACTTCCTGTTTGCCGATTCAATTGCATGCAGCGACGCAGGTCCAGACCGGGTATTGGTCTTGGCTTGTTTCCTGCTATCCATTACTCTGTAAAATTTAGAGACTAGAGTTAGGTAAAGACTTTCCTATTTTATTTGTACATAGCATTTTTTTCTGCATTACAGACAAGTCCTTGGTTCATGGATATTTAAAGTCAAACTTGATACCCCGCCTCATTTAATTGTGCCTCTGGTCGTTATTGTTTTAGTATTTTGCTATTAGACAGATTTTCGGTGTTGTTCATATAATCTTTTGCATGTGACTTTATGGGGCCTTCTTAAGCTCCCAGTATGGTATGAGTTTACGCTCATCGTTGAAGATCATGCGGTGAGCTTCAGTTGTTTGTTTATAGTTTTTATATTTGGGATAATGTCTTTTGTACCCCCATATCTTTTCATTTTTATATTGACACTGTAGAAATTAACGGAAGATTTTGTATTCTGCTGTGCATTTAATTCCATGGGTTTCAATACTGAACAACAAAAACTGGTATCCAGAGATAACCATATAGTATTTACAATTTTATATGCATTCATTTTAAGCCATGTGAAAAGTCTGCAATTGTTGATAAAGTATGTACAGGATACATGACAATTTATAGTTATTTACCTTATTTGAAAGTTCTCTTTAAAAATGTTTCATTCTTCTTACACAAACTCGACTTCATCAAATTCTAAAAAAAAAAGAAATCATCAGAGCATTAAATGCAAACATATGAAATGTTCCACAATAAAAAATCCTTCTGCAAAATAAATGGAAACATATGTCATGTTTCACAATCAAATATCCTTCTTGAAAATAACTGCAAACATATGAAATGTTTCACCATAAAAAATTCTTCTGGAAAATTAAAGTCATAATAGCACTTTTATAACAAAAATTCCTCCCTGGAAAAGTATGTAATGTCAGTAAAAGTTTTTATATAACAGTTCACAAATTCTGTGCAAGAAGTCCTATGACTCTCCTGGGTTGGAATCATCAAGATCACTTTCAAGATTTTCTCACCCCCCCCCCCCCCAATATTTTTCAAAACCTCAATAGTTGGAAATTCGAAGGGCAAAAATATCAACAGTTAGAAATTTAAAAACTACTGAATATACGGTATAATTCACTAACAAACCTATTTTTCCGACTGGAGGACATAATAAGGAAATATTCCGACTACCGAGACTTTCGGGTGAAAATCGGGTCAAAGAATTCCGACTCCACACGGCCTGCAGTCTGAATGACATCAATTAGAAGAGTCCATAATCACCAATTGGGGTAGACCAGTCCATATTCTGAACGTGCAGCCTTTGGGCTGCACGTTGAAAGTATCGATTGGTCTACCCTACAGATTCACTGAGCAGCCATTCTACTTTTTAAATGTACGGTGTGTCATGATCCTGGACCGGAAAAGTGGTCTTACGGGTTCAAAGGGTTAATAAAAAAGTACTTGTTGTCACGTCAAGTGCCTGTGAAATGCTCTAGAAACACAAAACTCCCACTTTCCCAAAGGCGATGTTTCAAATTTGTCCGTCAGAGGGACAATTCAGGCAAAGCAAGATATTGAAAATTTGTATCCAACTCGAATTAAAAATGTTTCCCTACAATAAAATCACTGAATTTGGAACTGAAAATTAGCCTTATAACTATTACCAGAACCCATGAAAACGCATCTGAGCACATCAATTTTTCAAAATTTTCTAGGGGAGGACCCCAGCCCCCCTGCTGAAGATTCGCGCCTTTGGCGCTCACAGTTTCGCGCCTACCATCCTACGGTGCTCATGTGTCGGGATTCCCAGTTAGAATTTCAAAGGGTTTAAATTCCTCCCAGGAAAAGTACGTAATGTTAGTAAAAGTTTTTATCGGACAGTTCACAAATTGACTGCAAGAAGTCCTATGACTCTTCTGTGTTAGAACTATCACGACCATAGCACTTTTATAACTAAAATTCCTCCTTGGAAAAGTACGTAATGTTAGTAAAAGTTTTTATATAACACTTCACAAATTGACTGCAAGAAGTCCTATGATTATTCTGTGTTAGAATCATCATGATCACTTTCAGCATTTTCAGTTATCTGCAAATCTTCACTACAAGTGTCACCATGAATGAAATTGTAACAACAATCTCTTGTGTTGGGTGAATAGTCGATGGCTTTGAAACCCACATCTTAGTCTGTGAAATCCAGGTAATTGCCAAATGAGGCTGATCTGATCAGGGTGATACAACGGTGGGAAGGAAAATTCACACACACGTAATGTATATACAAGAGCATGTATGTATATATATTTATATACATATACCTGTGTACTTATGGCACTATATATATACTATACACATGTTATACATATGTCAATATATCTGTGAAGAGTGAGTGATGTCCGCATGTGTATGTAAGTTTGTAAGTATGTATGAATGTATGATTGTAGGTAGGTAGGTACATTTATATGTATGTATGGGCCCCTATAACTGTATACCTTGTTTATGCACGTGTATGTGTATTACCAATTACGCCTGTATACCGCGATGCGTGTGCGCCTGCCTGTATACTAACACAGCGCCGCTGCATCTTAGCATACCCAGTGGTACCTTTTTTTGTCACCCTCTGGTGGCACTTAATAGTTTTTATGATATATGTCCCAATGGTCTGTAATATGTCACAGGTCTGTCATCTGTGATCCTCCAGCGTAACCCAGTAATAAATGTTTCATTTCTGTAATGCTACCCATGGTATTGCAGGTGGGGGTATGTGCCACCTTCGACTTTGCTCTAGTCCTAAACTGGGCGAGATGAAAACCTTTTGCTACACATGGAGTGCTGCTGTTGTATATTCAGTTCAGATAGAAAATATAAGCTTTTGCCTGTACATTGATTTCAAAATGTAGAAGGGTGACTCTGGGAGCATTGGACTCAACTTGTGCCCAATGTTTGTATGTAAACTAAAACTATGTACATTACATTTATCGAGGCTGGGAATTAACACTCTAATGACCATTCAGTTTACAAGGTAGCACGTAATGTGTGAAACGCGTGAATGAACCACAGGTTACGACAGAATGATACAGCATGAATGAATAGCCTAGTTTCACAGGTCAGACTTGACAATATTTCAGGAAATTTCGACCAAAAAATGATGCATTGCATCCACATATGAATAGAGAGTCATGTGATTTACATGTTCACAAAAAGTGTCAGTTGTTTTGGCGAAAATTCTGTTGGGACATTAGCAGCATGACTAGCATCAAGCTCTCAGGCCACTCATCTAATTCTGTTTGGAATTTGATACAGTTGTGAGCTGTTTGTAGTTTTTATGGAAATCTACATGCTGACTACTGTTAATGTAAAAAAAAGATATACAGGTATTCTTTCATGAGCTAGTTATAGATATTCCAATCAGTAAGTATTTTTCACTTTGAAAACACCAAGATATTAACACAATTAGTGGAACTACGCGGCGTAATCATAAAACACCAGCTGTGGTAAGTTTCAGGCCTGACATTCTAGAAAATCAAGGAGTGCAGAACAATTGCCCTCCTCAGATTGCTTGGGAGTTCAATTGGATCTGGAATTTTTAATGCGTACACTTGTATGCTATTTTGGTTATATTTACTTCAAGGTATTACTATTGTGACTGACAAATTGTACCACATTCAGCTACATAGTGGAAAAAGTGGCACACACATCTTCTCATTATTAAAAATGTTGCATTCAATTCTTATGTGACGGTCTTCTACAGTCAAAATGTATCGAAATGCGACACAGAATGGGTCATGAATCATTGTTAATCAGTGCAACACTAACAAATGATAATAGATTTTAACTGGCAGAGGGCTAGATTATTTTTCGTGATGTGAATTTGTTGTTCAGAATTTGTTTATTACAACAGGCACTCTCCAATAATTTGTCATAAAACAAATTTATAAAAACAAAAATAATTTGCATAAATAATTTACATTTGACTGAATATGAAACATGAGCGAGGAAAATGTTTGTTTTTGCTCTGGTACACACATTTTTTGAATGCCTCGATAGTGGCTTCCAGCACTCAACCAGTTAAAGGCAGTCCCAAACAGGTCTGGCATTCCAAAAAATCAAGGGGTGCAAAAAATTGCTCTCCTCAATTTTTTCTAGGCGTGCAGTTGGCGTGTAGCACTCACGCACTCCTAAAGAATGCCAGGCCTAAAGTCTTCATTTTAATTGCAATGTCCTAAATCAGTCAAATCGAGTCTTGATTGAGCAACATTTCTAGCATTGATTCAAAGAAAATCTTCTTGGCATTTGCCCCCTGTGGGAACCTCAGGAAGTGAAGCAGTGCTTGTTTTCATCAGTAAATAAGTTCAGCTTTACACTTAAATACGACCCGGAACAACGCCTCGGCTTGGGGTGGTGGTCCTCAAAAATAGGCCACATGGATATAAATAATTTTGGCTAAAGTAGTCTTCATTTTGTGGCATTTTTTGTTTTTTTTGGTGGGGTGTTTAACAACACTTTCAATAGTCAAGAGTCACCTAATGTCAGACAATTTTATGGGTGGAGGATGCCAGAGTATCTGTAGAGAACCACAAAGCAACAGCAAGCAACTGTCAGTCTCCCGAACATACTAACTCCACACAAGCAGGGTTAGCATTCTTTAAAGGTAAGTGCATCACCTACATGCAGTATGATTCATCACATAGTGTCACCATGCAACTTGGATTAAGTGCCATGCATAAAGCAGTTACCGCTGATGTGGACCGAACCATGGATCTTTTGGTTTGATAGTCAATGCCATAAGCACCGAGCCCCATGCTCCCAGGCTGAGCTAGAGTAAGACACAGCACGATGAGAGTGCAGTACAGGGGCTGGAATCAACTTCCCAAGTTGGAGTTTTTCCTGTGTTTCATGAGTACCAAACGGGGGTGAAATACAGGAAGAATACAAGGATCGTTGATTCCTGTTCCCCATTCTCGACCCAAGTTGTTTGCTGTATTTATACCATAATTAAACTTTTAAGTGGATAAAGCTGATAGTTTTGAAGAAAAATATCACCTTTGGCCGTCTGTTTAAATTCTTGCTTGACACATTGCGTCAAAGCATTACATTCCTGTCATAACATCACTCAGCTGCATAACGACCAATTAGATGCATTCTTACATGATGTTCTGACACAAATGGCCAGATTCCACATGTGTTGTATCAATAATGACATTCCCCACTGTGTCTATTTTATTGGGTAGCATTGAATACACTGAGCAGTGGTGAACAACTGTCTGACTCCCCAGCGTACTTTGTCTGCACAAGCAGGGTTAACGTTGGCTAAGATCTTTTTAGAAAATGAAGTGCCACCACAGTGACGTGCAGTATGTATTATCACACAGTGCCACCATGTCCCCATGTGTGCAATCCTAATTCTGTGCCTTACCCAAGAACACAATGCAGTTACAACTGGTAAGGAGCGAATTGTGGTCACACAGTGGTCCTCTCAATTTGAAGTTCACTGCTTTAACCGCTGATCCACGGCACTCCTTGTAATATTCTTTCACAATCTTCTTCTCAGTCACTGACAGAATCTTTTTGATATTTGGTGTATAACATCCGTATTGGGTCAGACTCAAGTGTGTAGAAAAGAAAAGTTTATAATAATATGAGGAATAGTCTTTACAAATCTTATTTAGATCCGCCAGTCAGAATTTTCGGTACCATTCAGTTTTGTTGCAATCAATTCCTGGGTAGAATGTTCAGCATCATTCAGTTTTGTTGCAATCAATTGATATACAACACCTTCAGTTTTGTTCAAATAAATCCATGGGTTGATATTTGGGCTCTCTAGTTATAATTATTGGAAATCTGGGCATTATTTCTGCAGTATATTCTGAATACTAGACAAAATCATCTGACATGAACAACTATGACCCGCTTGTAGTCATCTAATTTCCTCAGGCCGTTTAGTACATCTGCTGGGCGAATGGGGAATTTAACTCGCTGCAGTAGGTGACCGGGAAAGGAACATAGTTGCCAACATGTGAACCCTGTAGAACAAAAAGGTGAGCGTTATCTTCCAGACAGCATTTATTTTATCCAAACTCTAACAAGCATTTACGTGAAGTCAAAATTATACATTGAAATATTGTTACAAGTGGTATATAGTTTCATATAATATATTATTCGCTTCAATACCTTATTTTGGAGAAGTAAAACATTCAAATAGTTAACGTAATTCAATAACCTCAATTGTGACCAACATTGGACAAATATATTTATCTCTGGAACCTAACTTCTTTTCCCCTGGGTATACCTCAAGTTACAGCTACTCAACCAGCCGAGTTGGCACATTGAACAGAGGTAACTCCGGTATACACAGCGAAATAGATTAAAATAATATTGGGCATACTAGGCAATGCGGTTTATAAATTCAATATAATTGTAACAAATAAGTCTGGAGTAAATTTTATTCAACTGGCTTAAAAACATATTTACATGAGGAGTGCGATCCACCAACTGGGGAGTAGTACTTTGTCCGTCAGTCAATATATTTTCATATATTGACTGGCGAACAAAGTCTGAATATGGGCTGACTCAGCAAACAGCCAGTTGCACCACTAACGAACGAACGTTTAAACACTGGGGCAAAATGGGTAATAAAATAAGCATATATTTTTCTAAATATTTCACTGGGACAATCTAATTAATATACAGTCAGGAAATATTTTACGACTAAAGGTAAATGCCTCTTCCTAACTTCTGAACTCTCTTTACTTCGAATTAATATTCTTGAACAGTGAGTTTGAATTTCATAGCCGGTGTGCAAGTGTTAACTTAGCACGCCGGACAGGAAATTCAAACAGACATTATCAGAGAGTTAACTAGTAATATAAAGTGCTATATTAAATATTTATACGTGAAACTTACCTGTAGAACAAAAAGGCGAACGTTATCTTCCAGACAGCATTTATTTTTTCCAAACTCTAACAAGCATTTACGTGAAGTAAAGTGCTGATGAATGAAAGGTTTTAGCGCGCCAAAGGCGCGCAGGGACGATGTGGGATTTACAAATCCCTTGCGACCCGGTTAGCCTTATTTTATTTCACTTGGATCTTGGATCACACAGGCCTAGCTTTCCTATTGCCTCAAATGGGGTCTGAAGGGGTATGCACATGGTTAGAATTCCCGGCAGTTTGCATTGGAGTGATAGATTGTCAAAGACCAAACCCTCAATGCCATTAAGACTATTAGAGAGTGGGCTCTATTCGGTTCCAGCTTGGCGATGGTAGAGGTTTGAGTCCCACCATGGTGGCGAGCCAGAATATAATGTTGTGCGATGGCAATTTTAAGGGAAAAAAAAAAACCAAACAGCAACGCTGGTTTGGTAGCAGCCCCGGTATATGACCATAGCAGTTACAATAAAGGAACGGAGAAAGCTCCAAAAGTTTAGTTTGAAAAAATCGGGAGTCATCCATCAAGCCTTCTGGGAGATAGGATGCCTATGTGATTTGAGGTATCTGGTTATCCTTCGGGAATTCCAAATGACCTCCAACACCCCCCCCCCCCCCCCACCCACCCACAAAAAAAAAAAAAAAAAAAAGCCCTTAAAAGCCCTCTTTCTGGCAAGATTGTTTCAATCCTTGCCTTGGTCTTGTTAGGTTTTCTGCACATCTTTGCTTGAGGATTGTTTCAATCCCTCATAGTTTGTCATTCAGTTTGGTCGTGTGCTAGTTAAGGATGGCCGTATATATACTTTCTGGTCAAACCCAAGCCAACTTGCTCTGCAGGTCAAGCCTCTTGGAGAACAATAGCTGAACAATAGCTGTCACTAATTGTTCAGCTATTAAGCGTATTAAAGCATGTTCAGTCTGGAGGTGTTACAGCTTTTCAAAATGGCATAGCACTGAACTGTGTTACCTATTCACATGTGATTAGCACAGTTTATAAGTTATTATCCTCTTTCAGAGTAAACTAAAATTATTGTTCTTCCGGACAGAACTAATAAGCTAATATAATGTCGCTGATTTCCCCTTTATGTCTAAAACTACATGAGAGAGAATTATCACAAAGTGCTTTCAGGGCAAATCGATTTGTAACAAAAATACATGTACATTTTGCCTTTGTGATACCACCCCACCTTCTAAAATGAATGCCTCCCGGCATTCAAATGAAGAAAATATACACATTCAATCATTAATTCGCTATCTGTGCAAAGTCTCTAACACAATATGCGTTTCGTTATGATTATACATTCATGTGAACACAATGGCTTACGAAGCATGCTTATTCTTTTTGTACAATAAAATGACATTAGCGTTTTTGTCGAGGATACAAAGTGCCAACATTTTGATCAATTGAATAAAGATTCAAATGGACTACTTCATCTTATTTTGTAACATAGGAGCTGTTGGGTCTGTGGTATTTGGGTGCGTCAAATAAACCTCAATGGGCATTAAATAATTAGAGTAATTTACCCAAAGAAAAATATAAAACTCACTAGCGATGATATCTTTGACCTTTAGAGCCTGCAGTGGCATTATGTAAACTTGGGACTTGGGGAAAATATGGACGTGAGAAAAGACCGAAGTTACATAAAAATCATCCCATTGAATTTTAAGTGTTGGCCAGTGGATCTTTTTGATACTAATATCCTGAATGTAATTTGTTGCATGGAATACACAATATTTCATGCAACTAGGGAGATCCATTACAGGAACCATAACTGATGTTTTCCCATTAGTGATTTCGAGAATGAGGGAGTCGCGTTTCTTAGTTTGTAGAAAGGAAATGAATGCACATAGTGCTAGAACAATTAATAAAGAATTTACGAAGGTAGACATGTAAATATGTGTGTCGTAAAATGAAATTTCTGATGTTGTTGCAGTGGTAGTGCTATCTGTGTCTGTTAAAGCGTAATGAAATGGCGGTATGGTCATTGCTTTTGAGCCATGTATAACTGACGCTAATGCTAATGCTTTAGTTAAGGTTCTCAACCGATACCACATATACAGAAAACCGACAAGGCAGCAGCAACTTAAAGAGATTGAAGCTATTAATAACAAGGATTTCGAATCTGTTCCATCATTTAAAAACAATTTACCATCTAAGATAGGTTCTGCCACAGATTGGAATATTACTTCATTCTTTTTTGTTGCTTTTACCATTGTCTTTAAATTTAAATGAGCTTGATGGTCATTGGCTATAATCTGTGTAAGATTATGCTTGTAAATTTGAAATGGAGGGATATCTACTGCAGGTGGTTTGCTGAATATTGAGTCTGCACGAATATTTGGTAAATAACCACCTTGAAAGAACTGCTGTAGTATTGCTAAATTGACAGGATAAAGTAGGGATGTAGTGTTCGATTTTTGACCACACCTATTCCATCTAGCTGGTATCTGCATATTTTGTGCTGCCACTGAACAATGACATGGTAACTCAATTATCTCAATTATACAAAATGAGCACCCTGGCAGTGCTTTTTTATATGTTGGACAAGAAAGTATGATGTTAGACACGTTTGATATTAGAAATTGACCATGTGACAATTGCTGAACAGTTGGCATAATTATATTTTGCCTAAAACGAAAATCGCATGTGTTGTTGATTTGTGTAGTGTTGGCTGTGTAAAGAGCTACGGCACATGTTGGTGACTTGAAGGATCGAAGAATTGGATGGAATTGACAATAATAATTATTGTTATAAGTTTGGCAGTTAATAAGATCAGAAGGGTTAATTTCTATATAGTATTTCTCACCTTTACTAACCGCCAAATAATTAGGAAGGTTCAGAATTTGAGTAGCATGTGCTGATGAAGAATTTAGTGGAACTGGATAACTTAGAATATTAAACATCTTAAAGGGAAAGTGTATAGTTGATATTGGCATGTTTAAAGTGATGTAAATATCCTGATTATGTCTTAATAAAGAATATTTTACAACAGTATAAAAAGAAGCAGTATCATAAAATTGTAAATGAAATGGTGAATTGTGCGCACACAGTGTGCTTGAAACATTCTTAATAATAACTTCTAGCATTGAGGATGGTAAGATTACTGTAGAGAGTTTTCCTTGCAATAAAGAGATAATTCCAATATAAAGTTCTTCAAATCTTAGTTGCAGAGAAAACACTTCATTTGTTTGTTTTAATAAAATTGCAGAAAGGTGGTCTTCTAGAGTTTCTAACCGGTTTATTGACTTATCTAATGTTTGATAAACTCCTTTTATGGCATGAAAATTTTTAGTTATAGCTTTAAGAGAATTCGAAATTCGATTATCTGTTGATTCGATATAGGAAGTAAGTGCTTTAAGTTCATGATTGAAAAATTTTGAAATTTTAACATTTTGATTTTGAACTGCTGCCACTCGTGCTGACAAGTCTTTCATGTCAGATTCAGTAGCAGTCCCAGCTATGCTGCCGATAAATGGTAACAAAGACCGCCTGCGTCTACTAACTGAAGTGCGTAACTTGTGATGAGGCAAGATATTGTAAATATTTTGCAAAGTACCTTCTATTTTATCTACCGTGCTGCTATGAATTTCCATGAGTGTCTCTGCTGTCTTTGGAATATTCCTACATTTTTCCTCACAGCGAAAATTTGTATATTTTATCTCATGCACATCAGGTAATCTCAGTTTGAATGTATGAGTCCAGTAGTGAGCAGTTGAGAATAATAATTTCTCTTGCTGGAAGACCACTCCATAGTTTAGACTAGGGCTGTCGCGATTATCATTTTTTGTAATCGACTAATCATGACCAGTAATCAACGGTTAGTCGATTAATAGTCGCTTCCCATGATTTTTTAGCAAATCATTCTTCTGTTCGTAAAACTCTGAAAATGACAATGGCACCAGTGTGTTCAGACGAAGTGGGGTTGTGGGAACAACAAATCGGTCCCGACTGAAACTACATGTAGTCCAATCTTGGACCCACAGTCCGTAATATAATTTTTGGGGTTGGTACGTCCTGTAGGACGTACCAACCCCAAAAATAATATTACTGACTGTGGGTCCAAGCTTGAACTAGATTGAAGCCAATGAATTAAAATGAATTTACCAAAGAACGTTCCTGCATATGTTTCCTTTCTGCAATAAGTTTCTCGAAATTTTGAACATTGACTTACTTCAGGTTTCTGGCAAATACCGCTACATGAAGAGACAAAACATAAGATCACATTTGTTACATCCCAGGGCTCTTACCAATTCAAACGCCTCGCTTTTGGCCTCACGAATGCACCAATGTCGTTCCAAATGTTAATGACAAAAATTTTGAAAGGGTTAAACTGGAAATTTGTATTGGTATATATAGACGATATCATTCTATTTAGTAAAACTTTTGAAGAACATCTCAACCATTTACAACAGGTCTTTGATCGATTAAAAAATGCAAATTTAACTTTGAAACCTTCTAAATGCCAATTTATAGTACCGAAAGTTAAATATCTTGGTCATATAATTTCAAAAAAGGGTGTAGAGGTTAACCCTGAAACTGTAGAACGTGTTACAAATTATCCAGTTCCGAAAAACCCAAAACAGGTGAGAAGTTTTCTTGGATTATGTAACTATTACTGAAGGTATGTAAACGGTTATTCCACAATAACAAGTCCATTAAACCAACTATTAAAAAAAGATATAAAATTCCAATGGACTGAAAAATGTGACATGGCTTTTCAAAAACTTAAGGATGCATTGACTTTGGCGCCCATTTTAGTTCTCCCAGATTTGCATAGAAATTTTGTATTGTATACAGATGCTTCAGACACAGCTATTGGCTATGTACTAGGCCAAATTGATAGCATTGGAGCAGAAAGGGTGATTGCTTATGGTGGACGATCATTACGAAATGCTGAATATAAATGGTGTGTTACACATACAGAATGTTTAGCACCGGTGGAAGCTGTCAAAGAATACCATCCTTACCTAGCAAACAATTATTTTGATGTCTACTCAGATCACATATCTTTAAAATGGCTGAAGCAACACAAAGATGCAACTAACAAATTAGGAAGATGGGCATTAATCCTTCAGCAATACCAGTTTACAATACATTACAAACCAGGGTCCAAACATCTCAATGCTGATTGCTTATCGAGACGTCCATATGAAACAAACCCTTCCGAATGCAACAATGTTACGCCAATAGAGCAGCCAGAAAGTGGTATTGACAATTGGGTTTAAGTTGATTTTATATATGAAGATACACCTGATGAGACTCAGCAAAACAAAAAAATTAATTTGGTCACGGTAATATCGAGTCAGCAAGAGAATGAGCAATCCATTCAGATAGATAGGCAACCTGAAATTGAGGCAACCAATCCCAATCAGCTTTCACAATTGCAATGGGAATGTGAAGATTTGAAACCATATATGGATTATCTTATCAACAAAACAGTCCCAGTGAATGAGAAAATGGCACGAACTCTGGTAGCGGAAGCTAATCAATATGTTGTCATCAACAATATCTTGTACCATCTGCACAGTCCAAGAACTAAGAAGAAAAAGATAATTGAGAATTTAACAAAACAGCTTGCAGTTCCAAAGATCCTTCGAAAAGACATACTGATCTCATATCATGACTGTGTCCTGTGTGGTGGACATTTAGGTTTTGAGAAAACATATGCTGGGATTCGGAGTAAATATTACTGGCCGCACATGTACGAATTTGTGCACTCCTATGTGAAAGCATGTAAAACATGTCAAGAGTCCAAGCGAGACATCCATGCTCATAAGGCTCCACTGTCACCAATGCCTATTGCTGACACATTTTCATGCCGGCACATGGATATATTGGGTCCATTAACTGAGTCTACAGATGGATATAAATATATATTACTTGCGGTTGATAGTATGTCTCGCTGGCCGGAAGGATTTCCTTTGAAAACACAAACAGCAAAGGAGGTAGCAAATGTTTTATACGCAGAGATTTTCAGTCGATATGGAGCACCACACACTCTTGTGTCTGATTGAGGAAGTAATTTTATGTCCAGCACAGTTTCAGCACTCTCAGAAATGTTCCAGATAACAAGACATAAAAATAGTTCCTACCATCCTCAAACAAATTCAACATGCGAAAGACTGAATTCCACTCTCGCTCAATCCATGAGAGCATATTGCAGTGAAAAGCAGGAAAAATGGCCAGAAATACTACCAGCAGTTCTTATGGCATTCCGAAGAGCGCCATCAAATGCAACACAGTATCCTCCATACCAATTAGTGTTTGGTAGAGAAATGCAACTTCCTATCGACACCAGTCTACTTCCTAAAGAATCTATTGGAAAACAAGGAAAAGAATACATTGATCAGCTTGTTTCTAATCTGAAGATCACAGAGAAAATAGCCAAAGAAAATGTAGAAAAGTGTCAAGAGAAACAAAAAGCTCAATATGATAAAACAGCAGTTATCCCAAAATACAAGGCAGGAGACCAGGTACTGTTGAAAAACCATAAAGTGAAAAAGGGCCAAAGTAAAAAGTTGACTAAGCTATGGAATGGACCTTATTTTATTTCAAAAGAATGCCCAAATTATACTTATGAACTGCGCCACGGAGCAACTGATACCAAGCTCAAGTCACGAGTTAATGCAAATCAGCTGAAGCCATTCTGTGAGAGACCATCTAGTCCTGTACAAGATGAAGATGACACAAATAAAACATTGGATACTCCAGACCTACCATCAGCCATAGTGGACAATCCCATGTCACAAAATACAAGTAGTGATACTTCTCAGCCATCACCGAGCTCTGACAAGTTGTATGACTTTGACAAAATAATTGGAGTAAAGAAGATTATGGGAAAGAAGCATTACCGTATAAAATGGAAGGATTACAGAAACAGTAGTTGGGAACCGATAGACAATGTCCCTCGGGAGGCAATCCGACATTATCATGTCACTAAAACAGCCACGGGAAAACGTCGAAAACGAAAACAACATAAATATTTCACTTCAAATAACTAAACTTAATTTGTTTTTATAATAATATGCAAAGCATTATTAACACAAATATATAACTAAGAAATAACCAAACAAATTAATAAATAAGTTAGTAAATAAATAAATAAATAAATAAATTAAAATAATAGTTCAATAACAAACAGATAACATAATAAATAATGAAATAATTTTAAATGAGTCAATAATTAATTTTGAACGAGTAAATATTGCAAAAGTAATTTCTCAAATAAATAAATAAATAAATATTTTCTCCATGTATTGGTTTTGGGCTGGTAAAATAATGACTTTTATTCATAGTTTTAGTTGCTTCCTATTCATTTCAATAGTTTGACTTCCATCCCATCTCGGTCCAGGACCACATATAGCATCCATTGTTCTGTCTTTCTTCTCTCTCACTCATGCTCGTATATATAATTACCTGAATTTAAAATTCCACTACAGCTTAGGCTGTGTATATATTAGTGCTAGAAGACAAGGCCGGTCTTCCTTATAAGTTCTTGCAAATATATCTGCAATATACTTACTCTTTCCTTTACTTTCTTGTAGGAATTATGGATGTCAAATATGTACTAACAATTCTACTACTCTGTGGTATACAATCGAGTTTTGGATCACAAGCAAAGCAACGTCTAAACTAGGGCTGTCGCGATTATTCGACTAACCGTCGACTATTGAAGTAGTCGATGTTTTTTATTTTTAGTCGATCGTCGTTCATTTTCAAGGTGGTACACGTCTACTACACGTCGGGCCAAATTACATTGTTTTGTGAGGTGAATGATCAATGAAGGTGAATAACTTTAAATATCTAACCATAGTTAACATTCATATCCGGAAGACTGTACGACTGTCACTGACTGTGTAAGAAAGAACACTCACAGTTACTCGAGAAGAATAGATTCTTCTGAATTTCTCCAGTCTTGTACACACGAATGTACCCATTGGAAAACCCAAAGCGCGGAAGTGACAAAATTATGACGAAAGTCAGAACGTCAGATCACTTCTCAAAGTTCGGAACTTCAGACTAAGATCCAATTTTAACAACTGACGAGGGAATGCATGTCGAGAGCCGAAAATACTTGAGCTTTTGAGTCTCCAATACAGTCGAAGACGTCATCAAGTCTCGGCAGTGGAAAGTTAATGGGCTTTGTAACTGCATTAAGTTTCCTGTAGTCCACTGCTAACCTATATGTGCCATCACCCTTTTTTACCAAGACTACGGGGCTGTTCCAAATTGAATCTGATGGTTCAATAATATCATGGTGTAACATATCCCCAACTTGATTTTCTATTTCATCTTTTATTTTGGGGGATGTTCTGTATGGCCTTTGTCTCTGAGGAGGGGCATCCCCTGTATCAATATAGTGGTAATATTCACAAGTTTTTCCCAACTCAGATAAATTTTGCGAAAAAACACTTTTGTTCTTATACAGAAGCTGTACTAATTTCACTTTTTCTGGTACAGTTAATGCTGATTTTCCCAAACTAACTCCTAAATTTGTAGCTTTGTCTTCGTAATTAAATTTATTTATAAAATTTGGATCTACTGTTTCAGAGTCAGATTTATTGCGTGCCTCCTGAATTTTCTGAATTGAATTGATATCTACATGGCTTAACTTTCCTAAAACCTGTGATTTATCAACCTTTATACTAGTGTCATTTGGATTTATAACTCTGAATAAAGCTTTGGAATTATCGACAGTAACAATGATTTTGGCACCAATTAAGTGGGACTCAGAATGTAAGTTTGCAACTGGTTCTGATAAAGCCGGGACATTATTTTGAATTCGAGATAAAGTTACAGGAATAATGGCTTGAGAGTGAGGTTGTATTGTAAAAGATTGTTTTGATCTTGCCAATCCTAATATTTGTGATGTTTGCACCAAATTAACAGAATTATTACCATTTTCTAAAGTTAAAAGTCTTTGTGACATATCAATATTACATTTATAATGCTCTAGAAAATCAATGCCTAAAATGACTTGATGATGTAATCTACTAAAAATATGAAATTTCTAATGATAAATATGATTTCCCACTTTAAGGGGCAGAATTACAGTACCTTTTACTGTGTGGGTATCCCCTGCCATTCCCTTTACTTGGGTGATCTCTGGGGCTTTAATGTGGAATTTCCCCGGCAGTTTTTGAAGATAATGAGATGAAATGCAAGAGATTGTGGCACCAGTGTCTACGAGTATTTTGCTGTGCACATCGTGTATAGTGGCATGAATACAATTACCATTTATAGGCGTAGACAATAGAAGGCATGTGTCCAGTTGCATGGGTGAAGGTTTTTGCTTTTGTTTATTTTGCTTGCTTTAGTGAAGGCCTGTCCAAAGGAAAACCTTCAGGTCCCTTGGTAGGCGACATATCCTATTGGTTAGCTTGTGCCTTGCGGCGCCTACAATCCCGAAAAATGTGCCCAGTTTTTTTACAAAAATTGCAAAACAGATTTTTGGGGTTATAGTGGCATTTGTGGCTGGGATGGTTTGTACCATTGCAGTAATAACACTCTACAGGTGCGTGTGTTTGTGCTTGTCGGTGGAGGTTGTGAAAAGTTTGTTTGTTTGTGTTTTGACCTTGGTAAGTGTTTTGTGGATGCCTGTATGATTGTGTGTTTGACCTTTGGTGTGCGCTACCCTGTGATGGATAATGACCTTGATCATATTTATAATGATTATTTCTTGGAGGGTAATGTTGTGGTTGCTGGTGGAACCCCGAACCAAAACTAATGTTGTTTGCCCCATTTGACTGTTCAGTGTGCAGGGGTGCTATATTTGACACCCCTGTACTCTGACTGTCATTTGGTTGAACACAAGATGTGGCAGTTTCTGCTACTCTAGCGGCCAGCTCAAGATCTTGCACTGTTTTAGGTTGTTGCTGCACTACTGACTGACGTATATGGGGTAAAAAACCATTCATAATAGCACAAAAGATTTGATCATCAGAAAGGGAAATATCTGCCCCCCGACAACGCGCTGCAGTTATGAACTCTAATGCGGATTCCTGTTGCGTTTGGACCCGGTTAAAAATTTCAGAAAAAGAGGACCATTTTAATTGTTTTGGCATTTTGTATCTCCTGTCAAAAGCACTTAACAAATTTGTATAACTACTCTTTTCTGCTTCAGACAAACAATGATACCAGTCCGCTGCTGGCCCAGTCATTAAAATAGGGAAAATTCGTAATTTCTCAGTATCATCTATCTTGTTAAATGCTGCTATGGCATTAAAGTCACGTAACCACTTGGCAGCACTGTGTTGTTCCCCTTGGAACTGAGGGAGTGAACGAACATCACTAAATGATAATGTAGCCATACCGTGAGTTTCAGGTTTTGCTGCAATTGATGTATTGTCGTCTAATTCCAATAATTTCTGGTCAAGTCTGCTTGATGCTCTTGTGCTTATCCTCTGATTTGCAGGAGTTGGCATTTACTTCTTATTTCTGGTCAAGTCTGCTTGATGCTCTTGTGCTTATCCTCTGATTTGCAGGAGTTGGCATTTACTTCTTATTTTGGTTCTCCGCCAGTTATGACCCGCTCGTAGTCATCTAATTTCCTCAGGCCGTTTAGTACATCTGCTGGGCGAATGGGGAATTGAACTCGCTGCAGTAGGTGACCGGGAAAGGAACATAGTTGCCAACATGTGAACCCTGTAGAACAGAAAGGCGAGCGTTATCTTCCAGACAGCATTTATTTTATCCAAACTCTAACAAGCATTTACGTGAAGTCCAAATTATACAATGAAATATTGTTACAAGTGGTATATCGTTTCATATAATATATTATTCGCTTCAATACCTTATTTTGGAGAAGTAAAACATTCAAATAGTTAACGTAATTCAATAACCTCAATTGTGACCAACATTGGACAAATATTTTTATCTCTGGAACCTAACTTCTTTTCCCCTGGGTATACCTCAAGTTACCGCTACTCAACCAGCCGAGTTGGCACATTGAACAGAGGTAACTCCGGTATACACAGCGAAATAGATTAAAATAATATTGGGCATACTAGGCAATGCGGTTTATAAATTCAATATAATTGTAACAAATAAGTCTGGAGTAAATTTTATTCAACTGGCTCAAAAACATATTTACATGAGGAGTGCGATCCACCAACTGGGGAGTAGTACTTTGTCCGTCAGTCAATATATTTTCATATATTGACTGGCGAACAAAGTCTGAATATGGGCTGACTCAGCAAACAGCCAGTTGCACCACTAACGAACGAACGTTTAAACACTGGGGCAAAATGGGTAATAAAATAAGCATATATTTTTCTAAATATTTCACTGGGACAATCTAATTAATATACAGTGGGGAAATATTTTACGACTAAAGGTAAATGCCTCTTCCTAACTTCTGAACTCTCTTTACTTCGAATTAATATTCTTGAACAGTGAGTTTGAATTTCATAGCCGGTGTGCAAGTGTTAACTTAGCACACCGGACAGGAAATTCAAACAGACATTATCAGAGAGTTAACTAGTAATATAAAGTGCTATATTAAATATTTATACGTGAAACTTACCTGTAGAACAAAAAGGCGAGCGCTATCTTCCAGACAGCATTTATTTTATCCAAACTCTAACAAGCATTTACGTGAAGTAAAGTGCTGAATGAATGAAAGGTTTTAGCGCGTCGAAGGCGCGCAGGGACGATGTGGGATTTACAAATCCCTTGCGACCCGGTTAGCCTTATTTTATTTCACTTGAATCTTGGATCACACAGGCCTAGCTTTCCTATTGCCTCAGATTGGGTCTGAAGGGGTATGCACGCGGTTAGAATTCCCGGCAGTTTGCATTTGAGTGATAGATTGTCAAAGACCAAACCCTCAACGCCATTAAGACTATTAGAGAGTGGGCTCTATTCGGTTCCAGCTTGGCGATGGTAGTTGAGGATGGCCTTATATATACTTTCTGGTCAAACCCAAGCCAACTTGCTCTGCAGGTCAAGCCTCAATATTGGAGAACAATAGCTGAACAATAGCTGTCATTAATTGTTCAGCTATTAAGCGTATTAAAGCATGTTCAGTCTGGAGGTGTTACTCACAGCTTTTCAAAATGGCATAGCACTGAACTGTGTTACCTATTCACATGTGATTAGCACAGTTTATAAGTTATTATCCTCTTTCAGAGTAAACTAAAATTATTGTTCTTCGGGACAGAACTAATAAGCTAATATAATGTCGCTGATTTCACCTTTATGTCTAAAACAACATGAGAGAGAATTATCACAAAGTGCTTTCAGGGCAATTCGATTTGTAACAAAAATACATGTACATTTTGCCTTTGTGATACAACCGAGTTGAAAATAATTGCATGAATTCATTCCTGTGTTGTGCAATGTAGCCATAGATGCTGCATTAAATACTTCTTTTCGGGCGCGGTGGCTTAACACTAAACACACTGGGTATTTTCAAAATATTTTTCATCAAATCTAGTCATGGCTGCTATGAAGCAGCCATGACTAGATTTGATGAAAAATTAATCTAAATTTATCTACAGAAATCATAGGTAAAAAAATAAATTCAATTTACAGAGGAGAAATTTGGTTAAATGTGCCTATATTTTAATTGATTCAGTGGCATGGGATTTTGTAACCTGGGCAGGATGATCCACCAGCAGCATGCGAAGAGTTAAAGACGAAAGAAATACTCAGCCGAGTGCTATTTTTATCATAATCTTTTTAAAGCCTTTTGCATTACTCAGATTATTTCGTTTGTCATGTGAGATCAAACCGACCTTTATTCATGTGTGACCTGTTTCTAACTTTGACAGTACATTTAAGTATATTGCCTTGTTTTTTTGTGGAGGGGGTTGATAGGTATTTTTCCATGTTTTTTTTTTTTTGTTGTTGTTTTCTTATTTACTTGAGTAGGGGTCGCGGTGGCTCAGTGGGTAGAGCTGCATGCTGCAAGCTGAGAGGTCCTCGGTTTGAATCCCACCTGCAGCAAACGTGTTGTGTCCAAGGACAATACACTTAATCCCCATTGCCTATGTAGAGGCATGGTGGCATTGTGTACTGCACGTTGATGGTGCACTTGTCTTCAACCAATGCTAACCCTGCATGTGGGGAGTTAGTATGTTGGTGAGTCTGACAGTTGCTCAGGGCTTCTCTTCGGGTACTCCGACTTCCTCCACCCATAAAACTGTCCAACACAAGGTGACCCAAGCTGTTGAAAGTGTTATTAAACCCCAATAAATAAATAAATACTTCTGTAAACAACTTTTATCAGGTGTGCACCTCGGGCCTCTTGGGTCTTCTTGTTCTGTTTTGACATCCGCAAATTCCATTATTATTTTTGTTTCAGAAATGGACATGTAAAGGGAGCAGTGATAAATATATTTGTGGACCATTGTTGATTGAATGTGGATGTGCAGCCTAGTTTGATGTCAGTGAAGTTAATTCAGATTCCTGTTTCACAACAAAAACAAAACCCAATGAGTTGCCATCCCAGTTGTCACCCAGGCAATACAGATAAAAACCCTCCCAAGTGTAATATTGATGACAAATCTGGTTTGGGGGCGAAGAACTTGAATGGTAAACCATTCCTTTGTGATGTTTGTGACAAAGCATATACTTCAAAGAATTCTTTTAATCATCATCTCAAAGTTCACACAGATGCAAATTCAGTCAAGTGTGATATTTGTAACAAAGGCTTCAGCAGTAAAGAATATCTCAGTATTCACAAACAATTGCATTCTGATACCAAACCATTCAGTTGTAGTGTTTGTGATAAAGCGTTTATTTCAAAACAGAGACTGAAGGTTCACCAAATTCTGCACACTGATGAAAAACCATTTAGTTGTGAAGTTTGTGACAGAGCTTTTTTTGCGAAGACAAGTCTCACAGACCACCTACGTGTCCACACGGGTGAGAAACCATTCAGTTGTCATATTTGTAACCAAGGTTTCGTACGAAAAAATAGTCTCAATGATCATCTTAAAGTCCATTCTAGTGAAAAACTATTCAAATGTACTGTTTGTAATAACGGGTTTAGAAGTAACCATGCTCTCACCAGGCATCAGAGAATTCACACAGGTGAAAAACCATTCAAATGTGGGGTTTGTAACAAAGGTTTTATTGAGAAGCCACAGCTTACAAGCCATCTTCATGTTCATACAGGTGAAAAACCATTCAGGTGTGAAATTTGTGACAAAGCCTTTGCACATAAGTGCAGTCTCAGAGGGCACCTAAATGTTCATACAGGTGAAAAACCTTTTAGGTGTGATATTTGTGATAAAGTCTTCAGTCAGAGACAGTATCTTGCAAGCCATTTAAAAATTCATGCAGGTGAAAAACCGTTCAGTTGTTATATTTGCAATAGAGGCTTTATTCGAAAACAGAATCTCAATAGACATATGGAAGTACATGTAAGTGATAAAGTATTCAACTCATGATCTGTGACAGCATTTCAGACTAAGTACAAGCTCTATGATCATTTTGAAGTCCACACTGATTAAATATTCAAGTGTGAGATTTGTAACGAAAGATTTTCGTCTCAAACCAGACTCTTGCAACTCATCTAAGTGTTCATATTGAATGGAAAACCATTCTGGCATGATACTTCTCACAGAACTTTTGTTACAGAGCAGGGTGTTACTATCCCTCTCACTGTGGTAAAAAACATCTATGTGTGATGTTTCTAACAAAGGCTTCAGTGAGAAGCAGCATATCATACATCATCTCGATACCCCTGGTAATAGTTCACGCTGGTGATGAAGCATTCAGATGTGAAATTCGTGACAATTTTTTCAATCAGAAATAGACCCTCACAAGTCATCTAAAATTTCTTAAAAGTGAAAATATTCAGGTGTGAGGTTTGTTATGAAGCATTTGTTCAAAAATACAGTCTCATTGATAATCTAATTTCATACATGTAGAAAAACCCATTCATTTAAGATATTTGTAAGAAAGTCATTCTCACCAAGCACACATTCTCCAATCATCTAATTCACACAGGTGAAACTCTATTCAAATGTTAGATTTGTAAGCAAGGTTTTTCTGAGACTTCGTACCCCACCAGTTGTATAAAAATTCAGGTAGGTGAAAAATCACTCAGATGTTATGTTTGTTCAAGTCTTATCTACAAAGCAACACCTTTGTTGTCACGTTAAAGTTCATTTTTATGCAAGTGAAGAAACATTTAGTTCGAACAACATTTATTTTGTGAAAAGAAGTATGTATACAGATGCAAGCGTGCAAAATGTAAAATAATGCCATACAGACTTAACACAAGATTGTATTCGGCATTACGCATAAATGATTATTTAAGCCTCCAGCCTCTTGTTGTCATGGCAAGAAAGTTGAATAACATGTATTTAATATTTGTAGGTTGTAGTTCCACCTTGGGGTGGATTTAAACAGTGTAGAGAAGGATCATCAGAAGGAAAAGAAGACTTGTTAGAAGGGGGGGGGGGGGGGGGGGGGGGGGGGGCAGGAAGAACGGAAAGCATCATGAGAATAAATTTCCTGCCACTGGCAAAACCACAGTGAATTTTAGACTGTGTACACATGAGAGTCCATGAAAAAATAAGTTAATGACCCATGCTGCTTGCAGGAGAAAAAAAACCCAAGTACTTACAAATGACTTGCACGTCAATCGCATGTGTGGAACAAGTACGCACACTTGCGTCTGAGGTGAAAGCCGAGTGCTGTTTTATGGTATAGATTTAATGCCATTTTACAAATACTGTAATATAACATTACAGATAACTTCCATCCAGCACAACTGAGAGAAAAGTTTATACACTTTTACATATTAGTTTGACCAATGTAAAAACTACATGCACCAGTTGGATCTGACACATCAGGGAAATTTCAATGTAAACTTCCCATAATCCGAAGACTCTGTTATTCTAAGACTCCATCATCCTTGGATTCCACCCCCAACAAACCAGTCCAGTGGTAACACAATGTATCAAAATGTAAGTGGTCTGCTGGGGGGTAGAAAACCAAGAAAATAGGTGTGATAGCCTCTCATCACTGTAACAAAGATTCAAAAACCATTTACTAGTTAGGGATGGAAAAACATTCAGGTATAGTAGTCATAACTATAGTACTTCAGATTTAGGTTTTGCAGGTAATGTCCATTGTGCAGAAATATGTGACATTAAAACACCAATAAATAAATAAATAAATGGTAGGTAATGTAAATGGAAAATTATCAAATTTGATGTTTGTATTGTAGAGTATTTTTGTATTTTAATTCCTATATTTTACATGTGGCTTCGGCATATGTGAAATACAAAAACTCAGCCTGTGGTCGATGAATCCAGTACCCCACACTCCACCCTAATTGTGTTGTGTCTTTAGAATTCTTGATTTTTTTTTGTATACAAGGTAACATCCTTATCCAGAGTGTACCCCTGTGGGTTACCCTGGAAGTGAAGCAGTTTTTAGCTCACCTGGCCTGAAAGGCCATGTGAGCTTTTCTCATCACTTGGCGTCCGTCGTCCGTAAACTTTTTGCATTTTCATTTTCTTCTCCGTAACCGCTGAGCCGGTGTGAACCAAACTTGGCAGGAATGGTCTCTCTACCAACAACCAACGATCCTCATTTAATGCTGATCGGGTTGTAAACATGGCCACAATTGCAGTTTATAGTTACAATAGAAACCCTATGGGAAATCACATTTTCCTCTTCTTCTCTGGAAAAATTGAGGCGACGTGAAAACAAACCTGGCAGGGATAGTCTATGGGAGGTCCTCTACAAACGAGCCTCATTTTGTTCCCGTGGGTTGAAAAACATGGCCGCCCGAGGCATTTTTTGATTCCGATTGGTGGATTTTCAAAAATCTTCTCTGAAACTGCCAGGCCAAATGGTTTGATACTTCACATAAATGATGAGTGGGACCCCCTCTACCAACGATCCTCATTTAATGTTGATCGGGTTGCAAACATCGCCACAATTGCGGCTTATAGTTACTATAGAAACCCTATGGGAAATCACATTTTCATCTTCTTCTCTGGATCTACTGAGCCGACGTGAACCAAACTTGGCAGGGATGGTCTGTGGGAGGTCCTCTACAAACGGTCCTCATTTTGTTCCCGTGGGTTGAAAAACATGGCTTCCACAGGCATTCTTTGATTCTGGTTGGTGGATTTTCAAAAATCTTCTCCTCTGAAACCGCCAGGCCAAATGTTTTGAAACTTCACATAAATGTTGACTGGGACACCCTCTACCAACTATCCTCATTTAATGTTGATCGGGTTACAAACGTGGCTGCAATTGCGGCTTAGAATTACTATAGAAACCCTATGGGAAATCACATTTTCATCTTCTCTGCAACTACTGAGCCAATACGAACCAAACCTGGCAGGGATAGTCTATGGGAGGTCTTCTGCAAGCGATCCTCATTTTCTTCCCATGGGTTTGAAAACATGGCCACCTGAGGCATTCTTTGATTCTGATTGGTGGATTTTGAAAAATATTCTCCTCTGAAACCACAGGTCCAAATGTTTTGAAACTTTGCATGGTTGATGACCTGAGACTCCCTCTACCAACGATACTCATGTAATGTTGTTCGGGTTGCAAACATGGCTGCAATTGTGGCTTAGAGTTAATATAGAAACCCTATGAGAAATCACATTTTCATCTTATTCTCTGGAACAACTGAGCCGATGTGAACCAAACTTGGCAGGAATGGTCTATGGGAGGTCCTCTACAAACGATCCTCATTTTGTTCCCGTGGGTTGAAAAACATGGCTTCCAGAGGCATTCTTTGATTCTGGTTGGTGGATTTTCAAAAGTCTTCTCCTGTGAAACTGCCAGGCCAAATGTTTTGATACTTCACATAAATGATGACTGGGGCTCCCTCTACCAACGATTCTCATTTAATGTTGATCGGGTTGTAAACATGGCCACAATTGCGGCTTATAGTTACTATAGAAACCCTATGGGAAATCACATTTTTCATCTTCTCCTCTGGAACTACTGAGCTGACTTGAACCAAATTTCGCAGGAATGGTCTATGAGAGGATGGAAAAATATATGGCCACCAGAGGCTATATTCTAATGCTTAACCCAATGCCTCTCCTGTCTGCACGAAGATCGGTACTGTCGGCAAAATACTTGTTTTTTTGAGAATCTGGTAAGGGTTGGTTCCAGTTTTCTCCACTGAGAACTGGGGAAAAACCCAAACATATTGTGTATACAGTACAAGTAAAAATAAGTTGTAGCAGAACTGCAATAAACTAAGTAAACTACTGCTCCTGCCCTGACAAGATCAGAATCGGACATTTTCTGGAAAGCTTTCAGTGAGAGCTTTCCAGAAAATGATGTCAGCTTCTGGTTTTATCAGTGTAGGAAGAGAAACGATACATAGTTTAAAGGATTATCCTACAACTTATTTTGACTACTACTGTAAACAAGTGAAGTTAATACCTTATAGCTCTCAAGTTACTTATCTGAAAGAGGTGTATGGGAGTTTTTTGTTTATTTTCTTTTCTCAGTCACTGTCCAGCAAAAATAAATGTATGACAAAATTGGAATAAAATGTGTTTCCTGTAACCCTTTACCTAGCCAAAGCTATTTGAAAGAGAATACTGCCTTGAAAAAAATTGTAATTTTCAAAATATTTAACCTTCTTTTACTGATTTTTGTGTTGAAACAGAATTCAAAAATGTGTGCATTTTCAAGAAATCTTCTTTGAAACTACAAGGCCAAATGTTTTGAAACTTAATGTGACTGATGACTGTAACCCCCTCTACCAATGATCCTCGTTTAATCTTCATCGGGTTGCAATTATGGCTGCAGTTGTGGCTTACAGTTACTATAGAAACCCTGTAGAAAATCACATTTTCATCATCTTCTCTGAAAGTACTGAGCCAATGTGAACCAGACTTGGCAGACATGGTTTATAAGAGGTTCTCTACAACTGTTACTCATTTTATTCCTGTTGGATGAAAAACATGGCCACCAGAAGCATTCTTTGATTCTGATTGGTCAATTTTGAAAACTCTTCTCCTCTGAAACCACAGGGCCAAATGTTTTGAAACTTTGCATGGTTGATGACTGGGACACCCTCTACCAACGTTCCTCATTTAATGTTATCGTATTGCAAACATGGCCACAATTGCGGATTATAGTTACTATAGAGAAACTCTATGGGAAATCCCATTTTCATCTTCTCTCTGGAATTACTGAGCCGACGTGAACCAAAACTTGGCAGGAATGGTCTGTCGGAGGCCCTCCACAAACGATCCTCTTTTTGTTCACATTGGTTGAAAAATATGGCCACCAAAGACATTCTATGATTCTTTTTGATGGATTCAAATGTTTTGAAACTTCACGTGATTGAGGACTGGGACACCTTCTACCAATGATCCTCATGTAATGTTGATGTAATGTTGCAAACATGGTCACCATTGCAGCTCATAGTTACAATGGAAATCCTATAGAAAATCACATTTTTATATGTAGTTCCAGGTGAGCGATTACAGGCTCTGTAGGACCTCTAGTTGTTTGCTGTGGTGAACCAGGTTTGTTTTTCTGGTAAATAGAACCCAGTCCCCAAAGCATGTTTATTGCATGGGTTGGGAATCCTCTAACATGTGTAACATGGGTATAAACTATTGACTGAACTTGACTTTATCTCCATGTTACAGCCACGATTAGTCATTGTGCAGAAATATGTGACCTTAAACACCAATAAATAAATATATCTGGAGAAAATATTCCCGGAGTCTTATTTATGAGAAAGCATTCAGCCTAAACTTGAAACACAGTCACATTAACCACTTAGTTCCAAAGTGCAACAATCTGTTCTAAGTGTATACAGTACGTGGAGAGTGTATTATCATTAAATCACCCACAGAGTGGAGATTCCACCCGGGCAATAATTGCAAATTTGTTGCAAAGCGTAACAAGTACAAGCAAAGTTCCAGCCAATGGACCTCCGGGTTAAACCCAGAGGTCCATTGACTGAAATATTGCTTGTGTTTTGTGTGCATATGTACAGAATTTGAAAGTGATACTTTGGGTGATAATTCCACTCCACGGGTGATTTAGTTACAATCCACTCTCCACGTACTGTATGTAGCGCTTGGCAGCAATGATAATAAAATATCTCTGATGAGTCATAAGTGGATATCAAATTTCTGAACCAAGTTTATTAAAATCAATCTGAACATTTTTGTTTTAGTGAATCAAGTTCAGATATTTTAGATCGAATCAGAATGAATTTGAGATTTTTTATGACATGCTGTGCTATCCTCTACTTAATGGAATGACTAAAACACAAAAACTGCCAACAAAGTTTTACTATTTTTTCATTCAAGGTGCATCATAGGTGCAAGAGAGCAAAAGTTCACCTCCAAAGTGGTACACACATTATTTACTGTAAATCATACTTAGGAGACATTGAATCAAAAAGACAATTGGCTGTCTCATTGGGCGCTGTAAGGGGACCCCCACTTTAACCATAGACCTTGTGGATATTTCCACATTTTGAGCTCCCAGCCAAACTCCCAAGGCTTTTGCCAAGCTCAAAAGTTATTTTATATAATTTCTGAATCAAAAATATCATTTCCATAAAATTGAATATGTCTTAGTAGGAGTTGGAGTACTGAGGGTTAAAGACAACGCTCGAAATAATTTTTTTCCGGCGCAGGTAAAAATGTCCTGCCCCAAGTAGTTCGTACAGATCATTTTAATTTGGTGCAGGTCGTTTTCAGCATTTTACACTTTGTAAATTGACATATGGTGACTACTAAATGACGAAATGGCTTGTTAATTCGCAATGGAAATTAAATTTTTTCTGAATTACCGGTGTTTTTTAAGCCCCGATTCTAAAATTGAGCAGAATTTTGCGCCGGTCAAAATGTCCTATGGATTTCAAAGTGTGTAGGTCAAAGTAAGTTTGGTGTCAGTCATTGTCCTTGTCCTACCACTTATTTCGAGCCTTGGTTAAAGAATACAAAAAGGGAGTTGAAATAATTCAATCTTGGAAAATATTCTCTTGGATTAGCAGGCAGAAATCTAATTTATTCAAACTGTTCCTTGCATATTGATTTAGGGGAGAGTGGAGAAGAATTTTGGTAGTTAACCGCAGGGCTCCTTTGGAATTTTGGGGGACATAGGAAAACACTAATGCCTGTTACCAAGCTCAAGAATTGACTTCTGTATGCTTTGTGAATACGAAAGATCATTTCCAGAAGGTTGGATATGACTGGATCCACATTGTGGACAGGGAAGGGTCAAATAACTCAAAATTTAATTTTAAAAAATCTACTAAATAAGCACAAGACAGAATCCTTTGATGATTTGAGACATGGCATTGCTATAAACGTCAGGTGAGAACCCTCAGGTCCTCTTGGCTCCTCTTGTTTAAAAATACAGGCAGGTCATGTCTGGTTCCTCATCAAGAAATTACTTAACCCTTTACCCAACGAATCGGCCGTATCCGCCTTCGTAACATGCAAATTCAGCAGTTGAAAAAATAGTATTTTTCCAAAAAATTCAACAAAACCATATCATGTGACCCCTCGTTGGAAGGAGCTCGTTCCAACGAGGAATCACATGATATGGTTTTGTTGAAATTTTTTGAAAAATTTAAAAAAAAATTATATTTAAAATAATAAATTTTGATATCGACTGCATTGGGTAAAAGGTTAATGGAGGCCCTATGTGATGACCAGGCATTTTCCATTAATTATCATTCTCTTTTTATGACTGAGAATGGTTTCTTTTTCGTGTCCATTGTTTTCACTTGTAACCCTTTATCAAGCAGAACTAGATAATTACACTTGCAAATAATTTCTTTATTAGTTAAATTTTCGCCTTTCTTTATGTCTCCAAACTGCAGCTTAAACCCCCTCACTGAGGAGTCATAAGTTCTGTCTTTGAGACAGGGTGTGCACATCCTTGAAAAGTCCTTGAATTTCAATCTTACTCCTTGAATTTTGAAAATTCAGAAAATGTACGTTAAAAGTGCTTGAAAATCCATGATACTCCTTGAAAGTCCTTGAATTTTGCCTTATATCATTTTTACCTGTGTAATAGTGGACAATTGAAACATCTCTTTTGCACTTGTTTTAGTTGAAAAACCAAAAAAAAAAACGAACATAAATAACTGATAATTGATAAATGAATTAAGGTTCGGGCATTATTTAACTGGGTGTCATTCTGTAAGTACCATAATTTTGTTGCAGAGCATTTTAGAAGCACCGTTTTCCTGGAATTTAGAAGGATGATGTAGACTACATTTTTAACCCTTTACCCAGTGTAACGGCCAAAACCGGCCACCTTTATTCTCAAAAATGGCCAATTAATTTCAATTATTTTTCTCATTTTTGTCTCAAAAACGTAGGTTATGACCCCTCATTGGAACGAGCTCAACGAGCTCGTTCCAATGAGGGGTCATAACCTATGTTTTTGAGAAAAAAATTAGATATTCAAGAATTTTTTTCCAAGTGTCGTCTGCTTTTCATGTAAGGTAAAGGGTTAAAGTAGGTAAGGCTTCTAAAAATGGTTACATTCCAAATGTACATTTTAAAAAAAAACATCCTTGGAAAATACGGATATGTCCTTGAAAAGTCCTTGAATTTTTTTGGCCCTTGACTGTAAGAACCCTGTTGAGACAAAAAAAAATGAAAAAAATGTTTGAATGGCATTCTTTTATGTGAATAGCATTGAGTAAGGTAAGGGGGTAATTTCATTCTCAGACTTCAAGTCAAGATGAGCTATATTGATCACTCTTTGTTTGTCTCCGGTATGGTGGTTAAGTGGTTAAAGCACTGGACTTTGAACAAAGGTTGATGTTTTGATCCAAACATGCATCATCTGTGCTGTGTCCTTGTGTACTAAAGCATACTAACAATGGTACATTTGTCTTCAACCACTGCTAACCGACTTGTGCCAAGTTGGTAAGTGGAGAGCCTGACAGTTACTTGGTGGTTCTCTCTGGGTACTCTGGCTTTCTCCAACCATAAAGCTGTCTGACTCAATATGGCCAAGGCTGTTAAAAGTGTTGCTAAATTCCAGTAAACAAGCAAGCATGTTTCATGTATCAGTCACCATCCCATGTGAAAGCATGTTTGCAAGAGCTTTGAGAAGAGGGAGGTGTAAACTCTATTTATCCTAACCATTATGACTCAAGTTCCTGACAGTTCCAACTACGTGTTCATTATCCAAGCATTCCTTCTTCAGGCTTGGCAATTTCAGGAGAGCGATTTTTTAGCTCTCCTTACTGCCCTCCTGAAAGAATTAAGGAGAGCGAAAAATTGCCCTCCTAAATATTTTGGTCTGGGATGATTGAGATTACATGTATTATGCTCACATTAAATTTTTGTTATAAAGCAAAAATGTAATTTAACTTCGAAGTCACATAACATTACGTAATTTCATTTTGAAAGTGGTTTAGTGGTGAAAGGTAATGGCTGCAACCACACACAAACACAGTTGCAATCATTTGAAGCAAAATGGGTCACAGCAATATTTTTTATTCTGTCAGTTTCAAGTTCAACCCCTGACATCACAGTTTGAGGGGTAATTATTCAAGGAATATTGACACTATAATATACTACCATTGCTACTATCCTGTCACTTGAAGCACTTGCACCAGGATGTGACTGTAGATTCAAGCAGACCTGTTGTCCAAGAAAGTCATACGCCTACCACTACCACCTTCAACCCCCCTTAGGGGGTTGAAGGTGGTAGTGGTAGGCGTATGACTTTCTTGGAAAACAGGTCTGGGTACACACACATGTCTTGTCAAGTGTGTGTTCGGTTGTTGAGTGAGACATCTAAATGTCTAAGAGATTTCGCTTTACCTTAGTAAAGTTAATAAAATCACTGATGTAGTCTGTTGGTTTCAGTTTCAATGAGTTCGTTGAACTGGATACTTAAAAAGCTGTGTAAAGCTAATTGCTCTCCTAAGCTGATTGAGGAGAGCGATTTTTTGCCCTCCTGCATTTTTCAGAATGCCAGGCCTGCTTCTTCAATTTTTTTCAGTTAGGTTTATAGTTTAAAACAATCCAAAAATGTGTTAGTGGATAAGTACATGTAGTTGTGATGCATGGGCTATACATTTGCTTGTTTTATTTGCATATACCAGACTCAAAACTGGTCACGATGGGAATGAATTGTCCATGGACCTTCATTTGCATGAGACTAACCGCTTGTGTAACTAACGACCAAGGAGTCCACCTCGTCTTGTTAGAAAGTGCATGCTTACTAGCAACAGCAAATCAATATCAAAGATGCCAATCTAGATGGAAATGTCCCTGATGGAAGATTTTCTGGGGAGTGTCGGCAAGTTGGTAAGGGGATGCGAGGGATAAACTGCAATCAGCTTGGCTATCCCCCTCTCTGTCCGTCCAGGCGTCTGTGAACAGACTTGTGTCTGGAGATTATTTAGCGATATGTTTGCAGGTTAACCGTGTAAATCTGAGCAAATGTGAATTTGTGCACTTGCGACTTGTTCACAGTTCTTAAAATGTGTTGCCCATGGGCACAACTATGTGAGAGCTTGTATTCTTTCATATTCCGGTAAATTGTTGGTAAATTTGGCATTAACTGGTAGAGTGTTAAATTATTTTTGGTCACCAAAATTTGTTCACATGTCTTTGCCTGGTTACAATTTATGAGAGAGTACGTATAGGCACTCTTCCATCAATTATAACATGGCAAATCCACAGAGACTGAATGTTTTCATTTCAAAGATAATATGAAGCACATCCACTGAATATGAAGCCTTTAAGTTGTGGTACATGCACTCTAAATCGGTTGGGTTAAAAATCAACCCAAATCGACTGGGTTGAGTGAATATGAACCCAATTTGGGTTCATATTCACTCAACCCAGTCGATTTGGGTTGATTTTTAACCCAACCGATTTGAGAGTGTGCACTTAAGAGTAAAGCCCAAATATGGGCTTCCAGCATTCAACAAGTTAATGAGATTAATTACCATGAGATTCAGCGCGCCTATGAGTTTCAGTATGGTCAGACTCATTTTGACAGAATTGTTGCCTCTTTTTTGACTTACTGCATTTTTGAAATTGTTTCTGGGTACAGTTTTCTGACATTTATGAGTCAATATTTTTTAAGCTTGACACATATGTCAATCACTGTTGAACCTCTACACCTGAACGATTGGACATTGCTGAGTTATTGCCATTTTTTGACGCAGCATTTGTTGTATCTGGACACAGCCTTGGGCTTGTATCCCTTCATTTCAATTTTTAGTTCACCTGAGTGAAGCTCAAGTGGAGCTTTACTGATCACTTTTAATCCATCATCTGGTATTCATCTGTCTATCATGAACTCTACTTTATTGACTTCTCACAAACTACTGTACAGAACTGAACCAAATTTGGTATGCATTTTTCACATAATATGTCCACTCAAAATTTGTTCAAATGAAGCTGGCATGCCCACAAGTTGCCTACAAGTTGCATAACTCTGTTCGCACCCTTAAAAATTTTCAAAATTTAAAAAAAAAAATTCTCCAGTACCGCCAATCTGAATCTTTTGATATTTAGTAACCAGCATCCTCAAGTGAGTCAGATTTAAGTTCGTTCAAACCAAGTCCCTGGGTGCATATATAGGCATCTCATTAGAGCCCGAATTTTAACTTTATATTCCTCAAAAATCTTCTCCACATCCGTAGTAGGGGTTACATTTAAGTTTGCTCAAACCAAGTCCCTGGGTTCATTTTTGATTTCCTTATTTGAGTCCAAATTTTAACTTGGTGCAATAGGAAGAAAATTGTTTAAAAATCTTCTTCCAATCCACCAGTCAGAATCTTTTGATATTTGGTATACGGCATCCTTGTGGGGATCAGATTCACGTTTTGTCAAATGTCATCACATGGTTGATACTGGGGGTTCCTACGGGAGACCAAATTTTAACTTAGTGCAATATGTGGATAATTCTTTAAAAGTCTTCTACCTCAGAGCCACTACATAGAATATTTTCACGCTTGGTATTGAGCACCATTAGGAGATCAGATTCAAATTTATTTCAATCAAGTCCCTGTGTTCATATTTGGGACCCTGTGTGAGCCTGAATTTTAACTTGTGTAATATGAGAAATTTTCTTCGAAGATCTTCTTGTTCTGATATCAACCCTGAAGAATAATGTGATGTTTGGTAAAAACATTCTATGACTCCTACATTAAAGTTTGTTGTGGTTCTGGGGGAGCAAAGGGGTTTAAACTAATAGGAGAGAAATTCTTTAAAAATCTTCTCATTCATAACCACAAGTAAAAATTTTTTGATAGTTTGTAAGCAGCTTCCTTAGGAGGATCAGATCCAAGTTTGTTCAAAACAAGTCCCTGGGTTAATACTTTGGCTCACTGTTAATTTCGTACAATATGAGGAAGTTCCTGTAAAATCATCTTCTTCAGATACAGCAGTCCAAATTTTTCATATCAGATGTTAAGCATCTTTTCTTTTTCTTTTTTTTTGTGGGGGGGGGGGGGGGCGGGGGGGGGGGTGGGAGGATCAGATTTAAGTTTTGTCAGATCAAGTGATAGGGTTGATTCCTTCCCGGGCGAGCACAGTGTTTGCATTACCAAGATGAAAAGGTGTTGGAAATACTTAACTAAGTGCACCTCTTGAAAAAAATCTACTTCCCTCGTGGCAACCCCAGGAAGTGAATATTTATTTATTTATTTATTGGTGTTTAAGATCACATACTTATGCACAATGGCTAATCATGACCGTGGCAGTTTTACGGTTGGAGGAAGCCGGAGTACCCGGAGAGAACCACCGAGCAACGACGAGCAGCTGCCAGCTCCCCAACATCGTAACTCCGTACTGCAGCAGAGGCAGGGTTAGATTGGTTGAAGACATGCGCACAATCGACGTGCAGTACGCCTTAGTACACAGCGTCATCGTGCCCCCATGTGGAAAATCGGGGTTAAGTGCATTGCCCAAGGACACAACGCGGGAGTCCGAATCGATCGCTCAGACAGTCACCCATCCGAGCATTAACCGGGCTCGACCATAGATATCGGATAGAACACTATCTGATATCTATGGGCTCGACGTTGCTTAACTTCGGTGTTCTGAAGAGAACCGGTTACCGCAACGCCACTGCCCCCTCCCCCCACTCGTAAAATAGGACCCAGTCACCAATACTTAGGGTGGAAGCCCTCTAAAATGGGCAACATGGGTATAAATTTTTAACTTAACTTGACTTTATCTCCTCGTAGTGGTCACGATTAAACCACTGTGCAGAAATATGTGACCTTAAACACCAATAAATAAATAAAGAAATTTTCTACTTCGGATCTACCAGTCAGAATATTTCATGTTCAGTATTCTGTTCACAAAGGAAGCAGATTCAAGTGTGTTTAAATCAAGTCAGTGGGTTCATATATTTTTTTTTTTTTTTTTTTCCCAATTGTTTATTTGGTGATATTTTGCAGAGGCCACGATTTTACAATCCTCCGTACAATCTCACGTGGCTAGGAGATGCAAGAGGGCATACAACATATTACATATTATGTTATCAAATTCAAATCTGTCACAGCGAAAGATACTCTAACAATTGGAAAAAATGTGTATGTATGTGTAAGTATGTACAATAGGGTGTATTTGGGGGGGGGGGGGGCGTGTTTGTGTGTGTGCATGTGTTTATGTAGGTGTATTTGAGTGTGTTGTGGTGGAAGTGGGGTGGGCTTAGTGGGTTAGATTGAGACTGATTCTATGAAAAAGACGATAGAAGGGGTAGTTTGAGATGACTTGCTGAGACAATTCGTTATTTGTATATGCAGCCATATTTTGTCGATTAGCTCAGTTTTCACTCGTTTGAAGGCAGACATCCTAGTGACTGGATTCGGTGTTCCCGGGAACTTTGCGGATGAAGAGGAAATGAGCCTGACTCTAAGTAAGATGCAATGGTCTCAGGTCTTTAGTCCCCTCACAAAGTTTATTGCCCCCGAGTTGCAGCAAAGAGTGTCCAAAATCACACTTAAAGTAACCTACCACTCATTGCAGGCTACAAGCAAATATATATGTCCGAGGAACGGACTTTTGAGGTCGTAGGGATTACATCCGCGCCCTGTGCGTCTATACAGATTACATGGGGCGTTATGATACATGACCTCTTCTATCGGATTATTACAGAGGTAATGTCGGAATAGGTAATTATTCGCAAGCAATATTGTCGAGTTTGTTCCATTTTTCAGAATATTCGCTGGCTAGGTTATTTTTTGTATATATGTGTTCCTCTATTTCGTAAAATCTTTTTAGGCGGATTCTAAAGTTGGCGAGGCTAGGAGACATTTGTTGATATTTACAACAGTATATATGATGTTTAGCCAAAATGATGATACTATTGATTATGTCATTAGGGTCTTCTGTTCCGAGTAGTATATTTCTTTTAGTCAAACAGATAGATATGTCCCGTTCTTGTAAAAATATTTGGCATTCCTTCCAGAATTTTTTGATTATGTTGCAGGACCAGAAGATATGGGAAATAGTTTCTTCTTCTGTTTTGCAAAAATTACATAGAGGGGAATGAGTATTGTTAAATTTAGCTATATATTTGTTTACTCCTAATATTCGATTGATAATTTTGTATTGAAAGTATTTTAATTTGTTATCCATAATACCACATTTGAATGAATTTTGGTATATTGTAGTCCAGTTTAGGTCTAATTCGATTTCTGATTCCCATTTCAATTGTGACTTACATTTAATGTTTTTTTTGTGTATTTTGAAGCTTCAGCAATCTGTGACCTTTTTCTGATAAGATATTTTGATAAGGGGTGGGGATAATAGGTTGTTCGATTGATGCAATTGTTTCTTGGTCTAACTTAAACTCTTTCATTGCTTTTCTAATACCCGTTATTACGCCAGAGTAACTTATAAAATCGGTGAAATTTCCATATCTATCTTTAAACATTTGATAAGACATGAGACTACCATCTGGAATAAAAATATCTCTAATGCATCTGATTCCACGTTTATTCCAGGCTGGAATACTAATTATATTTTCCATGTTATTTAATCCACTGCTATAACCAAAGGAAGACTTAATAAAATCTGTTGCTGTTCGTTTGAATGTTACAATATACTGTTGCCATGATTGCAGGACATCAAGCCAAAAGGTATGACGCACAATGCGCTTTTTGAGCTTTTCAACAAATTTATGTTCCGCAAAATTTTCTCCGATTTGTGCAATATTAGCTATGGACTTGAAAAAAACCGTTGAGAAACTATTTTTTGTGAGGAGTCTTTTTATCCACGAGACCTTCATAGTTTTTATATGTATCTCTAGATCTATCATTTTCAGGCCCCCCTCTGCATACCCCGATATGAGACGCTGCCTCTTTATTTTGTCTACACTACTTCCCCAAATAAAATTGAACAACAGGCTGTTTATTTCTTTTAAGAATTTTGGTGAGGGGTTGTGGATCGAAAGAAGTAAATGATTTAATTGGGGAACTAGAAAGGTTTTAATTACTGTTATTTTTCCCAGAGGTGTTATTTGACGTTTTTTCCAGAGATTTAGAATTGTTTTCATTTTATCCATTTTTTTACTATAGTTTTCTTCGACCGGGTCCTTATTTGTCATATTGAACTCCACACCGAGAAGCGTGAATTTAGAAGCGACTTCCACATCAGGATATCCAGAGGGGGCATGGGCTCCGCCTTTTATCGTTCCTATCCCTATCAATTTTGTTTTCTTCAGATTAATTTTTAGCCCTGAGATTGAGGCAAATTTATTTAAGACCATTAACGATGTTGCAGTTGATTTCTGAGAGCCATTTAGCAGTAGACACGTGTCATCTGCGTACTGGCTAAGTTTAAATTCTTTCCCCGAGTGGCATATACCTGTTATATCTTCATTTTGTTTGATTAGCATTGCGAGTATTTCAGCACCTAGAATAAATAAATATGGGGACAATGGGTCACCCTGCTTACAGCCACGCTGCAGGTGGACAGGCTCCGACATAAAACCAGACTGAAGCACAGTCGAGAATGTGTCGTTATAGATAGTTTTTACCCATTTTTGGAATGATTCACCGAAATTAAAAAACGTGAGTGTTTGTAGAATAAAATTCCATTCAATGGTATCAAACGCCTTTTCAAAATCTATTAACAGTAAACTGCCAGGATGATTTTCTGACTCTGTATAGTCTATAACATCTTTCACTATCCTAATGTTTTCGGCAATGCATCTACCTTTAATAAAACCTGTTTGGTCATCACTAATTAGTTTGGGTAGGAGAGGGAGCGCGGTAGCTCAGTAGGTAGAGGTGCAGGCTGCAAGCCGAGAGGTCCTCGGTTCGAATCCCACTTCATACTCTTTAAAGCATCAGTTAATTCTACTAAGTTCAGGTAGCCATCTGCGGTTAACGATTCAGCTTTGCTTAGGGTCGCCACCTTTGATTTGTCAATTATCTGGTCCAGATTAACGTCTTTTAGATTTGATGTCTTATAAAGATTTTGGTAAAAGTTCTTCAGTTCACTTAATATTTTCTTTTGTTCCGTTAAATATGATCCATCTGATTGTTTAATCCTAAAGATTGTGTCATTTTGATAATTGCGTTTCTCAAGTCCACAGAAATATTTAGTTGGTTTTTCCCCATCTTTCACCCACCTAGCTCTTGATCTTAGTAATGTGCCATTCAACCTATTTTCTTTAATTTTTTAAAGTTGATTGTTAATTTCCTCTATCTTATTATTTACATTGTTATCTTGAGATGGGTATAGAGTTTCCAATTTTTCCAATTCATCTTCAAGTTTTTTTCCTCTTCAGCTTGGTTCTTTTTTATGTATGAAGCATGTGAGATAGTAAAACCACGTATCTCTAAAAGAAGAACTTCCAAAAATAATTGGGGATTTATATTGATTTCATCATTTAGGGTTGAATATTGTGTTTTTACTTCTTAAATTTTTTCCTTAACTCCTTGGGCATAGATTCGATCCTTTAGTAATTCCTTATTGAATTTCCAGTACCCCCTACCCCTTACGAAATTCGTAAATTTTATTTTAATATTGACTAAGCAGTGGTCGCATATTTCAGGGCATTTTGTATGTACTTGTATTTCCTCAACGAATTGTATAAGATTATTTGAGATAATGAAAAAATCTAGACGGGAATACCTATGTCTGTTACTTGGCCACCATGTAAAAGAAGTTTTATTTCCATACAGATAACGCCAGGGGTCACACAGATCTTGTTCGTTCATGTAATTAATTACAGATCGTTTTGAGTTAATGTTATATTCTCTCGAGTAATGTCTTGTGTCCAATTCATGCTTGAGGGTTAAGTTCCAATCACCACAGAGCAATAGCTGGTCGTTTCCGCAGATGGCTACCTGATCCCATATATGTTGATAAAAATTTGGGTTATCAGTGTTTGGGCCGTAGATACCGATAAGTGTTAATCTTTCTCCTTCCAGAGAGATATCTAGAATAATGCACTGGCCATCCCCAATATTGGTGGATCTGTGAACCTTATATTCAAAGTTGTTAGCAAACAAAAAACATATGCCTTTTTCAGTTGACGTATATGAATTAAAAAGACAATCGCCTCCCCACTCGTTACGTTTTCGAGCATCCGCCAAGCCTCGGGCGTTGTATGTACCTATTTTAAGACTCATGCAGCAATTTGAGAGGGTATTTATATTTGGGTGTTGATAAAGTGGATGCATTTCCAGTCACTGGAGCTGCCTTTGTTTGGACAATCGGTGATCTGAGCTCCTTGCGACATTTCCTCCAGCGTAAAAAAAACAACTGTGAAGTGGTATCTGTTGCATACATACATAAAAAGTCTCAAGAAACGGGACGAAAATATATACACTGTAGGGGTTTGGGGTTTTCTTAAAAAAAATGTGTAGGAACTTCGAGTATGGTAATACAGGGGTAGAATGTAGGTAGTCATTATTCCTTAAAAATTCTCTGCAAAATGTATTGCTTCAATGTGTATAATATTTTTTTTTTCAAAATTCTATTTAGATGGCGAATGGTGTTTATGGTGATCGATATTGATCCTTTTGCCGACTCAAGTATTTGGGAGAAAAGGTTTTACTTTTTCACCGTCCAACAAAGTCATGGCTGATAGTGAGCAGCCATGTCCCAATTGGCCGATAAACTTCAACGATAATAAATCGAAAATAGCGCCAATTCAATGCTCAAATATAGTTACAATACAACAAATGTTCCTTGCATCGATTGAGTCAGTTTAAAAATAATAATATTTTCAAGCCCAACCGTCAACCTAGGTCGTGGCTGCCGAGGACGCGAATATTTTGAGCTCATTGCCAAATCACGACACGGGTACTGGGAGTAACCTTGGCTAAATTTGGCAATAATTAGCACGACTAATATGTGAGGGGAATTATTCAAAGAAAAGAAAATAATTATATTTAAGAGTCCGCATCTACGGAAATAGTTTGCTGTCAAAAAAGATTTTTATGCATCTCTGATTACCGGGTATACATTGTTACGGTTACCAAATTCAAATCTCAGAGTCATAAGCATGTTTGTCAATGGTTAAAGGTTCAACAACGCGTTTAGAATGTGTAAGATGGTTTTAGTGTAGAGCAAGATATCTTGTAAAAGAAGGGCGATTTTACAAACAACAGGAAACTCTCATTTGATCATGCTTTTGAGTTGTTGGTTCCTGCGGCACAGGGAATAGTCCTAAAAAGAATGGATGAAGTAAAATTAGTGTCCTTTGAGCACATTATCAAACTAATCCATGGCTGCCGAGGAACAGCCAACACCCAACCTCACAATAAGCATGTAAGATAAAAATCTTTGGATATATTCCGATTAAGTGTTTATTATTTAAATTGTGAGCAAAAATAGTATTTTCGACAGGAGGGACTTCCAAACTAATAAATTGGGAGGTGGGGTGGGGGGGGGGGGGGTTCAGGGGGAAATAAATCGAATAGTAGTTGAGGAAAGTATTCATCATGTTAATTTTTCGCTTATCGGGGCTGGCCTCTTTATTTGTTTTTTTTTTTTTTTTTTTTTGAGCTCATTTTCAAATTACGTCCTGACTCCTTTCAACAGCCACAACACAATTTGACAATAAGCTCAAAACATAACGAAACGATAAAAGTTTGAATAGTAAATTTACGAACAACGAGTAATTCTCAGTTGTTATGGTATTGATTTGTTGGGTCCTACTGCAGCACAGAGAATAGTCCTCACAGAGAATGGATCAATTAATAACTGGTATTTTATTTATTTTTTTTTTAAGCTCACCATCAAATCGAGCTATGGCTGCCGAATAGCAGCCAACACCCAGTTTGACAATAAACCGAAAAGGTGGAAGTTCTTGGGATATCTTCGATTAAGTGTTTAAGCGTAGATTAATAACAAAAATGAAGGTTCTGAGATCCTTCGACAGTATAAGGTTTAGAAATAATACATTCGAGGGGAAAGGGGTGTTGGTACATGGAGAAATCAATAAATTGCTAGTTGAGGAAAGTATTCATCGTGTTCATTTTTTGCTAATCTAAGGCTGGGCAACTTATTTATGTAATGGTAAGTATAAAGCTTAAGAAACATTGATACACTGAGGCCTGGTAGTTATGATGGATGAGCCAATTAAAACAGTATCTTTGAGCTCACTATCAAGCTGAGTCGTGGCTGCTGAGTGCAGCCATAACTCAGTCCGACAGCAGACTCAAGAAATAAGTACATGGAAAACGTTGGTTAAAGTTCAGCATTGGAAATTGTAGTGAAGCGAGTATTTGGAACTAATAAAAGAAAATATACTGAAAATAGTATTTGGGCTGATTTCCAAATTATGTCATGGGTCCTCTCGGCAGCCACCACCGAGTCCGACAATAAGCTCAAAAGCATAGAAAATCAAGTGAAAATTATAAAAATAAAAGATAAAAAAGTAATTTTGCTGACAACGGCTAATAAGTCTCAATTGCTCATGTTATTGATTTTTGGGATCGAACAGGAAATAGTCCTCACAAAGAATTGATCAAGTAAAATTAGTATTGTTTGGTCTCACCTCCAAATTTGAGCTACGGCTGCAAAGGGGCAGTCAACACCCACATGGGTTCATATTTGCAGGCATGGAAATAAAGAGCTTTATTTATTTATGTATTTATTTATTTATTATGTGTGGTTTATGCCACATCAGCACCTGAGGCTAAATCGTGGCGATGCAAATTGTGTATTTCAAAATGGGTTATTTTCGTCCATGAAGAAAATAAAAATGAGTCCGTGAAATATGAGGAATAAAAATAAAGTGTGAAAACAGTAATGAGAAAAGGAGATCAGCTGTTTAGAGATTGCTGTGTAAATCAGCCTGTGAAAGAGAGATGAATTGATGAGAATTTAAAAGAGTAAAAACAATTTAAAATTTATTAAAAAGATGAATTTTCTTCAGGAACGGCAGAATTTTATAAGAATTTGTGTTGTAATATAGGGATCGAAGAGACGCAACATTAAAATCATGTGCTCCACTGTCAACACCTATTGGCAAGGAACACACTCTGGGTGCAATATTACCTTCTAACAAAAAGGAATATGTGAGTCTTGTATGACCAAAGAGCTTACATCATGACCTGCTGGCAGATTATGCTATATTATACAATTATGTTATTTTGTTGTGGTGAATATGATGTGATATGAACCTAAAAAACTTAAATTGACAGAGGCGTTAGCCAAGGTCAAAATAGGTTTTTAGGTTCATATCACATCATATTTACCACCACAAAAGTCCATAACTGTTTTATCATATACACCATCCTAAAAAAAACCCAATCTTCTATTTGTCAATTAAAAGTTCAGTTCTCTCAACCAGAAAAACTTTTAACAATAAAATAGTTATCATCTGATCTGTAGAATAACATAAAAATGAGACGGAAGCCAGGTTGACTGCGCATGCACGTCGACTGAAATAGAACTAGAGAGAAGATTTCCAAAAACTATATTTAGAAAGTTGATATTCACAGGAAAACCTGTGTTCATGGATTTTTGAATACCAGTCACGTGTATAAGATCCAGCCAATAGAAATGTGGTTATTTATAACGTATATAATAAAACACGATGGTACCCTATAGGGAAATGTGTTGTAATGCTTTTCTAGTTTCTCTGTTTTTGCTATGCAAGACATGTTGACATCTTGACAGAATTCCTGCTAAAGTAAATAGCAACAATTGATGCCCAACCTCACTTTGGTGAGATTGCACGTTGGTTGTTGCTATTTATTTTGACTCAAATTCTGTTAAGATGTAAACATCACACTATTCTGGTAATACGTGGATACAATGCATAACCTTTGAGTCAAGTTTGTTTCAAAAGATTGTCAGATAGTATCTGACTGGCAAAACATGCAGGATTAGGAAGTTAATTTATGCTGTGTTGTTTTATTGTAATCTGCAATGCATTTGCATATTTTACAATTGACGTAAAAAATCCCTCCCCACCCGTTATTTCCGGGCCTGTATTTGGGCAGCCTATGGGAGCCTGAATTTTAACTTGGCTTAATATTGGGAATATTCAGGCCTGGCATTCTTTAGGAGTGCAGGAGTGCTGCACGCCTAGAAAAAATTGAGGAGGGCAATTTTTTGCACCCCTTGATTTTCTGGAATGCCAGACCTGTTTGGGGCTGCCTTTAAAATCTATTATCATTTCCTCACCTGAGTTCCAATGTGTTCTATGTGCCTACTGGCATTGGAACTCAGGGGACGATTTGTCAATGTTGCATTGATTCGCAATAATTTATGACCCATCCTGTGTCGCATTTCGATACATTTTGAGTGTAGAAGACAGTCACATAAGAATTGAATGCAACATTTTGAATAATGAGAAGATGTGTGTGCCAATTTTTTCTCTATGTAGCTGAATGTTGTTCAATTTTTCAGTCACGATATTAATACCTTGAAGTGAATATATCCAAAATAGCACACAAATTTTTGATTGAAAATTTTAGGTGCAATTGCACTCCCAAGCAATCTGAGGAGGGCAACTGTTTTGCACTCCTTGATTTTTTAGATTGCCAGGCCTGAATATTCTTGAAATATCTTCTTGTTCACATATCCAACATGCAGAATAATGTGATAACTTGCATACAGCATTACTAAGTCTATAGATTAGTGTTTGTTTACTTTGTTTGTTATGCACTTTGGGGCAGTTCAACACAGAACTCAAAAATGAATAGACTATTCATTTATTTAACCCTTTACCTAACATTAAAAGTAGACGACACTTGCAAAAATAAATTCTTGAACAAGTAATGTTTTTTCATTTTTTGTCTCAAAAACATAGATTATGACCCCGACGAGCTCGTACCAATGAGGAGTCATAACCTTTGTTTTTGAGACAAAAAATGAAAAAATAATAAAAATTAACTGGCCATTTTTGAGAATAATTTTTGGTCGTTAGGTCGGGTAAAGGGTTAAATGAATTTTGCCCATAAGTGACAGGGCCAGTTGTGGTCAGATCTAGTCAGATGTACAGTTCGTGGAGGGTGTATTATCACTGCAGTCACCCGCAGAGTGGAGATTCCATCCAAGCAATAATTGTACATTTGTTGCAAAGCATAACAATTGCAAGCAAAGTTCCAGCCAATGGACCTCCGGGTTTAACCCACAGGTCTATTGGCTGAAACATTGCTTGTGTTTTTTGTCTATATGTACAGGATTTGAAAGTGATACTTTGGGTGATGACTCCACTCCACTGGTGTTTTAGTTACAAGCCACTCTCCGCATACTGTATTTCTGTCTGGGCAAGATTAATGTCTGTTCAAATGTGGATTAACCATGCCACTTGAAGCCTCTTGGATTGTGGTGGTGGTGGGTTTGATTGGGTGATTTTTTAGCTCCTCTGAGAGATTCTCGAAGGGAGCTTTTTTGATCACGTTCTGTCTGTCATCCATCCATCCTTTGTCCAGCGTCAACTTTACTTTATTGAGTTCTTATAGACTACTGGGCAGGACTAAACCAAATTTGACATGCATGTTCCTTATCAAATGTCAGTTCACGTTTGTTCAAATAAAGTTGCCATGCCCACAGGGGTTACCACAGGGGGCATAATTTTATTAGCACCCACAACATGTTTTTTACAAAATTGAAAAAATCTTCTCCACAGCTACCAATCAGAATCTTTTGATACTTCCTTTTTTAAACAACTTTATCAGGTGATCGACTCGGGCCTTCTTGTGCAGCCTATTTTTGATTTCAGTCACTCAAAAAACATTCAAAACTTATTTCAAAGCAAAAATAGGCTGCACAAGAAGGCCCGAGTCGATCACCTGATAAAATTGTTTAAAAAAGGAAGTATCAAAAGATTGGCTGACACTGGTAGGTTAGTCACATATTGTTAAAGAAAATACTATGAGAATCGGCTCTCTTGTTTTAACTGCAGTACATAAGTTCATAGTAGTGTATCTCGTATGTTTCCCCCTAGGTTGGGGGATCTCACTGGGGGATCTCAAGTGACGCCATAGTCACTTGACCGAATGGCGCCATGTTTGATTGTCATGGTAATCCACATGAGTGGCCATGTTGTGACGTCATTACCACAGTGATACGTGGTCTTAGTGCGCATGCGCGGCGCGTGTTATGGCGATACATGTTTCCGTGGTCCATTTTGTATACTGGAGGACATCATCTTGGTTTCTGTGGTAGCACGTGGCTGCTATGTTACTTAAAGGACTACAACAAGACAGGGGTATGTCCGGAGGGTATGTTCGGTTGAATAGGAGTTAACCTAATTACCCAAGTAGACCCGATAATCCTTCCAACCCACCAGAATCCACCCAAAGCTACCGGAACGGCCTTGGTAAAGCTGCATTTTGGGTTTTTTTTCCCAATAAAAAATGCGCCCGATTCAATGGGAGCATATCTAATTACCCAAAACAGACCCGACAATCCCTCCAAATCACCACAAAACAACCGAAATGGACTTGTATTCTCCCATCTAGTGTTTATAACAGTAGCACATAGTGTTATAGGATCGTGATAAATCCTGGGGGTATGTTCTATTTAATAGGGGCGCTGGTCCTGATTTTCCCAGAATCCCATTTTATGCCTATTGCAGGGGCTACTCTAACACTAATAGTCTATTCAGTCCAAACTATCTCTGGTTCTCTCGTCCAAATCTCATAATCACCAATCACCAGTGCTTCATTTTCCGTAATTTATACATATCCATGCAAAGTTATCTCCCTTTTGTATAACAGAAAGCCTGTATCATTCCTAAAGTCAAGACTCCATTAAGCAGTTACTGATAAGTCATTGCTCGAAAGACTCGAATCCCATCGAGCAAATAAGCCATAGAGTATTTACTCGAATGATTGACTCGAAATACTGTCCAGGTATTTTCCAAAAAGGGATTCCACAAAAGGGATTCCATAAGCAGGATTCCAGTTGCAATTGATCGATCGAGTACCCCCAGGAGATATCTCGGTTCTATAGCATTACGAGCTATTCTTATATGCCCAAAATGGGGTTTCATATCAAATAAAAGTGGATTTTGGTGATTTGGAGGGATTGTTGGGTTGTTTGTGGTAATTACATATACTGTAGTTTTACTGCTAGTATTAGAGTAGCATCTGTAATAGGCATAAAATGGGATTCTTGGAAATTCTGAACCAGTATTCCAGTGTGATAGAACATACCCGGGAGACCTCTCGATCCTATAGCACTACGTGCTACTAGTATAAACCCTAGATGGGGGAATACAACTCCGTATCGGTTGTTTTTGGTAGAATTTTGACTTGGAGAGATTGTCGGGTCTATTATGGGTAATTAGATATGCTTCCTTTGAATCGAACGTGTCTTTTCTTGGGGAAAAAGCCAAAATGGGGCTTGACCAAGTCCGTTCCGGTAGTTTTGGGTGGTTTGGAGGGATTGTTGGGTCTATTTGGGTAATTAGATTTACTCTCATTCAATCGAACATACCCCCGTCTTGTTGTAGTCCTTTATGTAACATAGCAGCCACGTGCTACCATAGAAACCAAGATGGTGGCCTCCAGTATACAAAATGGACGACGGAAACATGCATCACCATAACAACACGCGCCCCGCATGCGCACTAAGACCACTTATCACCATGGTAGTAATGACGTCACAACATGACCACTCATATGGATTACTATGACAACCAAACATGGCGTCACTGAGTCATGTGACTATGACGTCACATGAGATCATTCGATGAGATCCCCCAACCTAGGGGTGAAACATTCGAGACATAAAACTTCATATCAACTGGTAAATAGGACTTGGTGATCAATGCCTGGGTTGAACGTCCTATCCAGTTAGCAGCAATGGTACAAATGATTGGCTAAACTTACTGGTGTGATAACCATGATATTGGCATAAATGCAAAAAGTCACCTCAATCCTCTGTCTAATTCAACAAGGACATTTAAAATCTATTATATTCAGAATTATATCCTTTGTGAAAATGTTTTTTTGACAAGCTCATTGCAATGAGGAGATGAAGGCAATGTTGTTAAGGCAAAAATTGATAAAAAAAAAATAAAACTTGAATCTCGACATTTGTTAACTGGTTGCCACTACTGTCAGGGCTTTCAAAAACGAGGGGTACCGGAGCAAAGGCCAACATGTTCCTTTCTTTTGTTTCATAGTCATTCAAACGCAAATACTATTTTGTTTATATAAATCTGTTTTACTACAAATTACTCTCCAATAACAGGCACTCTCCAATAATTTGTTGTAAAATAAATTTTGAATGCCAAATTCAGACCACCAAAATAATCTAGCCCTCAACCGGTTGATAACCCTGGCTGGAGGCTAGAGGGCCTTCAAAAAGTGTGAATCACTAATAGTGTACAATGAAAAATAAGGGTATAAATTGTGTATTTTTAATTGTATTAATAACAATGTATGGAAATGTCTTTTTTAATTGTGTTAACCCTTTACACAATGTTCAAGATATTATAAAAAATTATTTTAATTATTTTTAGTTGCTTTCTTGATTCTGTCCTGTTATCACCTGTATCTCAGAGATGCTTTGGTGCTTTTGTTTCAATTTTTCAGATTTGATGGGGCATTAGGAAAAATTGATGCACGTCAATTTTTTTTCCGAAAAAAATTCAAGATGGCCGACTGGCGGCCATTTTTGTTGGAAATTGCGTGTAATTCTTGATACGCTCAGATCTTCTGAACGACATTTCCGATGTCAATAATTTTTTAAGTCTAGCAGCATAAGATAAATAACATTTCATACGGGTTTTTTCTCGTGCATACATTATGCAAATTAGCCTTACTTAACCTTTTTTCGGGTAATATTTTTGTGAGTATTATGTTGTGTACTGTTACCACCTGTATCTCAGAAATGCTTTGACGCTTTTGTTCAAAATTTTCAGATTTGAGGAGCATTAGGAAAAATTGATGCACGTCAGTTTTTTTCCGAAAAAAATATCCAAGATCGCCGACTGGCGGCCATTTTTGTTGGAAATTGCGTGTAATTCCTTATACTCTCAGAACTTCTGAATGACATTTCCGATTTTAATAAATTTTGGTATAGAGGTCTAGAAGCAGAAGATAAATAACATATACAGGTTTTTTCTCGTGCATAAATTATGCAAATTAGCCTCTCTTAACCTTTTTCTCGGGTAATATGTTTGTGCGTATTATGTTGTGTACTGTTACCACCTCTATCTCAAGAGATGCTTTCATGCTTTTGTTTCAAATTTTCAGATTTGAAGGGAAGGGACATAAGATAAATAACATATTATACAGGGTTTTTTTTCTTGTGCATAAATTATGCAAGTTAGCCTTACTTAACATTTTTACAGGTATTTGGATGCTTCCAGTAAAACCACAGAAATATGGGTAAGATTGGGACTAGTTTCTTGAGTTGTTCCTTTGATACCCATATTTGTTTGGGTTTTATTGAGGAAAAATCAATATATTTCACAGTAATCCACCTGTCGTGGGGGACGATGTCTGATCGCTGGCAATCGGCGTTGCACTTGTTTTTATAAAAAAAAATTATCTGATTTTATCACAAAATTCCAACAAAACCATATCATGTAACTTCCCCCCCCCCCCCCCCTTCCCCTCATTGGAAAAGTCAAGCTGAGCTAATCTCATCGCTCTCCGTCCGTCGTCTGTCGTCCGTCAACACCATGTTTTGGTCTTCTCCTCCAAAGCCACTGGGCCAATTCAAGTGAAAGTTTGTGTGAGTGATGGTACCAAAGGGGCATTGCATTTTTGTTCAACTCAACATGCCCAGACCCATAAGGAGGGAGTGGGGGAAACTGCTCCAAAATATTTTTAAATCTTCTCAAGAACTAGTGTGCACAATGACTTGATATTTGCTATGGAGCTTCCTTTTGAGCTGTAGAATCAAATTTGTTCAAACGAAGTTCGTGAAGCAATATTTGGCATTGTGATGGGAGGGATAAGATTTTTGGCCCCGCCCAAAATTTCTATTTTCTGAACCGATGATCCGGTATGAACCAAATTTGGTATTTGGTATTATTGGGTCATAAGTACTAGACCCATGCAAAAAAAAAAAAAAAAAAAAATTCCGCATCCCCATGGAACCCTGGGAGCTAAAAATAGAAATATTTTCAAACGCCCATATTTCCCACACCACACGGAACAGTTTGGTATGAAGTATCCTTAGGACTACTAGAATTGAGTGGTAAAAAAAATGCCATCGGTTATGTTGGGGTGTTCTGTAATGGGCATCGAAAAAATGCTGAGTCAGCATATTTGCAAAAAATTAAAAAACTCTTTTCCACAACCAATCATCAGATCTTTTGATATTTGGTATACAGCATTCATAGGGGGGGGGGGGGGGGGGGGGGGGCAGATAAAAGTTTGTTGAAATAAAGCTCATTGTTTCATACTTGGGCTCACTACAGGAGCCCGAATTTTTAACATAGGGTAATATGGGGAATATTCTTTAAAAATCTTCTTCTTCAGAACTACCAGTCAGAATCTCTTAATGTTTGGTATACATCATTGTTATGAGGGTCAGATTCAAGATTGTTCAAATCAAGTCCCTAGGTTAATATTTGGGCTTCCTATAGAATCCCAAATTTTAACTTTGTTCAATATGGGGGTAATTTAAAAAAAATCTTCTTCAGATTCACCGGTCAGAATGCTTTCATATTTGGTATGCTACATCTTTAGGGGGGGGGGGGGGGGGGGGAGGGGGGGGTAGATTCAAGTTTGTTCAAATCAGATCCCTATGTATATATTTGGGCTCGCTATGGTAGCCCAAATTTTTACTTAGTGCAATACGAGGAAATTTCTTTTAAAATCTTCTTCTTCAGATCCACCAGTCGGAATGCTTTCATATTTGGTATACTTTGGTATACAACATCTCTAGGGGAGGGGGGGGGGGGTAGATTCCAGTTTGTTCAATTCGAGTGCCTGGGTTAATATTTGGGCTCCATATGAGAACCTTAAATTTAACTTAGTACAATATGAGGGAATTTCTTCAAAAATCTTCTTCTACAGATCCACTAGTCAGAATGCTTTCATATTTGGTATACAACATCTCTAGGGGGGGTCAGATTCAAGTTTGTTCAAATCGGATCCATAGGTTAATGTTTCGGCTCGCTATGGTAGCCCAAATTTTAACTTGGTGCAGTATGAAGAAATTTCTTTAAAATTTCTCGTCTTCAGATCCAACAGTCAGAATGCTTACATATTTGGTACACAACATCTCTGGGGAAGTCAAATTCAACGGTGTTGAAATCGAGAGCTTGGGTTAATATTTAGGCTCCCTATGGGAACCGGAATTGGCCATTTTGCTGAAGAATTAAAATTTTTGTATTCAGTACCCTCTAGAGGTGTGTAACTAAGATTAATCCACAGAGGTTGTATCAAAGGGCTTCATAAGGGAGCTCTACATTTTACTTTATGATCAACTGAAGAAAAGGCATGGTGCCCGGCTTATTTTTGTCACTCCTGAGGGACTTAAGATTTGACAGTGTAGCCTATGGAGATGGCTTGCTTAATGTACTCATTCTTGGACTCTGTTTTTAATGCTCCATCTGTAAAGTACTTTAAAAGATTTGGCTTATTCATTAGATGAAGGAGTAATAAAAATGTATAGAAATGTACATGAGATGGGCTGAATAAACTGAAAATAAAAGAGACCTCATTTTCTTTTTTATTTCTGAAAATCACATCAGCCAATTGCATCCTCATTCTGCACATCACATTTTTTTCTAGCTCACATGACTGAAAACATCTGTCTTCATTGTACCCTGCCCCATAGGGAGGGGTGGGGGAATGCTCCCAAATCTTCTTCTTATGAGCCAATGGGTATATTGACTTGATATTTAGTACATATCTTCTTTTTGAGGTGTAAACTCCCTCAATTGAAGTTCATATGGAAATATTTGCCATTGTAATGGGAGGGACAAGATTTTTGACCCCATCCAAAATTTCTATTTTCTGAACCGATGAGCCAATTTGGTAATGTGATTTTATTGAGTCATAAGTACTTGATTCATGCAAAACAAATTTTTACCTATCCCCATGGGAACCCTAGGAGTTAAAAATAGAAATATTTTCGAATGCTCATATTTCCCAAACTGTGCAGAACAGAGAACTGTTATTTGGTATGAGGCATCCTTAGGAACAATAGACAAAATTTGCCGTCGCTTGTGTCATAGTGTACTGAAGTAGGAATCTAAAAGGTGCTGAGTCAGCATATTTGCAAAAACTAAATTTTCCTCTCCAGAACCACCGATCAGAATATTTTAATAATTGGTATACAGCATCCCTAGGGGAGGGTGGCAGATACAAGTTTGCTATCCGTATTTGGGCTCAATACAGAATCCTAAATTTTAACTTGGTGCACAATGACAAGTACCCTTTAAAGAATCTACTTCTCCAGAACCACCAGTCAGAATCCTTTGATCTTTGGTATGCAACATAATTACAGAGGTCAGATTCAAAATTTTTCAAATCAAATCCCTCGGTTAATGTAAGGGCTCCCTATGGAAGCCTGAATTTTAACTTAATCCAGTATCAGGAATAATCTTTAAAAATCTTTTTCTTCAAATCCACCTATCAGAATCTTCTAATATTTGGTATACAGCATCCTCAAGGAGGTCAAATCTAGTTTTATTCAAACCAAGACCTTAAGTTAATATTTGGGCTCCCTATGGAGCCTGAATTTTAACATAGTTCAATGTCAGGAATAATGTCTAAAACTCTTTTTTCTCTAGAACCAGTAATCAGAATCTTTTGATATATGGTATACAGACAGAATCCTTACAGGGGTCGAAATTAAGTTTGTTCAAATCAGATGGGAAATAATCTTTAAAAATCTTCTTCAGATCCACCAGTCAGAATCTTTTGATATTTGGTATACAGCATCAGAGAGAGGTCAGATCTTTTTGTCCAAACCAAGTCCCTGGGTTAATATTTGGGCTCCATATTGGAGCCTGAGTTTCAACTTGGTCTAAAAGGAAGAATAATCTTTAAAACTTTTCTTCTCCAGTGTAATAGAGCACCCAAAGTGTTTTCTAGCGCCATGGGGCTAGCTAGTGGTTAAATAGAGGAGCACGGGTGGCCCAACGTTGTGGATATTTTTGTTTCATGACCAGCTCCCCAAGAGACCCATCTGACCCAATTTTGGATATTGCTAAATCTCCCAGGTTCTATTCAGTGGACTTTTCTAAGGGGGTTATGGGCCATGTCACCCCAAATTTCAACCAAAAAGCAAAGTGCAAAAACAAACAATTGAAACATTTCGGATGTTGATGTTTCATATCTGTTAGATCACGGCTATTTGATTAACACATCAATGATAAATGAAAAGATCAGAAATGGATTTTGAAGTGAAAAAAATACTTTTAGTTATCGAATTTAAAAAAAAACAGCTACAGCTGAATACGTGGGAAATGTCACTGAAATAGCTAAACCGAAATATTCCGTTTGGAACCAAAAATTTTTAAAAAATATCTAATAATTTTAAAAATGAAAAGATCAAATTGTATGTTTTGTTTCACTGAGAACAGGGGGCGCGGTGGCGTCGCAGTAACCGGTTCTCGTCAGATCACCGAAGTTAAGCAACGTTGAGCGCGGTTAGTAGTTGGATGGGTGACCATTTCAGCGACTGATTCGTGCTCCCGCGTTGTGTCCTCGGGCAAGGCACTTACCCCGATTGCCTACATGGGGGCACGATGACGCTGTGTACTGAGGCGTACTGTACGTCGATGGTGCACAAGTCTTCAACCAATCTGCCTGTGCCGCGGTGCAGAGTTCAGAGTTACGATGTTGGAGAGCTGACAGCTGCTCGTCGTTGCTCGGTGGTTCTCTCCGGGTACTCCGGATTCCCCCACCCGTAAAAATGTCACCGACATGATATGACCCCGGCTGTTAATGTGTCATTAGGGCCTATACAAGTAATGACATTTTGTTTGGTTTGAAAATTCTCACTTCTCATATTCCTTAAATTCAGATTAAATAAACACAAATTATACTTCAAAATGAAGGTTGGGTTGTATAGAACACGAAACACATGTGTAATCAACTCATAGAGTCGAATGTAGGCACCACTGGTTCCTGGAAGTCTGCTATCGTATTCGCACCAGAATTGATAATAAAATAATATTTCGCAGGAACAACTCGTGGCCAAATGTGCTTCAGATATCCAAGAACAAAGCTAGGCATTCAAAACACATTCGAGTGCAACGAAAGGACTGCATTTTGGAAAAGGACAACACTGTCTGCATTTTTTATTGAAGATGGTTTCCATACTCGACAGACATGCGCAAATTACTCGTTACCACGAATTTCCATCAAAAAACAAAATCGTAATTCGGAGAAATTTCAACACGTATCATGATACCTTGCATTGAATATGGCAACTGTGCAATCTCTATCTAATAACAGTATACTGTATGAAGGCGATCTTTTTCATTATTTGATTTTAGACGGCGTTGTTTTTACATGCTTTTTCTGTCCGATGACGTCGACCGGATATCGAAAGTATACTCATACGTAAACAAAAGCAAAGGCTTTGGAATTTTCCCCAATGCAGCTCTGTCGCCGTGTTTTGAAGAATTTTGATCCCCTAGCTTTGTTCTTGGATATGTAAAGCACATTAGGCCACAAGTTGTTTTCGTGAAATATTATTAAATTATCAGTTCTGGTGCGAATACGACAGCAGACTTCCAGGAACCAGTAGTGCCTACAGTCGACTCTATCAGTTGATAACACATGTGTTTCTTGTTCTATATATCCCAACCTTCATTTTGATGTACACTGTGTGTATATTTAATTTGAATTGAAGGAATGTCAGAGGTGAGAATTTTCAAAATAAACAAAATTTCATTACTTATATAGACCCTTAATGAAACAATTATTCAGATAAAATGTTGATGCAACGTAGATAGGGAACATCTCAAACACTATTAATTATGGCCACTTTATCATGGTACTCTGATCGTAACATGAGGTAGCACACAGGAAAAACAGGATAGGTCACTCGCCACATTTGTTCGACCGAAATACTCTTGTGAACAAGAAAACTCATTTAATGATACTATTTATTTATTATTTATTGATGTTTAAGGTCACATACTTATGCACAATGGCTAATCATGACCGTATTTAATGATACTTTAACCATCACAGTTGTGAATGATCAACGAAATAACTCATGAGATCGCGACCAAGAAGTCGCATTTAATGGTGAAACACCCATCACTGGCGAAACCGTGGATCCAATAACTCTAATAGAACAGACCGAAAAAGTGACACAGCAGAAGACACATTATATGCAGAAATTAGAAAACACACGAAATCAAGCGCACAACATTCTGGTAGAATTATTTATTTATTTATTGATGTTTAAGGTCACATATTTATGCACAATGGCTAATCATGACCGTGACAGTTTTACGGGTGGAGGAAGCCGGAGTACCCGGAGAGAACCACCGAGAAACGACGAGCAGCTGCCAGCTCCCCAACATCGTAACTCCGCACTGCAGCACAGGCAGGGTTAGATTTCTGGTAGAAAAGGTGACCCTGAAAATTCTAACAATTCTACATCATCCGAAAATAATATTCATTCTGTACAAAACTCAAAATGAAGAAACTACTAATCCTATATGCTCAACTGAAATCTTATTACAAATTCTTAACCGTCTTGATGTTTATGAGGACTCTTTGAGTACAATTAAAGACTATATAATGAACTAGAATGCAAATAACATTGCTCGGCAATTTCGATACTTCTATGTTTTCCAATGTTAGCATGTGCACTAGGAGAATCTCCCGAATAAGACGTCTGAGCCCTATCAGTTTTTGTTATTATTTACCCCTGTCATTTTTGGACTTATTTATTTATTATTTATTTATTGATGTTTAAGGTCATATACTTAGGCACAATGGCTAATCATGACCGTGACAGTTTTACGGGTGGAGGAAGCCGGAGTACCCGGAAAGAACCACCGAGCAACGACGAGCAGCTGCCGGCTCCCCAACATCGATTTTTGGACTTAATATACTGAATATGTAGGCGCGCGTAAGGAAAATGATGCAGCCTCGATTGGCCAAGCTGCTCTGGAGTAGTAGCAATAGGAAGCATTTCATATAATGGGCCTTCAATGCTATGGACGAAATATTCAACGTATAGTAACCCCCGAACTGGAAATCTGACCCCTACCATTTTTACACAGTATATAACCCATGTACAGATGCAAAAAGTACGAGCTCAATATCCATTCTGGAGGAGTAGCGATGACAAAAAATTTCGATAAAGAGTGTTTCCAAATTTTCGACCCCTACCGATCTCCCGAACCGGACGTCCAGTCCCTGCCATTTTTAAATGAGTATACTCGACAAGTAGGCGGATGTACCGAAAAAAGTGCGATCTCAATAGATCAAGCCGTTCCAGAGAACTAACGATAAAAAGCATTTCATGTAATGAGCCTTTAATTCTATGGTAAAAATATTCAACCCACAGTATTTTTCGAACCGGGAGTCGGACTCTCCCCATTCTTGCACAGTATCTACCTCCCGCACAGGCGTACACAATGCAAAAAATCCAAACTCGATATCTCAAGCCGTTCGGGAGGAGTAGCGATGACAAGAATTGTCGTTAAAGAGCCTTGCTAAATGTTCGACCCCTACCGATCTTCCTAACCGAAAGTCGGATCCCCACCATTTTTGCTCAGAATATAGTAAACATATAGGCTAATATATTGGAAAAATCTGAACTCGATATCTTGAGCCGTCCGGAGAAGTAGTGATGATAAGAGAAAAAAAATGTCCGATAAAGAGCGCTGGTGGCGAAGTTCGAGGTTGAACAAAATTCGCAATAGCCCCATCCGGCCCTACTCCTCAAGCGCTACCACGACTGCAAATTTCAAGGCGATAGGCCTTGACGTTCTTGAGATCACAGTCATGACTAATAGTGAAAAATAATAATAACTAGAATGCAAATGAAATTGCACGGAAATTTCGATACCTCCATGTTTTCCAATGTTAGCATGTGCATTAGGAGAATCTCCCGAATTGGACATTTGAGCCCTAACAGTTTTTGATATTATTTACCCCACATGCTGTCGAATATAATGCAAAAAGGTCGAACTCGATAAAAGTGGTATTTAACATGTTGGTGCCAATGTAACCTGTTGTGGACTGGTCATAATACCAAGCGCAAGGGGGCTCGCCGGAACTCTTGTCACTACAAATAGGGGATCTATAGTAAAACAAACACTCTTAGAAACCTATGTAGTTCCACCAAAGCCTAATACCAGACAGGATGGACTGGAACTGTGAGTACTAACACTTCTACACTAGCAACTTACGGAGAGCTGCTCGAGACACGCGCCTGAGAGGACCAGGTGACTGACCAGATTTGAATGTCACATAGAATGCAAAATGCGGAAGTCAGGCCCCCTGCCATTTCTTGACTAAATATTTATGTAGGTGCACATAACGAAAGAAATGCGAACTTGATAGGTCAAGCCATTCTAGAGGAGTAGTGATTACAGGCATTTCATGTAATGTGCTTTAAATGCCGGAAGTCTGACCCTCAGCATTTTTGTGCAGTGTCTTTCCCGCGTACAGGCTTACAATCCGAACTCCATATCTTGAGCTGTTCGGGAGGAGTAGGGATTACAAGAATTTCCAATAAAGAAGATTAGCAAATTTTCGACCGATCCTCCAAACCGGAAGTCAGACCCTTGTCATTTTATGGACTTAATATACTAGATATGTAGGCGCACGTAAGGAAAAAGATGCAAACTCGATAGGTCAAGCTGTTCTGGAGTAGTAGAAGATTGGCAAATTTTCGACCGATCTCCCAAACCGGAAGTCAGACCCTTGTCATTTTTGGACTTAATATGCTAGATATGTAGGCGCACGTAAGGAAAAAGATGCAACCTCGATTGGTCAAGCTGTTCTGGAGTAGTAGCAATAGGAAGCATTTCATATAATGGGCCTTCAGTGCTATGGCCGAAATATCCAACTTATAGTAACTCCCGAACTGGAAGTCTGACCCCCACCATTTTTTCACAGTCTGTACCCCACGTACAGGTGCACATCGTGCAAAAAGTCCGAACTCAATATCTTACGCCATTCGGGAGGAGTAGCGATGACAAAAAAATTCGATAAAAAGTGTTTCCAAATTTTCGATCCCTGCCGATCTCTCGAACCGGACGTCCGATCCCTGGCATTTTTTAAATGAGTATGCTAGACAAGTAGGCGCATGTAACGAAAATCTCGATGATCTCGATAGTTCAAGCCGTTCCAGAGAACTAACGATAAAAGCATTTCATGTAATGAGCCTTTAATATTATGGTAAAAATATTCAACCCATAGTATTTTGCGAACCGGAAGTCGAACTCTCCCCATTCTTGCACAGTATCTATCTCACGCACAGGCGTACACGATGCAACATACCCGAACTCGATATCTCAAGCCGTTCGGGAGGAGTAGCGTTGACAAGCATTTTCGTTAAAGAACCTTGCTAAATTTTCGACCCCTACCGATCTTCCGAACCGGATGTCGGACCCCACCATTTTTGCTCAGAATATAGTCAACATATAGGCTAATATATGGAAAAATTTGAACTCAATATCTTAAGTCGTTCCGGAGAAGAAGTGATGACAAGAGAAAAAAATCCGATAAAGAGAGCTGGTGGCGAAGGTCAAGGTCGAGCAATATTCACAATAGTCCCAGTCGGACCTACTCATCGAGCGCTACCACCACTGCAAATTTCAAGGTTATCGGCCTTGCCGTTCTTGAGATCTCAATCATGACTAATAGTGAAAAATAAAAATGAAAAGGCAAAATAGCAATTACAAGATGTAATTCAAAAAAGTAAGGGATTTTTTATAAAAGTGAGATATGTGAAGAAATATATTTATATTTTCATCAAAAAGACAGTTGAGACATTGCACTGTGACATCTGGTGAATGATTTTAGCGATAGTTTGATGGCTGACAATCACGCATTCCACGCACTGAGGTGTAGGAGGACATGGACGGTCAGTCAGAGAATTTACCACATTCAGTCTTAGACCTCAATACCTTGTAAATCCTCCTCGGTTCGCGAGACAAGCGCGGATCCGACGTGGCATACTCCTAACCAAACGTCCAATATCAGCTTGACTGATGTTAGTCCATTGTTTGGGGAGGCATAATCATGACAAGCAGAACAGCATTACATGTCATCCAAAGGCGTGTCACAGGACAGTACTACCGTGACAACATGTTAGCAGCTCATGCGATGCCATTCGCACGAGGTCTCGTCGTTCTTTTCTTGGTATAAACTCGTTCATCAATAGTTTCTGGTCGAAACGTAACTTTTGAGGGATGCGAAAACTGACACGTGACGAACGTTTACGTGCCGTTGGCATGTTGGAGGCTGGCAACAGACAGACTGCAGCTGCTCAAATTCTCAACGTTACTCACTCCGTGATTAGCAGGTTGTGGTCACGCTACCGTCAGACAGACAATGTTGATGGCAGACGTCGGTCAGGTCGTCCAAGGGCGACAACTACTAAGCGCGATCACAGCATTACGTAACGGTCATCAAAGTGCCTCATAAATTAGACAGCAGCTGCACCGAGCGACAGATGTGCGAGTCAGTGGTCAGACTATCCAATATCGCCAACTCCGCTGGAATTTGCACGCTCGACGACCTCGAATAATTGCACGTGTGACGGTGGAGCACGACAGCGCCGGGACAATAGTCAATGGAGCAACGTCATGTTTTCCGATGAATCGAGGTTCACTCTCGACTTCCACGACAGGCGAAAGAGAGACAATCAGGACAGAATTGCGTGTCACCCAAGGGCGTGTCACATGTCAGTACTACTGTGACAACATGTTAGCAGGTCATGTGGTGCCATTTGCGCGACGTCACGGCCGTTGATTCATTTTCCAAGATGACAATGCAAGAGCACACAGGAGTAGTATATCATATACCCGATCGTCCCTGATTACCCGGAGCTTTGGGGGAGCAAAGCATGTGGCTATAGGTATAGAGTATGGGTGTGTGATAGGTATCCTCAAATAATACAATACCAGGCCATAGGTATCCTCAAATACTGAAATGAGGCTAAGAGTCGTAGTAAATGAGGCCTCATTGAGAGATTTCTTCATGGCCTCATTTATTTTGAGGGTATTAGGGATAGTAAATGCGGCCTCACTGAGGGATTTCTCATGGCCCTCATGGCCTCATACGACAAAAATACGGATTCTCCAGAAAATATCTTTGATAGTTATCCTCAAATAATACAATAACAGGCCATAGGTATCCTCAAATACTGAAATGAGGCTAAAAGTCGTAGTAAATGAGGCCTCACTGAGGGATTTTGTATGGCCCTCATGGCCTCATACGACAAAAAAGGGATTCTATAACCAGAGATGTTTCACAAAAAGGGATTACATGGGACGTGGCCATTGAATATAGAGGTGATGAGACTCGGATAGGGCTTCAATGTAATAAGACGCGATAACTGCATAGAGAGTATGGAGGATGAAGCAATCTGATTGGTTAGTTAGCGTCAGGAAAGTGAAGTGATTGGGTGATCTAGATAAATGAAACAACAAGAGTACCCGGAATAGGGTAGGAACTACTGGTATTACGTACCACCTTACCAGTAACAGGATGACACACAGCATTTGGTAGGTTAATACTATGAACGGTTAACATGGGACCTATAGGGGAATATACCAACCATACTCTGCTGCCGTTCTGTATTACCAGACATTGACCCCACCCCACAATACCGCTTGATAATATGAAGCACCTGATGGACCAATAGTACCAAGGACCAACAAGAGACCTACAGGGATATGTACAGCCTATGCTATACTACCCTTCTAAACTACCAAGCATTACCCTCACCCCCACAATATCACTAGACCTACCATAACTTACTACATATACCAGCCATATAATAAAACAAAGCAATCGGTTGGTTAATAGTACCAAGCACTAACAGGGGGTCTATAGGGGTATATACCGCCCATACTATACTACCGTTCTAAACTACCAGGCATTACCCCTACCCACAATACCCCTATGTGCATACTACCTATACCAATCGTAGGATAACAAGAAGCATTAGGTGGATTAATAGTACTAAGGGCTAACATGGGACCTGTAGGGGTACCAAGCTTACATCATATACTACCACACTACCATGCATTACCCCCCCCCCCCCCCCACACACACACACACACACACAATAACGTCTGGTCTTACATACTACCTAGACCAGTCACATAAAGCATTAGGTCGATTAGTAGTACTAATGGCCTTCGGGGGGCCCACAGAGCTATATATCGTCCATACTATACTGCTGTTCTATACTGCCAGACATTACCCACACCCCCACTCACAATACCACTTGACCTGCCATAACGTACTGCCTATATCAGGCATAGAATAATACAAAGCAATCGGATGGTTAATAATACCGAGGACCAACAGGGGACCTACAGTGGTATACACAATGCATCCTAAGCCCCACTTCTAAACTAACGACTATAATACTTCCTGACCTAGCATTACGAACTAAATACCAGCCATAAGATAATACAAAGGATTCGGCAGGTAAATAGTACTAAGGGGGTAATAGACCAACAGACCATTCATACTATACTGCCAATCTAAACCACCAAGGACTATCTCGCAATACCACACTGGGCGACCATGCATCACTCCCATCCCCACGATGTTACTTGACCTAGCTATATATACATGGATATATACCATCACTACCATATCACCGTCACCCCATACGAGAAATCCGACACCCCTGACACGAACAACGTTATGCCAGATTGCATAGTGGACAACAGTGGTCAACGCCTCCATGACGTCGCGTGCGCATCATGACGTCACGACGTCAATAGCAACGTCAAGCGTTTCGCGGGGGAAACTTTCAAGAAAACCCAACTTCACAATTGATTTTCCATCACACACCCATACTCTATACTTATAGCCCCATGCGTACATATATCACTATACATACCATAGTATACTATATATGCAGTAGGCACACCACTTGTCGTTTCTTGCTTCGAGAAGCCGAACTTTTGCAAAGGAAAACGTTGCTCCCCCAAAACTCCGGTTCCTATGGGAATTTAACACTAGTTGCTCCCCCAAAGTTCTGGGTAACCAGGGGCGATCGGGTACATGCTATACTACTCACAGGGATCGTGTCGCTACAGAGTTCCTCCAGGAGCAGAATATCACTAAACTGCCTTGGCCAGCACTAAGTCCAGACCTTTCAACAATTGAGCACGTATGGGATACGCTTGGTCGGCGCCTACGACAACGCTAACAGCCCCCTACCAATGTCCCGGAACTCGCCGCTGCACTGCAGGAATAACCGATCCACCACCAAAACGATCGTGCTGCCTAACGGTTACGTCATGGTATCGTTCGTTCGTTCCCTCGCCGCCACACTCTGTTTCGCCTGTCGTGGAAGTCGAGAGTGAACCTCGATTCATCGGAAAGCATGACGTTGCTCCACCGACGATTGTCCCAGCGTTGTCGTGCTCCACACCAATTGCGCATTGCTGCGATGTGACGTTCAGTCAAACGCGGAATTATTCAAGGTCGTCGACCAGTCAAATTCCAGCTGTGTAGGCGATTTCGGATAGTCTGACCACTGACTCGCTCATCTGTCGCTCGGTGCAGTTGCTGTCCAATTTCTGACGCACTTTGATGACGGCAGTTGTCGATCGACGTTTGTCATCAACATTGCCTGTCTGACGGTAGCGTGACCACAACCTGCTAATCACCGATTGAGTAACGTTGAGAATTTGAGCCACTGTAGTCTGTCTGTTGCCATCATCCAGCATGCCAACGCCACGTAAACGTTCGTCACGTGCCAGTCTTCACATACCTCAAAAGTTACGTTTCGACCAGAAACTATTGATGAACGAGTTTATACCAAGAAAAGAAGGACGAGACCTCCGAAAAAGCCCGTCCAGTATAAATGAAAATTTCAAAACGTACCCCACAGACATTAACGCGGCGCTCGTGCGAAAAACCTGCACGATGTTTTCGTAGGCCCGTGACATTCATGATCCACACTAAACTTGGTAACATAGTGATGTGTCCAATCACGCGTATCCAATACCATTTTCCGAAAATATCAACATCAGTTTGGACTCACAGAAGTATAATAACGATGCTCCTTCAAAGTTATCTAAGAGTGAGGATCAAATAAAGGCCGATAAGCTTGAAAGGGATCTTTTTAGCAAAGATGAACAATTCAAAAGAGACATTATGCAGTCAAGAAATGAAAGCATTGCAAAGGATGAAGAAATAAACTCTCTACGCCACAAAATCATACATATTGAACAATCGATGTTTAAGCAGGAGTGACATGTTGTTTGATAAAACCAAACTTGATAAGCTTGTAAAGGAGCTTCAAACCAAAGATGAACAATTCAAAAATGAAATTATTCAAGCAAGAAATGAAAAAGCAAAGGATGCAGAAATAAATTCTCTACGCAGCAAAATCAAACAAATTGAATCCATGCAAGCGAGAAATCAAATCAAAGCAAAGGATGAAGTGACCAACTCCCTTATTAGTAAAATTAATCATTTTGAACAGTCGTTGTACGAAGATGCATAATCACAAAAACCAAAACAACATGTTGATAAAAAAGATGGTCCTCAGCTTTTGATCCTCCATGATTCTATTTATAAACATATAATACAAATAAACTGCAGGAAGGACTCCGGATGGATGTCTCAAAAACTTTCACTGCTATTATTCAAGATGCACTGGATGTTGCGAGAAATATAGATAATATGTATCAAAAATTCTAGTATATTTGTGAGTAAATAACTTGAAGTCTGAAACTGTTGATGACATTTTCACTAAGACGAAAGAGCGTGTGAAGCTAGCCAGCAGCAAATGTATACCATGATTACCTATTCGACTATATATAAAAAGTCTATGACATAAATTTTAGTTTTAAACACCAACCGTGGTGAACACGCCAGCAATGGGATTTCAATAGTTAAAATTTACACCTACAGTGGAACTACATCCAGGTTGACCTTTGGTGACCTCACCTTGAATGCAAACTTGTTTAAATTTATCACTGGTCGCCTCGTGAATAGTGAAATAAAACCGGCAAAAATTTATTACGTTTTTAAATAGGTTTACCCCATAAGATATCAAAAATTAACAAACATACGTAACCTCATTTAATAAAGCACCCATGACTCGAAATAGTATGTTCTTATGTTATTAAAAATGAAAAAGGACCCGTAGTTTGTGTGTTTCGTTTTCTATTTCGTTCCGGGGATAAAATTCCCAGCGGAAGTATCGCCACCTGTGCTCATGTAAACATAAACAGATTCGCACGTGTGAATATTGATTTATTTAACATTTAAATTATTATTAATCTGATGATCATGGTATAAATAAAATATACCCAAAGTAGCTTGGTGTACCTAATGTTCACCACTAGTGTTGAAGAGGTGTTACCGCGCGCCAAAGGATCGCGGTTAACACCACTACACCACTCCTGGTGAACATTTGGTACACCAAGCTACTTAGGGTATATTCTATATAAATCACTCCCAACACCTTGTGGGACTCAGTCCCTGAGCGGCAAGATTGCTGGTCTGAAAGATTACCTTATCACACAATATCGAAACACTGACAAGATTAATCTCATTCACAATGATAATTTTTATAACAATTCTAAAAGAGGTACCCTTAATTCTTCTCTTTATGGGGGTGATCTCCTACACTTGGGCTGGGAGGGTGGCGGGGTTTGGGCTGAAAATATTTTGAAAATCCTTTCACCAAATTTGCTGCTTGCAACCACCAGAACAAGTCTGGAAATCATTTCCAAAAAGGAAGATACAACTCCCCAGGAGTTCTACCACGCTCCGAGGTTCTCGCGGAAAACGTACTCACCTGGGAAGTCTCCTGACAGTTTCCGAAGGAATAGGGGGAACTCATTTGAACCCAATCCACAGTTCAAAGGAGGACGCTATGCCTACTAGTTGACTTAAATATGAAATACTAAATTACTGAGTAAATCATACCTTTTCATCAAAATCCTAGTCATTTGTTCGTCATAATCCTAGTCATTTGTTATCATTTGCAGTGAAAAGAACAGGTACAACACAACTTACTTTTAATGTATAACCTACTAGTCCATGCATTTACCTCTTTCGTATACAACTCGATTCACTCTATTTAGATGCATCTCCTCATTTTTGTATCTTCGTGGAAATGGCCCTTAGTAAAAGTATTGAAATATCCCCTTGGAATACAAATGGTTTAGTCAAAAACACAAACAACTCTAAAGTTTCCAAGTTGGATAAACCAGACTTTGTTAAGCTCCTGACAGCTGACATTATTTTTCTTCAGGAAATTCATATTGGCAGCAATGGATCTATCAGTCTATAGCTTATTACATATGTATATTGCAATGTAGATAGAAAGACAAATGTAGATTTCGTGGTGGTATCGCAGTGTTTATCAAACATTCAATCTCAAAAGGTTTTAAAATAATAGATACGTCTTTAGATGATATAATATGGATCAAGTTAGATTGTAATTTCCTCAAATGCTCAGAAGATATTTTTCATGTTCAGTATACATGTCCCCAGCAAATTCCTCATAAACAACAAGAACTGATATTGATTCAAAAAAAAAATTCCCAAAATTCTCCGAAGATGTCTTCAAATATAGCAAAAGGGGAAAAGTTGTCTTATTAGGTGACCTAAATGCGCATATTAATAAATTTGATTTAAACTTCATTATGAATAATAGTTGTGACCAGAAAGAGGCATTTGTACTTGAAGGGTATATCCCAAACAGTTTACATCTCTCGCGTAACATCGAAACACCACAGTCTACTAACAGTTATGGGAAGGAAATATTGGATATGTGTACTGGGTCTCAAATGTGCATTCTCTTTATGCCTGTTTTATCGACTTCTGAAAGGCATTTGATTTAGTTAATCGTGAAGCCCCATTTTCCAAACTTATGGAATGTCTGGTCAATTTTTGAATGTCATAGTAAACATGTATAAGGAGGTAGAGTACTCTATAAAACTGCCCGATGACTTGGCTTCCTCTGTAGGTGTAAAACAGGGTTGTGTTCTTGGCCCGTCTCTCTTCGCCCTGTATGTTAATGATCTTTTACAATCAATGGATGTATCGTGCGCTCCAGCAGAATTAGATGCCTCAAAGGTTTCTGGTCTTCTATATGCCGACGACATAGTTTTGTTGTCTGAAAATAAAATTGGCCTCCAAAGAGCTTTGAATAACCTTGAACTATTTTGTAATGAATGGAACTTATCAGTTAATACAAGGAAATCTAATGTGATGATATTTAATAAATCAGGAAAAGATCTAAAAAAGCAAATGTTAACCTTTCAAAACCACCCTCTGGAAAATGCCTCTGATTACAAATACCTTGGCTTTATACTCAAACCATCTGGTATGTTTGGTCCATCAACGGAACATCTCAATAAGAAAGCCACTAAAGCCATATGAGAAGCTGTTAATCTGTACAGGTACTGAAAAACATTCTTAGAAGGAACTACCCTATCATTCCAGGGTATTATTATGTTGTCAGGAGAAGATGCCAAATATTGCACTGCAAATTAAGATTGAGATGTAGCGACTTGAATGGTCACATGTATGAACGATTTCTGCGCGATGACCCGAAATGTTCCTGTAAGCACGAATACGAGCACTCTGAACACTACTTTCTTTTTTGTCCAACCTATAATATCCAAAGAGAAATTATGTTTCAAAGTACAGGTTACACCATTGAAGAAAGTAGCATTATCTTATCCGGAAATGAAACAAAAACAGATTCAGAAAATATTCGCATATTTAGAGCCGTGCATAACTATATCGAACAAACGATGAGATTCCAATGATTAACTGAGTCGTAGAATAACGTACCTCAATCAGTCATTACATCCCAATATTAGCCTGAAGAGTTCCATCAAGACTCAAGCCACAAGTTAGTTTGACAGAAACTTTGATTGATGTCTAGAACAAACTTCAAACTTCATAACTCTGCACTTTTTTACGCACCATTGTTGTTAAAATAAAAATGTGTAGTTTATGTATCGGTGAGATATATACATAGGCATATGCCTGTTTACCAAACCATTTCATGACGAATAAAATATTGTTTCAAAAAAAACTAAAGGCATATTTATCATAAAAAGGAAACTCCTTAAAAAAAACAATTTGAAGCCAATGCTAAAACTATTTAAGGCATGTGTTGAACCAATATTGCTTTGTCATTTATGGTGTTTTTCATGATCCTATCAATAGCAATAAGGAAAAGCTTCGGTGACATGATGTACCCTTGTCGTACTCCAGACTCAACAGCAAACCATTATGTCGGGTTTTTGTTCAGGATCACTGCACATTCAACATCTTTGCAAAAGCAGCTGACAAGAGTCACTGTCTTTGTTGGTATTCCATCGGACTCGAGGATCTTCTACAAGGTATCTCTATGTATGCTGTCGAAGGCGTTCTTGAAATTGATGTACAATGGTGCCTTCCATTCAAGACTCTGCTCAATGATATTTCTCAGAATGAAAATCTGGTCAATTCATCCTCTTCCTTTTCTGAAGCCGGCCTGTTCAGGTCTGAGCATGGGGTTCAGAGTGCTGTCAATCCTGTTAAGGAGGATTCTGCAGAAAACCTTGTTTGCTGGGGATAGCAATGTAATGCTCCTCCAATTGTCGTAGTCCTCAAGGCCGCCTTTTTTTAATCTTGCCCATAAGACCCTTGCACCAATCCTTGGAGATCTTTTTTTCCATCCAGATTTTGTCAAAGAGGTTGGTAAGCACATCCGCTGCAGTTTCAATACCTGCCGGGAGTAGTTCTGCATGGATACCATCAACATTTCCTGACTTCGTAGACATGTTGGCCTTGTTCCTTTCTTTCTCTGTTGGGTGATTTGTGTTAATGTTATGTTCATCACCTTTGGGTGTTTCTTTCAGTGGGTCTGTTTTCTGTTTAATACTGATCTGAAGTGCTCTACCCAGCGGGATGCTTGTTCCTTTTGTGCATTTTTTTCCCCAGACATGTCTTTCACTGGATGTGGTTGTTTTTGCTCTCCACTTAGCTCTTTAGTGATCTTGTACACTATGGCCAGGTTTCCATGAGCAGCTGCAGGTGTCAGCTTTCTTTGCCCTTCAAGGTATGATCTTTTGCCCTTTCTTGCACACGTTTTGACCTCTTTGTCCCTATTGTGATACTCTCTCTCTCTCTCTCTCTCTCTCTCTCTCTAGAGCTGGTCTTTCAGTCTGGGGATCCTGTGTTGAGAACCTTTTCTTTTATTTTAGTTTTTCCTCAAGTGCTTCCCATGTGAACTCTGTTATCCATTCTTTGATGTTTCTGTTGCGGTATCCAATAATCTTTTCGCTTGTCTCGCTATCCGTTTTCGTGATGTTTTGCCATTTTTGTTCTATCGGGTTTTCTGACTTGGAGTTTCTTCTAGTACTTTGAACCTATTTCTCACTTCGATGATCAATTTCCGTCTAACTTGATGTTCCTTCAGGTGGTTGATGTTGATGCTGTTTCTTCTTGTCTTTTCTTTCCTACTTTCTTCAACTTCAGTCGTATCCTTGCCGCTATGAGACGGGGATCGCCGTTTGTTCCTCTGTATGCTCTGGTGTCCAGTAATGAGCGTCGCCACTTGCCTTTGATGATGATGTGATTGACTTGGTTTTCATCTCTGCCATTTGGTTACTGCCATGTTATTTTGTGGATGCTTCTATCCTTTAAGTTCGTAACGTTCCACCAATTACTAGACCATAGGTTGAGCATAGGTTTGCAAGTCTCATCCCATTTTCATTCATGGCTTCATGGCCCTTTTACCCAAACTTCTCTCTTAGCTGTGTGTTATCACTGCCGGCTTTGTTATTCTGGGGCCAATACTATAAAACCTTTACAATTGTATTTTGTGAAATTGTATTTTCTACCTATTAATATAACTGACTAAAATGAATCATTAGCATTTTAAAAGATATGGCAATTTGTCAACTGGCAAATTGCGACCTCTTTGAAAATGCTAATGGTTCATTTCAACCCATTTAAAGTCATAACTAGAAAATACAATGCTAGAATATACAATTGTAAAAGTTTTATAGTATTGACCCTTGGTCTCCAGTGATGAGAAGTAGATTATGTTGTTGTGTGTTGCTGATTTGTGTGTGCATTGTAGGTCTTGACATCTTCGTCCGTATCATTATTTGATGCACAGCATTGGATAATGGTGGTTTTGCAGTAGGCTTAATCGTATGTTGAATCGTGCTGTAATGATGCAATGGTTGACTGGCTCCCATTCTATCAAGGAAATTGTACTTGTCTTGTTCATAATATTGCTACTCCTCCTGCGTGTAGATAATCATTTCTTCGACACACACACCACAAAAAGCCTGGCGGTAAGTGTCCCCGCTGGTTGTGACGTATCTTCGCTTTGTCCATTCTTAGGGGATCAGTTGTTGAGCATGTTGAGTTAGAAAAACACCACAAATTATGGTAGGTAATACATGATTAAAGTTTATCTAATGTACGTTGTGTTCTCACTGTCACATATTTCTTGTTTATTTACTCGTCCGATGAATATGTGACGTATTTGCCCCCATGTCGGATAGCCTTCAATGTCGAGAGTCCATATGGGCCACTAGTTCAGCTCCCCAATAAAATAGTTTGATCAGTTTATGCACAAACACAGCAAAACCATTTGGCCGGTTTTTGGTTGGTCTTGCGGGTCGCTTTTTCGGTTTGTCACAGAACCGGAACTGAACCGAAAAACCACAAAACCCCCAGCTCTTGCTGGAAACAATGCCACCAAAGCGCAAAATCATTTAAAATGCTCACATAAACCACCAGTCACAATGCGTGGAGATTTGGTACAGAACTCCCCCTGGTGACCAAGATTCAACTTGTTTGAAAACAACCGAGCCTACCCTAGGAGGGTCAAGATTGGTGGAAAAGCAATCCCAATTCTGAAAACATCTTTTGATCAGCTTATGGGTATAATGACTTAATGTTTGTTTACTTTGGTACTGAGCTTCCTTCTAAGGTTTAGAATAAAGTTTATTCAAGCGAAGTTCGTACGGTAGTATTTAACATTATGATGGAAGTGAGGTTTTTGCGCTGCCCGAAACTTCCATTTTTCGAACCGATTGGTCGATTTGAACCACATTTGTTATGCAGACTTATTGGGCATAAGCATAGCATTCGTGAAAAAAACATAAATTTCCTGCATCCCCGTGAGAACCCAGGAGCTAAAAATGAAAACATTTTTAAAAGCCCCTATTTCTCAAAACTGCATGGAACACAGAATTGTTTTGGAGAATAAAGCATCCTTGTGGCTAGTGAAATTGAATAAGCCAAAAAAGTGCCGTCGATTGCGTCATATGGTACCTCATGGGGATTCCCATTTAGTACCCTCGGTAATGCTCAAAATTTTTCATGTTTTCAAAAATTAAAAAAAATCTCTTGAACCACCGGTCATCATTTTGATCTTTGATATACTAAATTCTCAGGTGGATCAGGTTCAAATTTCTAGTTCAAGCCACAAGGTTCTTGTTTGGGCTGCCTACGAGTGTCAGAATTTCTTTTGTAATGCAATATGGGGAAAATTCTTTTAAAATCTTCTTCAGGTAGACTAAACTTAACACATTCGATATTCAGCATCTTTACAGGGGGCAGATTCACGTTTGTTAAAAGTTCAGATTTGGTCTCTCCATTATAGCCCTAGTTTTAACTTGGCGCAATGTGAAGAATATTAGTAGTAGGAGATGTAGGGAACGAGCCTTTTTGTGTAGATCTCATGTTGGTCTTATATGAGACGTCATGTCTAGACGAGAACATTCTGAATTTGTTCTTCAATAAACACATCAATGATATCGCTACAAAAGCAACAAAACGTATTAATCTCCTACAAATGCACCCCGGCACCTCATGGAGAGCCATTGAAGTAGTATTAAACTACAAAACATTCGTGCGCCCCTTACTTGAGTATAGGGCTCTCGTCCTCAGCGATCGAAATAAAACTAACATGGGCAAACTCCAAAAAGTCCAGAACCACGTGTAGCCCAAGAACATTAGGTTTCACTAGGGAAAAAAATCGGAGAAAGCTGATTTTTTCAGGGAATGTCGAGTACATGTCACTGAACGATTAGACAAAAGTCCCCTAAAATCCCAGTTGAGCTTTTTTTTCTACAGCCTTTTTTCGAAAACGCGTTTGAAAAAAATCAAAAAAAATCGCACGAACTTTGTAACCTCGAATTGATCCAACTGTATTTTTTGTTTACGCGTATTTCGAGCTACATAATGTCTAATATCCATTTACCTAGAGGAAAATGTGCATTCTGTGACAATTTCTGCGAAAAATTATTGAAAATTCACAAAAAAGTATCGGATTTACGCAAAAAATGACGATTTTCCTAACGGATTTGCCCAAAGGGTCGTAGTACAGAACGGGATGTTAGTTGGACAGACGATAAAAAATCCACCACCATTTGAAGACTTTTATCATTGCTTACAAAATAGACATTATGGAAGACCCCCTCTGCTTCTGGCCGAGTTCCCCTTTTGGCATAAAATTCGTCAGCATGAGAACTCAACTATTTTCGGGCTTGGGACCGAACAGACACGTCTGTGTCTGGCAGCATTAGATCAATAAATAATATTTACAGAATGTACAAAAATCAATAAATAATATTTACAGAATGTACAAATCAATCAACATGGATTAAGTTACATTGACTATTATCAACGCTATATACAGAAATGACATGACCTATATACATATTATTCATCGAACTCAGAAATTTCCGACAGGACAGTGTTTCTGTGGTTGTTTCAAGAATCCGAACTGCAATTACACAAACCTGAGCAAGAGAGTCCTGCCTTATTACACCCACACCTTTTTGTACAAGCACTCTTGCAACCACAACTGATCAGATTCAGTAGGTTATCGGGGGCACATGGCTTTGTGGCTGCAGTCGGTACAAGAACTCCATTGTCTAGCGACCACCCCCAATCCGTCAGAGGAAGCGAAGTGCCCAGCCATTGTTGGACCTGGAGATAACATCTGTAGACATGTTGTTGTGCAGCATCGCTGCTTGGTGGGAGTGAGGCTAGGTCGATGGGTTTATTCAGTTTAGATTTTGCTACATAACGCTTGTAAGTGACATATCTATATTGGTCGAGAGAGGAAACAGTTTTACTCCCGTATAAGATCAGGAGAAGTTGTTCCCCGGCAGCGGCTACTGCACTTGGTGTACTGTCATCCGCCAAAATTGTGTTGACATACTGCTGCGAGTCACTAGTAACATCGGAGACAATTGTACTGAATACTTTCTTCTTACCAACTCGAAAGAGTGCAGAAGTAGTGTCACAACCACTTATAGAATGTGCAACAAGGAGGTTGCTTCTATGGTCACCCATTTTGGTTGCTATTTCACTAACTGAAACTAGTAAGTTTGGGGTAATGGAATACATCATGTGAATATTACATCCCGGTTGAACTCGAGAGGTAAGAATGACTAACAAGTCTGTGTCTGTTCCCACAACGACAACATTGTTGTCATCTTGAGCGATGTCAAGTGCAGTTTCGGCTATCAGTACATCAGCATCAGCCTCGGCCTGCTTGGACTGAATATTGATAGCAGATAGCTCCTGCATTAGAAGATCGATCAGTTGGGTTTTGTTCTTGGCATTTGCAAGGAAATCGGATTGGGTTGTGGTGGCTGGTAACTCGGGTGAGATATTGATATCAATGGAATACCTGTCTTTAGATCTACGGGCTTGTTCCATGCCCTTTGTCGACATTGTACAAGCATAACCATCAAAAACAACCACGACGTTCGCCCCAAAATGTCTCACTAGATAATTGGAATATGATGTACATATGTCCTTATATGACGACTGTTTAGGCCATACAACTGCCCTCAATAAAAATCCACCATCTACAACAAACAGAGAATGTTCTGGGATTTTAGTTTGCTCGGAACCGTATGTTTTGAGGATCTTACCGAGCGTGCTGTTCTGTGTCTTCCTCATTCCAGCAGAATCAAACAATGCTGGTGGTTTCGGGGCGAGTTCATATTTGAGATACTCTTCCATCTCTGCTTGTGACTGAATAACACATGTGATGCGGTTGAACAGAATTGTGGGGTCAATCACTACCTTACTTCCACGGACTTTGATGCTATTTGCCATCGATGCGAAAGACTTCACAGTGTCAACACATCGTAGTTTGATGCTGTTGAACGTTTTGCTTACAACATTCGATACGCAACATTCACCAGTTTTGCGAACTTGGTCACAGTTCACAGTTTCGTCGGCCACAAGCCCGGTAGCTATAGAGACTAATTGTAGTGGATCTCTATTCTGAAAGGGGGAATGCACTCTGAGCCAGTTCAATAATTTGGTGATATCATTGGCATCAGTCAATTGTGAACTTTGACGGAGATCCCGATGTTGTTCGCCATGACCAGTGTGAACATGAACAAAATTTTCGAGAGCATTACATATCGGAAGGCAAAGAGGTAGTCCATGTACCCATTTCGCAACAGTGCTATCGGTTATTCCCCTGCCATGTGTGAGACCACCAGGGAGCTTGAACATTCTCATTAAACACTGCTCTATGGTCTGATAAGAATATATCCCGTCCCAGAATTTATCTGAGCGCCTTATGGTAAAGTAACCTTTCTCAGTGAACAACTTCAAATCATCATGTTGCATTATTTCTGTTAGCTCATTCATCTGCTGCAAATAGAGATGAGAACTTTTTGCGTATGCAAAATGACCACCGGCGTGAAATACTGGAATCATATTGCGAACACAATATGTGTGGAGTTCCCAGTCGCCTGTGCGCTCTGCTCTCAAGAACAACTGGAGAAGACCTATTTGCTCGTAGTATTGTACCCAAAGCTTTCCTGTGCGTCCTTTCTGGAGCAGTTCGTGTAATTTTGACAGTAGATGGTTGACACTTTCTTGATTGACACCACATTATGTGATTTAATCGAACATGGAAATTGAAACAATGATGCTATAATACGGTATTTGAATGAGAAAAGTCGATGCCGTTTGAATTTGAGTTTAGGGGGTATGGTTAATATTTCACACGTTTCACCAGTTCATTATGGAATAAATGACTATTGTTATATATCATTATAAAGCCACTGCTTTTCTGCAATTTTTGATATATAATTTAACTCCCAAAGTAGTCGTAGATTTGATTTAATGGACGTTGTGTACCGTTGTGTGTATGAAAACAATAAAAAATTTTTCGTAATTTTGTACATTTTCGTGAATGTTTCACCATTGAGTGTGAGGATTGGTACAAAGTTGGCATTTTCTGTTGGGGATATGTATTCTCAATATAATTCAGCACGATATTTATGATTCTCACCCTACTAAGGCGAATAAGAATGAGAAATATGGAGCTGGGTCGAATTTTTTTTAAAATTTTTTTTTTCATAAAAAAAACGCTATAACTAAAAAGGCTCAACTCGGATTCGCGGGGACTTTTCACACTTTATCCGCAATGTGTGTCCCGGAAACATATAAAAAAATCAGCTTTCTCCGATTTTTTTCCTTACTTTCTCATTTTTATGTCTAATGTGCCTGGACTAGTGCTTTGAGTACCGCAATCAGACAACTCCACGAGAGAGACGGAATTCCAACCATTGAATACCGCTTTATCTCTCTAGCCACCAAAAACCGCGTTCGCCTCATGGAGGGTAAACTAATATCAGAACTACTACTATTTATTGGTGTTTAAGGACACATACGTATGTACAATGGCTAATTGTGACCGTGATAGTTTTACGGGTGGATGAAGCCGGAGTACCCGGAGAGAACCACCGAGCATCGACGAGCAACTATCATTCTTACTCTGTTCAAGCTCCGCTCAAGCAGGGTTACAGCGGTTGAAGACATGTGCACCATCGACGTGTAGTATGCCTTAGTACGCGGCGTCACCGTGCCCCATGCAGGCAACCGGGTTAAAGTACCTTGCCGAAGGACACAACGCGGGTCGTCCCGTACGGGGATCGAACTCGGGACCTCTAGCATGGAAGTCCAACAGTCTACCACTGAGCCACCGCGCTCCCACATGACATCTGTGCCAGACGGCAAAAAACCAAGAATGCCAGTAATTAATCACCTCGAGTGACTACAACTAGTCTAGGACCAACCTGATCGGGGGCGGACCAGGACCAGCCGGGTCGAGGTGCCTGAGTCAAGTGAACTCAGGCCCACCTGGCCGGTCGTTCCGGTCCCGCTCAGGTTCAGGATGGCCCTGAGGTCTAAATTTAATTAAAAAAAAACCCCCATAACCACTAGAAACGCAACTAGGAGTACACCCACGGATATAACGAGCAGCAAACACCTTCGGGTGTGGCATATAAGGATCATAGGCTGTTCTCCTCCTACAAAACCTCCCCTTCCATTCAGTATCAACTTAACTATAATCCAATAAATTCTAACAAATTTCGAGGGCTCTATTTTGAAAACAGGCAGTGAAACACTACGGTGCGACTTTGTGCATACATAACCTGCCTTATCAATCACGAGGATACCTTGATAAAAACGGACAGTGAAAGTCTTGGGTGCAACTTTGTAAGTAGACTGTCTTCACCAATCGCCGGGTCAAAACAACGGCGATTGGTGATGCCATGTCATTTCCATTTACTTGTATACAACATAGGCCTACTAATTCAGTTTTCTTCTATTTAAGTAGGTACCCACAGAGATTCTTCTTTCCCCCCAACATCTGCTACGAGAGTAATGCTAAAGGCTAAGGACATTTAGTAGCCGCTATGGTCACCCACCTCCGGGGTGGCGAGCGTTAGTCCTGCGTCCCACCTCTAGCCCTTTTTTGTAAACGTCACTCGTGTGCATTCAGGCCCCGGCCAAATAGGTTAACATGCAGGCCTGTTCCAGAATCAGGGAAGTTCGGGTCTTCTTTGGGTGGTCCCCGAAATGGGCCGTTGTTTTTCTATTCGATCCAGTCTACTCATTCAATCTTACAGGCCCGTCGGAACGAAATTTATATTGGGGGGCTGATATTGCTAATTTGGGTGAACTGGCTGATACTAAATGGGTATGGGGTATCCAGATGCAGAAGGCATATGGTGCGAGTGCTGAAGGCACAAGCTTTTTCAGGGGGGAGGGGAGGGGGGAGTACTCCCCCAGAAAATTTTTTGAAAAGGGCTATCAAAGAAAGCATTCTGGTAGCTTTTGAAGCAAAAACCTCTTGATTTTTTTTAACGGCAAAAGTTGCTTTTTTAACAAAATGTTTAAAAAATCCCAATAGAACCCCATAACATTTGGGGACGGTTCTCACACCGGGCTCACCTGCAGGCCGTGGCCGTATTCCGTCATGCTAAAAAACAGTCAGACCTTATGGTGGATTCATTACTTTTATCATTACTCCAACGGTTGTCATGGTTCTCTAAGCTGCCAATGGAATTGCTCAAAACGTTTGCACATCAACATATGCAGGTACATGTTATACATTCAATGATACGTTCATAATTCTAATCCAGAGGCGTAGTAAGCTAATTTTATTTGGGGTGGGGGGGGGGGGGTAGGACCTATATTCCCATGACGCAACGCGTCATCCGAGCGGAGAGTGGGGGTGAACACGAGAGGGGGTAACCTCCGTCTCGTTGGTGGAGGGTCCGGGGGCCTCCCCCGGGAAAATTTTCGAATTTAAGATGTAAAAACATGCATTCTGATCAAATAAATCGTATATTCCTATGACGCTTAGCGTCATCCGAACCGCGAAGAGGCGAGTGGGGGTGAGCACAAGAGGGGGTACCCCCCTCATCTCGTTGGTGGGGGTCCGGGAATTTTTTTTAATTTAAGATGTACAAATATGCATTCTGAGTGATTCTGAGCAAATACATCGTCAATAAGGAAATACGTCAGCTCTCTGATCAATTCAGCATGATTTCCGAGCAGAATGACAGGAATAGTGAACATGCAATGAATTACCCTGTGGTTGGTTGGGGTTTAACATCCCTTTCCACAATTAGGCGAAAACATGACTGTCAGTTTTATTGGTGGAAGAAGGCCCACATGGAACCCACTCAATCCAGTAATCATTAATAGTAATGTCGGAATATGGTAACCAGTGGACATCCCGTGTGGAGAAACCACAAACCCAGCCCAGTAAAGCCTACTTTTGACAAATTTGTGGGGGTGGGGGGAATATCTCCCTTATCCCCCCCCCCCCCACCCCCTCTGGTTGCTACGCCACTGTTCTAATCTGAGTTAAATAATGTAATGTCCAGTTTTATTCAGACTACATCGGTTGCTCCCATCATGGATAAACTAACGACGAAATATGAGCAAATTATTGGGGGGGGGGGGGGGCTACAGCCCCCCCCCCCCCCCCCCCCCCCGGTTCCGACGGGCCTGAGAAGTCCACATACAGAAGCCAGCACAACTTCCGTCAATTGCCTGAGGCAAACTACACTTGCGAATGATGGCTCTCAACTACAAGATTTCTTTACAAGTGGCAGACTAAGTGAATTAAGATAAGCAAATTTACAGTCTTATTAGTGTCTCAGTGAAGCGAACCCATAAAAAACGAATGCATGTTGAACTGCATTATGCTACTAATGACTCAGACATTATTCAACTCAAGTAAAAACCTGATGAGTGAGAAGTCAATTTTGTCACCTATTTTCACGGTATTCGTGTAAATACAACGCTCGAACGCGATACCAATTAGGGTAGCTGTTCTGGGAAAGGGGTATCGCGGCTCTAAAGTTTCAAAATAAAGAGGTAACTTCATGTTGTTTCTCTCAGTATTGTGAGAAGTGAAGACTTGTTTAGAAATTTTCAACGTTGAATTTGAAAACCGGGCCGACAGGTTTTCTGTAATTATTACGGTTTTGGCCACATTTTGGTAAACTGCACTGCTCCAGCCCTAGATGGAAACCGTTCAGGTGTTATGCAAAGTTTCCAATTTGCTCACCTCTGCATCTCATAGGCAGATCATTAAAATGCATTCTGTGCTGCTAAATTATGTCCAACTCTTGAGCATTATCAAATGCAAAACTGTGCTGCTAGAAACAGGGGGTGGGGGGTGGGGGGGGGGGGTGGGTTGCATGAACATAGGTAGGGGTGGGGTGTAGTCAAGTGCCAAAAAATGTGTGTAAACAGTTAATGTAATTTGTTTTCCTTTTTCACTATTACGGCATCTTTTGTGCCCCAAGCAGTAACAAAATGTTACCAATTGACCATAAACGCCTATTTAGAAGCGTTATTAACAAAAGTAACCCCCTTAATGTGAAAAATATTAGAGAATTTCATCAAAAACTGACTTGAGGATGGGGGTGGGAGTCCGATATTGAACAGAAAAAATTGTCTGACAATTTTCTCCAAAAGTCGACTAAAATATCCATTGACAACATAATTCATTCATATTCGATGGTTTTTAATGGAATATTCTTTAAAATGAATTGAGCATAGTATATATAATACTGTATAATGAGTTATAATAGCTATGTGGGATTGGTTTTTCAAAATGAAAAAATTGAAAATATTAACTTTTATTTCAATAAAAACATAAAAGTCTGATTTAACCAAAAAAGTCTTTTTGATAGTTATCCTGCTATGCAGTTGCCATAACAAAAACAAAAAGACAAGGTTTGCCCTTCTTGAGTCAGAACAAAAACAAGTTCCCTTTTTCGCAACCAATATTTGCAACATTTTCACGGTTACGGTGTAAGCAGTAGTAAATTAATTATGGACACAATGCTCACATATGTCTGCATATGCCATGATTTACACATTGTCCGACGTGCATATCACGGCATATCAGAATATCAAAATTAGGAAACGCTTATTTAAATTTGATTCAAAATCAAAGGTTTCTGGGAAAAAGAATAATGGAGTTTGACTTGCAAGGTAAACTCCGAGAAACTAGATTTGTAAGAATGTTTAGCTGCACATTTAGTTTGCATGATCTGATTCGATTGGGGTTTTACATCGATTTCAACAACTGTGACTATATCATGCCTATATCACAACGCTGTTAGTTCCCAAGATAAAGGTAGAATTACTCAAACATATCAACTGGATGGCCCAAGGAAACCACCAACCACCGGATAGGGACTAACAAGCTTATCTACACAGAGACCTCAATTTAAGGATAAAACAAATTCCATAGAATTTGCAACGTCAGTATAGTAATATGTCTACCTGAACAGCTAAGCCATCGCTGCTGTGAATTAATAACCTAGCTACCAAATGTGGACCTATTATACCCGGGCCCACACAGGGTTCAAGCTTTACAGTAATGTGTCTTTGTGAACTGATGTGAATCCGGTGAGTCTTTCTAATAGAGTAAATAGAAACATGTTTTAAGATATAAAAATAGGCAATGAATTAGTGTACATTTCGAATTTCGAGTCGGTGTTCGAGTGCCGAAGTTTGGTATATATAAATGTATGAGAATGGGGGGGGGGGGGGGGGGGCGGGGGGGGGCAAGAAATGTCATGGAAAAAATATGCAGAAGAGGCCATATATACAATATGCGTTTCAAAACGTTTTTTTAATCCGTTTCAGCAGTCATAATCACTCTGAATACAAGTAAGTATCAATGAGAACACGCCATGTTATCAGTCCCAGTAGGCTTTGAGAAGGGCCCTCTGGGCCTTCAAGGCATTTCAATATGACCGTATATCTCGTTCCCGAATTATTGCACTCAAGAAATATATTTTACAACGTAACTATAGTGTACCCGGTCTAGTTTACCAATACTAAACAATATTTGCTATCGGATAATTTTAACATGTCCTGTTTTGCTCAGCATTCGTCGGGAGAACGTTTTTACATGCTAGTTACGAGTGAGGAATGTCATAACATCACAACATGAATGAGACAATGGTTTTGAACAGTGTCAAAGTGGGGGCTCTTCGGTCTGATTTTAAAATACCGTTATGGGAATGCCATCGAAATATTAAAAAAACATAATCCATTCATAAAGTTCATAACTGAATTTCAACACTTCAAAAAGTGGCATAGCGCAAGAAATGTTGAAGTTCGACAGCTTATTTCTCCCACCATTAAGGTACTGAGACATATATAAAGTCGTGTGACACAGCTGGGAGTGATATGCCTGTCTCACCCCACCCACGTGACAGCTATCTCACCCCACCCACGTGACCAACCTATATTGTCTTATTAGCATATTTAATGAGCGCAGGACTATTCAATCATCGCACGTTCTTCTGTAAAAAAAAACAACATGGTGTCACGTTTCGGAAATATACTAGTAAAAAAAGTAGGGCATTTCCAAACTGATGTTGATATTTTCGGAAAATGGTATTGGATACGCATGTTGTAACACATCAATATGTTACCGAGTTTAGTGTGGATCATGAATGTAGCTGGCCCACGAAAACTTCGTGCAGGTTTTTCGCACGAGCGCGGTGTAAATGTCAGTGGGGTACGTTTTGAAATTTTCATTTGTACTGGACGGGCTTTTTCGGAGGTCTCATCGTTCGTGTCTTGGTACAAACTCGTCCGTCAATAGTTTCTGGTCGAAACGTAGCTTTTGAGGTATGCGAAGACTGACACGTGACGAACGTTTACGTGCTGTTGGTTTGTTGGAAGCTGGCAAGAGACATACTGCAGTTGCTCAAATTCTCAACGTTACTCAATCGGCGATTGGTAGGTTGTGGTCACGCTACCGTCAGACTGGCAATGTTGATGACAGACGTCGGTCAGGTCGTCCAAGAGCGACAACTACTAACCAGGCTCGTTTCATCCGAACCAGAGCATTACGTAACCGCCACCAAAGTGCCTCAGAAATTGGACAGCAGCTGCACCGAGCAACAGATGTGCGAGTAAGTGGTCAGACTATCCGAAATCGCCTACACAACTGGAATTTGTACGCTCGATGATCTGGAATAATTCCACGTTTGCCTGAACGTCACATCGTAGCAATGCGTAATTGGTGTGAAGCAAGAAAGCGCTGGGGCAATCGTCGGTGGAGCAGCAACGTCATGTTTCCGATGAATCGAGGTTCACTCTCGACTTCCACGACAGAGTGTGGCGGCAGCGGAACGAACGATACCATGACGTAACCGTTAGGCAGCACGATCGTTTTGGTGGTGGATCTGTTGTGGTGAGGGGAGGCATAACCATGACAAGCAGAACAACATCACATGTCATCCAAGGGCGTGTCACCTGGCAGTACTACCTTGACAACATGTTAGCAGCTCATGTGATGCCATTTGCGCGACGTCTCGTCCATCGATTCATTTTCCAAGATGGCAATGCAAGAGCACCCAGGGTCCGTGTCGCTACAGAGTTCCTCCAGGAGCAGAACATAATTACACTGCCTTGGCCAGCACTAAGTCCAAACCTTTCACCAATCGAGCACGTCTGAGTTATGCTTGGCAGGCGCGTACGACAACGCCAGCAGCCCCCTACCAATGCCCAGGAACTCGCCGCTGCACTGCAGGAAGAATGGAATAACATCAGTCAAGCTGATATTGGACGTTTGGTGTGGAGTATGTTACGTTGGATCCGCGCTTGTCCCGCGAACCGAAGAGGATTTCCAAGGAATTGAGGTCTTGGGCTGAATGTGGTAAATGGGCCTTTTTCGAAACTGCCATCTTGGCTTTTAATCTATGCAAGGTCACAGGTCGCGAGGTGCAAACATTTCAAGAAAAAACGTAAGCAATGGGAGTGAATGCTTCGGACCCCATTTCGTTCATTAGTGCGAATTCAAAAAACATTTAGCCAGGGATACCATTTGTTTAAGACAATGGCGAAATTGTATGAGCACTTTCATTATTTCGAATTGAGTTCCTATCGATTTAAGTGGTGTTTGAATGCACGCCGTGTTATGATTCTCTGGCGTGGGCACTGTTTCGACAACTTTCGGGGATTCCCCAAAGCGGGGGAAGACTCCGTGCAATTAGTGTTTCCTTATTGCCACTCAAAACAAGTCCTCGCCTTCGCAAAAAAGTCTTTAAACCTGCGGTATCCCATCGTTTAAAGTCGTCTAGGGTTGCCGCTTCAATTATTTCGAATGATGACATCGGTTCTACGAATTTAAACTTGATATTTCACAAAACTAGTTGTATTGGCTGACACAGAACTCAGTGTGGCAAACATGGAAATCGCTTTGTTTACTCCTCGCGACCTGTGACCTTGCATGGATTAAAAGCCAAGATGGCAGTTTCGAAAAAGACTTCTGACTGACCATCCATGTCTTCTACAGCTCAGTGCTACGTTGAATGTGTGCTTGTCAGACACCAAACTATCGCTGAAATCATTCACCATCACAACGCAATGCATCAACTGTCTTTTTGATGAAAATAAAAATGTATTTCTTCATATATCTCACTTTTATCAAATATAACCTACTTTTTTGAATAGTATATTAGCAGACGAACGTTTGTCGAAGAAAATAGAAATCAAAACATAGACCGCAAAGCCAAAGAACACTTGATTCTTTTCTATGAATTTTTGGATAAAAGCCATTATAAGTGGGTCGATTTGCACGAAATTCCTGTCGACAAGTTATGCAAATACATTGTAGAATTCATAATATGACGTCATCAGATTGTGTCAATGTTCATGTCGCTATAAATCTTTAACCCCTGTCTTGCCAGCGTTTCTATTTAATTTTGCGGCATATACCTATGGTATATACAGACCTTTTGTGCGCTCTTTCCGGTAAGCAAATTATTTTTTTTTCTGAAATAGACAATAAAATTGTTCGATATAGCTGCACGCGCCCATGAATTACTTTTGATGACGTCAGGCTGTTTTGGTCGGGGGAGAAAAATTATCCCTGATGGGGGCGGGTGTGAGATGGGGAAATCTCACCCTCGGGACAAGATATTTGGTCCAGACACTCTGCAAGCCTCGTGTCTGGCCCAAATATCTTACACTCGGGTAAGATTTCCCCATCTCACACCCTTACCCAATAATAATCTCAAACATGGTCTTCTGAAATATGGAAACGAGACCACGCCAAATGAGTTGGAGGTTAAAATTTTGGAGTGGGGTCATTGGGGTCACCATGGGTCGTTGAGTACAGGTTTCAGAAATGTTGGAAATCGCGTTGAAGACCCCGTAATACATTCCTGAATTTCATATGTTGTTTTAAACAAATCGAGGGACATTCAGCGCATTTTAAGAACACTACGAACTCCAGAAATTCATTTATGGATTTCACAACTCTGAGCAAACTAAAGGTTGAGTCAACAATTTTGACAGAAGATCACTTATATCTCAGATATAATTGTTATGGTCTCCCATATTATCCCTTTACCTAACATGAAAAGCAGACGACACTTGCAAACAAAATTCTTGAATAACTAATTTTTTTTCATTTTTTTGTCTCAAAAACATAGGTTATGACCCCTCATTGGAACGAGCTCGACGAGCTCGTTCCAAAGAGGGACAAAATATGAAAAAAATAATGAAAATTAATTGGCGATTTTTGTGAATAGCGCTGGCCGGTTTTGGCCGTTACGTTGGGTAAAGGGTTAAATCAAGATTGATACGACCTTGGTTGATAATTCTATACAATTGATATTTTTCAAAAGGAAATTCTGGCCGGTCTGACTCATTTGCACTAAGTGACCTTCAAGTTTATCAACATGTTTACATCTAATGTTACACATAATCTATTTTTAGATCACTGTACGTATAGCTGTTGATTGTTTAATTGTTTAAGTAGGTCATCTTTGTTTAATCAGATAAGACAGAATCACTAGAAACTGAAAGAAAACAGAACATTGGAGAAACTTCTTCTTCTAGGACATTTTATCTGAGAACTATTAAAACCCTCGTCAACAGAATTTAACTCTTTTCAAATAGACTCATTTCAGATAGACATTCTATTCATAACAGAGTAGTTGTTTAAATTGGAGATTATTATTGTTGCATGACAGTGCATTATTATTTTATAATAGAAGCAGTGCTTTTTTGTGAATTTGGAAAAGTGATTCCAAAAGAGAGTTTTGACGAGAATTTATTCGTCTTATAAAAGGAGATTTTATACAAGCTGTGAAACAGAATATATTTTTGTCAAAAGCCAGGATTCTACTGGATTATTTTGAAATTAACTTGTGGCGCCAATATTGGATTTTAACTTAATTTTAATTTTGCTGAGCATTTTATTACATTTTATTGGAGACTGCTGAAATTTTAAGTGAACATTTCATTACAAATCTACGGGATACTGTTTCTGAAAACACCTTCTTGGACTTAATACTGCCAGCTGGAAAATTTCTTCACAAGATTCTTCACCACTGGATTACTGGATTCTGTCAAACTGCATTTTGGATTAATTCCATAATTGATAAGTATCACAGTTTTTATTTTCTGTAAACCAATTAGTCTATAAGATATTTGTATCATTTTTTATATTATTTTAATTTCAGAATAGCTAAATTCCTAGTTATTGTTGCTGATTCTCGGATTTCATTCTGTTACCAACATCATTATTATTCCCACACCGTTACAGAAATTGGAGGCTCGTCCGGGATTAAATACAAGATAACGAGAAAGATTTATTTGCATATTACAATTATTAGCTTGACTCACTGTCCAAACATTTAAATTTTCTTATTCCTACTTGTATAATCTGAGAACCAGCAAACCTTTTCACCATCGTATTTATTGTGACAGAATTTATTTCTAAATTTGAAAATTCTCCTAGTTTTGACCCTTTTAGAATCTCTCAAGAAGGACGATTTATTCCAACTTGCTCAGTATCTAAAACTACCTGTCACTCCTTGTCTGAACAGACATAAACTTAAACAGCTCATTGTTAATCATTATATGGAGAAAGGCCTTTTGTCTCAGACTGAAACTCTTCCCTCTGAACCACAACATACTGATGCCCTTGAACTCAAAAAGTCAGAATTGGAATTGAAGGGATGAGAAATGCAACAATTAATGAAAAGACAGGAAAATTAAATTAAATTGAAAGAAATTGAAGCTCAAAAAGAAAGGGAACAAATTCAAATCCAGACTCAAAAAGAAAAGGAGGATAGGGAATTAAAATTAAGGGAAATAGAAGCTCAAAAAGAAATGCATTTAAAAGAATTAGAAATGCAGGCCCAAAAGGAAATTAAAATAAAAGAATTGGAATCTCAACATCAAGGCTCAAAAGTAATTTCAACAAATAGATTTGATGCAACCAAACATGTCAGGTTAGTTCTCCCCATTCAAGAAAAAGAAGTTGATAAGTATTTTTCACATTTTGAAAAAGTGGCAACAAGTTTAGAATGGCCAAGGGATGTCTGGACTTTGCTATTGCAAAGTGTTTTAAAAGGGAAGGCCCAAGAAATCTACTCTGATCTATCTTCTGAGCAAAGCAATAATTGTGACACTGCTAAAGAGGCTATACTTAAGGCATATGAACTTGTTCCAGAGGCCCATAGGTAGAAATTCAGAAATTATACGAAACATGAAAATCAAATGCATGTGGAATTTGCCAGAGAAAAGCAATATTTATTTAACTGGTTGTTCCATTCAAAAGAAATAGGGAAAGATTTCTCCAAATTAAAGGAATTGATGCTGATTGAAGAGTTTAAAGGAAAGATACATTCCGATATAAAGGCCCACCTGGATGAACAAGAAGTTGACACTTTAAACAGAGCAGCAGTACTAGCAGGCGACTATGCCTTACCTCATAAAATGAGTCGTAACTCCTCAAATTTTTGGACCCACAAGAATTCTTTTCAAAGTGGACCTAAACCAAATTTAGATAAAAGTCATCCTTCCAATCCTCCAAACTTTTCACTGCCCAAATTTAAAAGGAAGCCTAATGTGAATAAATCCTCTAATGCCAGCCCTACACCAATGCGACCTAACAGTTCAACAAAAACTTGTAATTATTGTAAGAAACCACGGCATTTACTATCTGATTGTTAGTTGTAAAAAAGGAAAATGAGTCCTCTACTTCACAGAATGCACTAGCATGTGCTCCATGTCATGAAAATTATGTAATGAACAAGGTTGGGGCGAGAACATTTCAAATGTATTGAATAAGAATACGAATACTTTGAAATTTTATAAATACGAATACGAATACACAAATTTCAAATGTATTTAAGAATTCAATTCTTATAATTACATTCCGTAACTGTTTAAACTACTTTTTACCAAACAACAAAGCAGAAAGACGAAATAAATCATGTACGAACGAACGAGGCGAATAACCACCTTCGCACAAAAGACAAAGCGCACAACTCTGAGTTGAGCGCCGGTTTTCGGCATTGACCCAAATTTGTCAAATTGCCGTCTTTCGCAACGAAACTTGGAATGTTCAAAACAATTTATTTAACATATCAGTAAACTATAATCACTGGTCACTGCGAGAGGCGCTAAAAGTTATAAACCCGCCCAAACACCGCCCGAATTACATTCTGTCAACTGCGCTCTACCGTAAATTGGGAAATGAATTACATTTGGTCATAACGTTTTCACCCAGCTGACCAATGGGAATTGAGTATTTGGACCCAAAATGTATAACTACATTAACAATGTAATTATTTGAATATGAATATGAATACTTTACGATGTATTCGTGAATGCAAATAGGAATACTTGAATACTTTTAAAATTATTTCGTCCAAATGGATGGTAGAAAAGTAAACTGGGAAAAGCTAGAATATCTTCGAACATTGTCAATAAAATCATACAAATATCAATGCCTGCGGAACAAACTCTTTGAAACACTTTGTCGGATAAAGGGTTAACTAAGTTTATGGGAGGGTGATTGCACAGTGGATACGGCATTGAACTTCAAACCGAAAGGGTCACGGTTCGATCTCCGCCAGGGGTAACTGCGTTGTGTCATTATTAAGGCACTTAATCCCGATTTCCCATATGGGGTATGGTGCGTATTGTACATCGATGGTACAATTGTCTTCGACCAATGCTAACCCTGCTAGTGTGGAGTTAGTACGTTGGGAGAGTCTGACAGTTGATCACCGTTGCACGGTGGTTCTCTCCAGGTACTCTAGCTTCCTCCACTCATAAAACTGTCCGACATGAGGTGACCCTGTCGAAAGTGTCATTAAACCTCAATAAATAAATAACTAACTTTACATTTAATCAATTATTCAGTTTCTGTACTGCTGGAATAAAGTTGTAATTTTACCACAATAATAGTTTAGCTTTATCTAAAACATAGCCTATAGTCGTTCATTGGAACAAACTTATCAAGCTGATAATAATTTTTGGGTTCTGAACACTGTATTGGGTAAATTAAGGGATAACAGAGTTTACATTCAATCAGTTATGCAATTACTGTACTGTTGGAATTAAGTTGTAATTTAGCCACTATGTATTCAGTGCTCAAAATAACCTTTTTTTCTATGCGTAGCAAAATGCTACACATTTCCAAATAATGAATAGCATTTGGTAAAAATTGCATAGCTATTCTTTATACCGGAGTTATGTTATGCTGTTTTGTATTGAATTCTTCTAAGTAGATAGAATAGTTTCCATCCATTTCTGGGCATTTCCAAATGATCTGCAACACATGAAACATTTACTATGTTTTTTTTTAACTGAACTGCCTTTAAGGGTTGCATGGACTTGAGTATTTTCAAACGACGTCGTGGTTGTTTAACAGAGTTCTCAAAATGGAAGTTGGGATTTTTAATTTGATGGGCTTAAAGTTATTTTTAATGGACATTTTATGCAAAATGTTGTAAAAACAGGAAGAAGTTAAACCAATAGAATTCATCTTACATATGAAGTTGCTAATGATGTTTGATGGAGAGTTAATCTGAGTTATGCCTGGAATGTTTCACAATCAGAAGTAAAGCATCAGTGAACTAGTTTTCAAATTTGTTTGCAAATTTTCATTTACATTTTGCGATATAAGATAATCAACTGCAGCCTATTAGGCTGCAGTTGATTATCTTGTATCACAAAATGCTATACATAATTGAACATTGTGTAGCTTTTTGCAAGTTTTGCATAGCAAAAAGCGACGCGACACCGCTTATTTTGAGCCCTGTATATATTTCAGCTCTATCAGTCTACACCTTATTTCTGCCAATACTGTAGAAAAATAGGAGATTAGTGTTAATTGGATATTGGAGTTGTTTGAGGATTAAGAACCTGTACAGTGTCCAGACTGATATCCTTTATCCCAAGAGTAATATTAATAATTAGTCTTTTATCTAACCATTGTCTTCATCATGAATTCATATCACACCTGATCATCTGCTAGGAAACATTTCTTTGAAGGTCAAGAAAAATAAGCTATTAATCAGCATTTGCAATGAATTAGCCTGCTGCAGTTAAAAATATTGTAACAGATGTAAAAAAAAAATAAATATGTTCTATTATTTAATATTTTAATTTAATGTTTTCAAATTTTATTTTAATATATTGAAAATCCAGGCACTTCAACTGTACTAGTTTAATTCTTGACTATTCTCTGATATTGATGATTACATTTTTTTTTACAAAACACTCTATTTTTTAAAAATAAGAAAAGTATTCAAAAGGTATTCAAAAAGTATTCATGAATGCACCTCAAATTTGACTGTATTCGAATACGAATACAAATACTTTAAAACTGCATGAATACTGAATACATACTTGAAAAAATGTACAGAATACGATTGAACACCAAATAAGAACACCCAAACCCTGGTAATGAAGCAAAATGCTTCAGAGAATTGTAAGCCGTTTTATTTCTGAAGGCTTCAGGGGGATAAGAACTGTTCCTTACCAATAAAAATACCGAGAGACACGGGCTACTCAGTCTTTAATGTTAGAAGGCATTTTGCCATTTTCTGAGGAACGTCCTGCAGGGGCACAAGTTCTAGTTTCCGGTATTGAGTCAAACTCTTTAAATGTCTCACCTTCATAAAATATATTTAAGAAGTAGTTTAGTAAATGGTACTGTCACAGTAGGAATCAGACCTACTCTACCTGTAAAGGGTATTTCTTTATTATTGGGAAATGACTTAGCTGGTGACAGAGTCATTGCAGAACCTCAAGTGGTGGAAAAGCTGAGCACAGATGAGTATATTAGTAATTTGAAGCAATGTTTCCCTCTTGCCTTTCCAGCATGTGCTGTGACTTGGTCCGTGGCAAAGAAAGCTGGGGTTGATAACAACCTGGATTGTGTTGATTTGAACAGCAAAGAATTATTGATTGTGAAGACATTGATTTGTCTCAGATATTTTTGAGTTGATGTGATGACTCCTCTAGATATTGTAAAGAGGCCACTACACCTGTGAGTGTTAGGGGGACCTCCATAAATTCATTTATCAGATTTCTTTAATTCAGGAACAGGAAAATGATCCTAACTTCGCCGAGCCACGTGAAAGGGCTCTAACAGAGGCTGAAGCTCAAAACTTCCCTGTCTGTTATTTCAAAAAATCTGGTGTACTCATGAGGAAATGGCGACCACCAGAAGTACCCTCCAATAGCGATTGGGAGGTTATTTATCAAATAGTCGTTCCCACTAAATACCAGCATGAAATAATAAGCCTGGCTCATGAAAAGCCATTTGGGACATTTGGGAGTTGGAAAAACCTGCTCTCGTGTTCAACAGTGTTTTTACTGGCCCAAGCTTGGACAGGATGTTGTTGAATTTTGTAAAACCTGCCACACCTGTCAAATTGTAGGAAAAACCAACCAGAAGCTTCCTCCTCTCCCCTCCCCTTCAATCAATCCCTGCTTTTGAAGAACCATTTAGTAGAATTATTATTGATTGTGTTAGCCCATTGCCTAGAACAAGATCTGGAAATGAATATCTGTTTGCCATCATGTGCACTTCTACACGATTTCCTGAGGCTATTCCTCTAAGAAATATTAAAACTAAGACTATAGTGAAGGCCTTGATAAAATTTTTCACGACTTTCGGTCTACCCAGGTCAGTACAACTGGACCAAGGCTCAAATTTTCTGTCAACCATTTCCAGCAGGTGATGTATGAGCTCAAAATTAAGCAGTACACATCAAGTGCCTGTCATCCCGAAAGTCAAGGAGCTCTAGAACGCTTCCATCAAATATTGAGGACCACGATAAAGGCCTATGGGGAGGATAATGAGAAGGATTTGGATGAGGGAGTACATCTCCTCCTGTTTGGAGTCTGTGAGACTATACAGGAATCTCTGGGGTTCATCACTTTTGAATTAGTGTTTGGACACTATGTGGAGGTCCACTCACTGCTTTGAAGGAGAAACGCCTTGAGGAAGAGCCACCTAAAATTTCTCTCTGGTACTATGTGTCTACTTTTAAGGAAAAATTGCACAGGTTCAGAGAAATAGCACATACACATTTACAGAAAGCCTAGAGTCACATGAAGACCTGATATGATAAAAAGGCAAAATTTCACACCTTTAAACCTGGGGACAAGGTGCTAGTATTATTCCTGTAAAGGGCAATGGTTTACGAGCAAGATATTCAAGCCCTTATATTGTCAAGCACAAGTTCAGTCAATACTGATTATGTTGTTGAGACTCCTAATAGACTCAAAAATACTCAGCTGTGCCATTTAAATATGTGAAAACATATTATGAGAAGGGACAGAACCCTCTACCAGTCTCAACAGTCACGATGGATGAGGTGCAAACCCATGTTAAAAGATCTGCACAATAAAATGGATTATTTACTGTCTGTCCAAAGAATGGATTTAGTTAATTTAATTTTAAAATATCAAGATTCATTTCCTGATGTGCCAAGTAGTATATCTGTCATTTTTTATGATTGATGATGATGGATTGAATCCTTTCAAAGCTGAGATCATGAAACAGCTGTCAACGTTCTTGCGCCTCCTTATCTTTGCAATCTAGTTAAGAAGTATGAACCTGCTCGTCCTTTGCGATCAGCTACTTCGTGCAATCTTGTTCAGAATGCAGGAAAGCTGGCGATCAGGCCTTCTGCATTACGGCACCACATTTGTGGAATGCGTTACCTGACAACATCAAAAAACCACAGTCACTTGAGTCATTTAAGAGACACTTAAAAACACACCTGTATAAACTGGCTTATTGCTGATCTGCTTGTATTATATAAAATGCACCTTTAGTTTTGTGTGAAGCCTGTGAGCACTTATGTGGATACTCGGCTTCTAAACCATATTATTATTATTATTATTATTATTATTATTATTATTATTATTTATGATGTTGATGTGGGAGGGGCAAACCCCAACAAACAGCATCCATATAGATTGAATCTTTTCAAAGCTGAGATCAGGAAACAGGAAATGCAGTATATGCTGGACAATGATATCATTGAACCTACCCATAGCAGCTGGAGTTCACCCTGTGTACTTGTCGCAAAGCGTGATGGGAGTTACCGATTTTGTATGGGTTATCGAAAAGTGAACTGCCTCACCAAAACAGACAATTATCCAATTCCAAGAACTGATGCATGCATTGACAAACTTGGCCATGCTAAATCTGTGACAAAATTGTATTTGTTAAAGAGTTATTGGCAAGTTACTTTAACAGAAAGTGCTAAAGAAATATCTGCTTTTGGTACCCATTTTGGGTTGTATCAATATAAACTTATCCCTTTTGGCATGAAAAATTCTCCAGCAATGTTCCAGCTAGGGATGTGGACTGGTCCACAAAAAAAATGGTACGGTCGGCGGTTCAGGGCCGGACCATGGACCAGACCTGATCGCCATCATTGGACTGGTACTGGACCAGTTCGCATACTTTAATACAAAGATGTTTGTCTAGCTTTAGCTCTGGGTTATCTGGTACGGATATCTGAAGCTCCAATCACCAGTCAGTAGACTAAATACACAGTGTCGCAAATGTCTGGTCATCTGGTGTGAAATCTCATAACAGCTCGTCAGATACATTCTTTGATGTCGGTGACATCAAACGACATTGACTTCCAAGTGCTGCCTCTGTCTTTTGATTCCACTGACTTCAGAGATTACCCTAATTGGAACGCGCTTGGTTTTGTAACAGACTAACAATCTTCAGTCACAACGATGTCACATGGCAAACGTTCACTGACTTGAGTGGTGGGCCGTTAGCAGATGCCAGCTGGTTCCAAATAAATCATTTGTAATTCTGCAACTCTACCTACTGGTCGTTTGTTTAAAATATAGCATAACCAGTTGTTAAAATTTAAAATAACAATAGAGCCTTCTAGAGAGTCGATTGATACTCAGTCTAGCGAAACCAATTAGTGTAAAAGATCTTTATATCTTTTTATGCTATTTTTTTAAATAAAATTTCTGAATAGTTAAATTCCTAGTTATTGTTGCCAATTCTCAGATGTCTTTCTGTTACCAACATCATTATTATTTCCATACTTTAACAATAATTAAAGCATGGATCTGAGTGAAGTGAGTCCAAACCAATCGAAGATTCAAATGTAGGTCACCAACACTGTGCTTACCTGGGACACGAGAAGCAGAGGGGGCAGCTACACTCCTGCCTTCTGATCAAGGGGGCAAGAGGGGAGGGGGCAGATAATGCCCTTCACAGGTTCATCATTCAATTTTTTTAATGATTTTTTCTTGAAGTAAAGCTAAAATACACCCCAAATCCAGTCTGGGAACTTGCAAAATTCAATGAGAGAGTTTTCTGCTTTCTTTGGTTGTTTGTCAAACTCATTTCCTGGGCATCTTCAAAACAGAAATCTGTCAAGAGAGCGTTTGCATGTGAATCAATTTACTAACTTTGAGTGGCCTAAAAACTTTCAACTCCTCTGGAAGTGTTAGAGACTAGCCATGTTATGGGTGCTAATAAGGCAACCAATTTTGGAAACCTTTATGGGGCAGAAGAGGGGTGTGTTAGTGTGTGTGTGTGTGGTGTTGGCGGTGGGGGAATCCTGAAAATTACCACATGCAAATATTTGGTATACACTTTCCTGTAAATTCTCCCCACCCCGCTATAACCTAAAGATTTTGGTATGCATCATGCTGACCCAGACAGTCCTTATTTTCAAGTCTCTTTCGGTGAAGCAATATTCTGGTTTTGGATGACTCATGGGTTGTTTCATCCTAAATCCCATTCATTCCATAGTTGTTTTGCCTCAATTCAGGTTCGCCTGGGTTGTATTCGCCGGGGTCATTTTGCCTAAATTCATAGGCGAGTCAGTTTACTCCCGAATTTGAATTAATTAACCCCCACCCACGGGCGGGAGAAGTATATTGAAATTGTGTTCATCTGTCAGTCCACCCTTCCGTCACAAATTTTGTCCGGCTAACTCCTACAGTTTTCAGTGTATTTTTACAAAAACTTGGTCTGAAGTATCAGTATCAAGTGTAAATGTGCATATGGTCAGGAATTTTCGATGCAACGAATTTTTGCATGGCTACGGGCCTTGGAAATAGCAAATTTTTATCACAAAAGCTTGTCCGCTTAACTCCTCCTACATTTTTTATAGGATTTTAATGAAGCTTGGTCTGAAGTATCAGTATCAAGTGTAGATGTGCATGTGGTCTGGAATTTTTGATGCAACAAATTTGATGTGTTTACAGCCTTTTTGTAGACCCTAATGCCAAAATTTCCGTCACAAAAGGTTTAGCCGCTTAACTCCTTCTACATATTTTTAAATTGGATTTGTTACAAAACTTGGTTGGAGGTATCAGTAATAAGTATAGATTTGCAGGTGGTCAGGAATTTTTGATGCAACGAATTTTACATGGTTGTTGCCCTTGATAACAGCAAAATTTTCATCAAAAATGTTTGTCCACTTACTTACTACTCCTGCATTTTTCATTGGATTTTTACGAAACTTGGTGTGCAGTATGAGTGTGATGTGTAGATGTACATATGGAAAGGAAGTTTGATTCGAATAATTTTACCAGAAGTATATATATGCCTTGTCGACTTTGAATTTTCTAAAATTGCAGGTTTTTGGAAGATACCTTCAGTTGTGATTAAAGAAATTAAATGATATTTTGGTGAGTGACATTATTGGATATGAATACATGTCCAGGTTGATAATGAGATTATTCCTATCATAACATAAATATCGGCGGGGGATATGGATGTCGTTAGACTGTCTTGTTAAACTTCTTGTCAAAACATGGGAATAAGTTACAGAAGCCAATTCTTAATGCCGCTGCTGTTGTAGGTTCTCTCTCAAGTGCATTTTCAAGCATGCCTGGAATGTTTCAGCAGGCTCACTTGAGCCTTATGTTTTTTACCTTAAGCACCATTTCCTTCCATTTTCATATTGCTTTCTATGGCTCTGTAGGGAATTTATTGTCCAACACCATTGTTCGGTGATTTGTTGGACAATGAGTTTTAGTGATGTGAATATTAGTTTGTCACTGTAAAATTATTATTGTTTCATCAAGTCCGGATGTATAACTAATTTATTAATTTGAGTTTTTCTCTCCCGGGCATTCACGGTTATGGCTATCGGACGTTTCGTCCAAAAACCAGGGACATCCGAAATACATTATCGGACCGGGACGATTCGTCCCAAAAAGTAATTTAGGTGGATAAATGATCATGCGTGTATGATTATTTAAAAATGATTTCTATCTGGATATTGATAGAGGAGAACTTAGTCACTGTAGTGACACTTTCTACACGTCCCTTATAAAAAAGTACCATGGTAAACCATGGTAAATCCCAAAATACCCTGGTAATACCACGGTAAACCATGGTATTACCAGGTTATTTTGGGATTTACAATGGTTTACCATGGTACTTTTTTATAAGGGGTTTCAGGCAGAGTTTGCCTTCTTTAAATATATTTGAATTATAGCGAAAAATTCCCCAAATCGAGAACTTGGCAGGGTCATTGAAGTGGAGAAATATGACTATGTGTGAAGAAATAATTCAGACCTAACACTTCTTGACAATTAAGAAACACCAAATTATCCGTTCATACTGGATGTCTAATATTTCTATTGTTAATAAAGTGTAAATCGCAGTCATTTCTAGAAACTATGACAAAAAATGTGTGGAATTTGGGAAGTTAAAGAAGGTAAAATTGTTAATAATTTTGGGCAATTTTTGTACAGCTCCCACATATTAAATGACCCCCACCCCCACCTTATATTAGGGCTGCTTTTCCAAAACGTGTGTATTATAGTAAGTAAGGCTGGAATATAAATAAAAAAAAAATAAATAAAAATTCATTTGGAACGAATCGTCTCGATAGTATAAAAAAAGACTAAATCGTCCCGATATTTGGGACGAATCGTCTTGGTGTCTTTTGGGGACGAAGCTACCCCGACGAATCGTCTCGGGTGAACTGGTTATGGGGTGAAATGTCCCGTAACCCCGGTTATTATAAGATGCTTTTTAGTGTGGCCGTTTCCGGAATGCCCAACAAAATTTAATGTCCAGGGAGATAACAACTCTAGAATGGCCATGCATTTTTGACAATGAATTTAAATGTCCTGGAAAAGAAGAAGGTTTCATTTGCTATCCCAGGATCCGTCTCAAGAAACACAATGTGTATTCGGAGCTAAAGTTTTAATATCAAACAGAGATGCAAGGTGCAAAATAAAGCAGGGTGGAAGGAAACGTGTTTACATTTATTGCAATGTGTAAAGGACAAGGGGGAATGTAAATTGTAATAGCGACAACACAAGTTTTTGCATTTTTTCCAGAAAACTAACCAATGTACGTATTTTAGGAAAGCTCTAGCACTGTTAAAACTACAACCAACATTTTTGGGGGGAACTGGAAAAAAGAAAAAAAAAATTCCATGTTTTTGGGTCGGGACGGCAGCTTTTTTTGTCTGTCAAAATCACCAAGTCCACACATGGATGTCATGCAGTTACTCGTTGCTCAAAATTAGTTTTTGTCACAACCTCTACCAGGGGCGTAGCTATGGGCGGACTGGGGACAAGCCCCCAAAAGTTTGTTGCCCCCCCCCCCCCCCCAAAAAAAATGGTTGACGTGAACAATGAGGGAGAATTTTGGCTGATCGGCGTGCCTGTAAATGCTCTCAGGTGCTAACAAAATGCTTGGAAATCGCTCCTAGAGCGCTGAAATGAAATATGAAATATTTTCCAGGGGGGGGGGTGCAGACCCCCCACCCCCCATCTACGGGAGGGTACACCCCCTCCCGTACCCAACCCCCTCCTCAGGCCTTCAGGAGATGCCTTAGGCATCTCAACCCAGGAATCCCCATGTAAAGCTCATTTCATCCTAGCAGAATGTCTCAAACAACCAGTTGGGCCGTTCCGTCATCTCCGCGTACATCTTAACATAATGCTAAAATAGTATCATTCTTTCTTTCTTTCTTCATATAATTGCTGCCTTCAACAGGTTGATGATTATGCAATGAATTCAGGGGGTTGTGGGATGAATCTCTTCAGCTCCCCTCTAGGCTACCACAGATAGATCTTTAGCATGCACAGGGTGTGTCTCTCCCTGCACAGAGGTCAGCCATTTTACGTCCCCACCCGATAGGACGGTACACTGTGGCAGCATCAACCCCGAAATTGATGCTGACAGAGGGTGTTTGGTCAATACGGAACCTCTCCCCGACCGTGGATTAAATACACGAACATGGGTTACACACTTAAATTTGCAGGACTTATCTCCAGGTTGCGCAAATTTTTAACTCTGGTAGGCTTGTGGTAAACTTCTACCTTTCAGCTAGAAATGTGGGGCCGAATCTTCCAGGGCAGCATCATTTTGGGGCAGATTCTACCTGGGGTCGAATCGCCATGTATCCCACTGTGGCAGGGTAGTTGCTTTTGATGAGCCATAACACCATGAAATTGAAAACCAAAATGGAAATAAATATATTCACCATGTAGGGAATGGAATTATCTATCACATCGCTCGTGTGTTATTGAATATTTGTTGACGTTTTCCATGCACGAAAATAGGCTATGTTTCGTTGATCAATACATATATAAAAATCACAAACCTTGAAATATGACCCAATAAAAAATAAACAATGATGTTTAAAATATATTGTTAGTTATTTGTTTTCAAGGTATTCATCGTCTAAGTGTTTGCGTAATCACAATGGGAATCGATGGGGTCATTTGTTTATCTCAAAATGGTGGCCCCCATGACGCGATTCCAACACAAAATTATTCATTTATCGGCGACAGAATATCAACTTATAGTCACTTAAATTTGTATTAAGCACTTTCTGTGAGTTTATATACATGTTATTCCTCAAACTTTTGTTTAGGTTTTCCGTACTTTGTTGAATTTTGGTCTATTTACTGCTCATAAACTTACACGTTTTGCACTATGACAGATATCGTAACCGGAAGTGGCCAACCGTTGTTGTCGCTAATTGTAATTGTAAACTATTTTCTAAGGGGAATGGTCGATATGTAGGCCTACCACTAGTCGGTCGATATGTACCACCTCGAAAGTCGATATGTACCATACAGAAAATTGCCCTTTATGGTGCTATATGAGTAATAGAGAGCGTAGTCAGAGCCAAGTGAGCTCTATAAACCTCTGAATGCAACTGTCAGCGTCAGGAAGATTTTGTTGAGCTCTCGGGGAGATTTCCATGCTTCCCTTATAAAAATGGTAAAGGTGTAGAATAGGGGACTTTTTCGGTTTCTTTTTAAAATAACGATTTTCTCGAAATTTTTTTTCTGTTTTCTTAAAGTAAACTATATTTTGAACAAAGTGACACAAAATTAGGTACCTCTATCGTGTTTTAACATGTAAGAGAATAAATTTTAAATCCTGTTGAATTGCCAGTTTATCAGTTGCGATTTGTTTCGTCCGCTGAAAATTTCACAGCGTCTGTTGTTTTCATTCATTGTTACGAGTGACGTCACAGGGGAAAAATCATTCTATATGATCGCAGGTGCGCTTCGCTTGTGTGCGTGTTAGCAGGTGCGCTTCGCTTGTGTGCGTGTTCCTCAATTTAAGGTCAGTTCAGTTAGGCCAGGGTGAGCTCATCGGTAAGCTAACCCTGGCCCTCACTAGACTGACCCTAAAATTTGATCTAGGGTCAGTTTAGTGAGGGGGCAGGGTTTGTCAGTTGACATTTCAAGTACTAAATTCTCCCCCTATGATAGCGATAATGGAACGGAGCGTTTGCAGTGAGTTCGACGACACTGTCGCAATAAAATCGTTAATATTTCTTGAAAAAAACTTTAAAAGTATGTGATTTTGTGTCATTTTGTTCAAAATATAGTTTACTTTAAGAAAACAGAGAAAAAATAGCGAGAAAAGCGTTATTTTAAAAAAAAAAAAACGATAAGTCCCCTATTCTACACCATTACCATAAAAATGTACCATGGTACGTCCCAAAATACCCTGGTATTACCATGGTAATACCAGGGTATTTTGGGATTTACCATGGTGCTTTTTTATAAGGGTTGTCAGGGAGATTTCTGTGCACGTCAAAATTCACTGCCATTATACACTATGGACAATATGACGGAGCCCTTTTTAAGAGCCCTCTTTACCCCTAGTGACAGAACGGGAATGGGTCCAGTGGGAACGGGACAACTCACCGTACCCGAGGTGGGACGAGTCGCCATCGGGACAAGTTGCCGTGGAGTAGTAGTTGATAAGCAATACGTGGCATAGGATTAAATTATCTTTATTAATACTCATGACTCATGGGGTTGTAAGTGACAAGTAACTAGCGGCATATATTTAATTATCTTTATTATTTAATTATATTTATTCTTCAGAACAAAGACATGTAACAATAGTTAACAATAATGATTTAACACACAATAGTGACTATAATATAACAGTTTGTTTTTTTTTAAATCACAGAGTTATACATGATACATTTAAGGAAAGACAATTACTTAACATAAAGAGAGGAACATTTCTTCAAAAAGGCTGATGTTGATAGTGATGGAGGGTCTCACATATATTCGTCCCAATACTTCTGGATCTTCTGGGACATTTTTGTGTATTTGGAGTAGTGTTGTGCGGTTTTATTTTTCTTGTTTCGGTTCGGTTTTTTAAAAAAGCTCGGTTTATAGGTCGGTTTTCGCTTTTTTATAGTAAGACATCTGCAGTTTCCAATAGAAACTATGTAGTGTCAATATAATGCCCATACTGTCATATTTTCAATGATGATTTAATTGGCAGTGACTAGCATTTGTGCTAAGTGCAGGCATTATCAAAACAAAAAAAATATAAAAGAAAATAAAATGTAACAGTATTCGCAGAATATCACCACTCACCAATTCTAGGCACTTGCCCCCCCCCCCCCCCCCCCCACCCCCACCTCTGGTCTTTAAGTTCAGGCATAAGAGAGTCTATGACGAGTTGATATTAACACATGGGTGCGAAAAAAAGAGCTAATTCGCAATTTCCCAGGGCTCTGTTCAGTGCTCACTCCTGGTTGGGGCCCTGGGCAGCCTAGCAAAGTGACCCTACCAGGCATTGCAAATAATAACAAGCATTGCCAAGTGGATCACCTAGACACCCATCCTAACATATTTGACAATGAACTGATGTATGGACTCTTTTCAGTACCCACACACACACACTCACAGTGGTGACTAGTGTCACCACCCGCCCTAGTAAAATAATCAGAATCATTTCATGTCAGCCTGGAATGGGAAAGTCATATTTTTTGTAGATGGGTGGGCTTCAAAACGAACCACTTTACCAAATACCTATTGTCTATCTACCTCCAGCTCCCACCCCCCCCTCCCCCACCCACCTCGCGCATGCAATGGATTTAGCTCAACGGAATTGATTTCACAAATTCACTGGTGTACTGTTATATATTGTAACTTTTTTGCGTTGCCTCTTGCCATTCCACTTTCTATTTCTATCGCTGATGTATTCCTTTGGTTGGCCCCCTTAAAATTAGTTTGGTGGGAATGCAACCGTGGCACGTTGACAGCGATATTATGGAACGCAGCTTTTTCCCGTGGATATGGACGATTCGGTCTTGGGACGTTTCGGTTCAATACGTTTTGGCCTTCATATATTGAACTAAATAGAATGAGAACTTGCAGTTTCGTGTTTTTAGTGGGCCGAAACCTTCAGGACAAATCGTCTGAGGTCTGAACGTGACGTCCCAAGACTGAATCGCAGTAAAACCTCTTCCTGGATAAGAACATCAAGGGAGTCAACAGACTACATCCCAAACACGTGGTGGGGTACCCATGACAAATGTTATTTTCGAATACGACAATGAAATGCCAAGACCTTTTTCTGATATGATATAATCACTGTCCAACAGATTGTAGATAAGTAATTTTAATTAAACTGATTGACTATGTCAGACAAACCTGTTCAAAAACGAAGCCAATTGCGCGAGGTATTTCCTGTAATCAGTGAAATGTAGGCATGTTGGCTGTCTGTTTTGTCATTCTCACAGAAAACACAACCCATTTTACGTCAACGATGTGTGATTGACAACTTGTCATACATCATTCTCGGGTGATCTGGACATGCTACAGTGACCCATTTACACCCAGAATGTGGCGTGCATTGACGACACTGTTATTTCCTGACAAAGCTTGACATTTCAGACATTGTTAGTGCAAACTGAATAATGAAAACATCTCTTCCTGACATTTTAGGGAAAAACCGAAACCGTACTCATTTACCAGTTACACAGTTTCGGTTTTCAAGAAAAACCGAAACCGACTTATAGAACCGGTAAACCATACAACACTAATTTGGAGCGTGCGTCCGTCTCTAAATCTGATGCCTGGACTCTTAATTCAACATTTTCTGCTTCTGTCTGCAGAGCCGGTACTAGTTTGTAAAAACTCAATCTGGTCCCAACTCCCAAGTGTGTTCAGACGCCGATGCCAAGCTGTAATAGGGAAAAAAACTTTTGGTTATTAGCATATTTACATAGAGAGAGAGAGCGAGAGGGGGAGAGAGAGAGAGAATGAGAAAAACTCACCTTCAGTGTTGTTACTGGTCTGGACCGTATGGCCAAAAATGCTCCATTCCGGGTGGCTGAAAGTTGCGGAATCTACCCATTGTCTCTGGACGTAGTCCACGAAGTCTCAGAGTTTCGTCACTGGCTGAGTTTTGTTGTACAAGGCTTCAAAGGTTTCTCGGATATGAAGAGCCGGCAGGAATGGCAACGCTAGTATCTGGCGAATGAAATCGTGTACAGGTCCCCCTTCGCTATAGGCAGCCTGGAGCCCTATCCTCATTACATACCTGTACATGGCTTGGCTCCAATGGAAGCAGCATCCCTTTATGTCTACCAGGAAACACCTCTCTAACTGCTTGCCAAAGAGCCGTCAAAATAAAATGAAGGGTTTTTTTATTTTTTGCTTAATTTATTCATGTATTTATTAAAATAATTATTTACCTGTTTCTAATTTATTGCTTAATTTATTCATGTATTTATTAAAATAATTATTTACCTGTTTCTAATTTAGTGCTTAATTTATTCATGTATTTATTAAAATAATTATTTATTACTTACTATTTGGATAATAAATTTATTTATTTACTTATTTATTTATACAATTAGTACTCTACAGGTTAGTAAGTGATAAATTTAACAATATTTCACCCCAAAAAATAAAATAATAAAAAAATAAATTAAAAAAAAAAGATTTTAAAAAAAATGGGGCAAGTCGTCGTAAAAATTGGGACAACTCGCCGTCCGACGGCGACTTGTTCCGTACCCGGCCCAGTCGGAAGCACGATTCACCCAAAACGGACCCAAAACAAACCCAAAACGAATCCCACCTGACCCCAAATGACTTTGAAACGTGAAACCAGTTGAAAATAAAAAGTGTGAATATAAAAAAAAAACAAGCACATAAAACTTCTGGTGCACTCTATCTTCATTGTGGCTGCCATGCCTGGTTAAAGCACTACACGATATCGTAAAACACAACTCGAAAAAGGAGATAGAAATATAGAGATTGCAAGACATCACGTCGTGATTATTAATTTATTACTTAAATCTATGGAACAAATCCAAACAATGTTGGCGGGAGGCATGAACATGGGAATATATATTCAAAATGGACGCTGTGGGACACCCCCACCCCCCACCCCCTATCACTTACTGTATCGAGTCGATTGTGATTTTCTCAATGTGTCCAGTTGAAAAAGTCGAGTAGGCATTTTTTTAGGTTCAGATATTGTTATTACTTCAAAATTATTCGCTCAAAAAGCACACCTTTCACAAGGTGTGCTTTTTCAGTGAATAATTTCCAAGTACTTTCTTCGTGTGTCCTTTTTTTCTAAATTCAACTTTTAATCAACTACTTAGAAATTATTCCGGCTTTCATCTGACTATTGAGCTCTCTTTCTCACATAGGGATTGGTGGATTGAGCACAAGGGGCCCTAGGCTTAATAGGCTCATGTGGGTATCACTGAAGTTGGACTTACAGGAATCCAAAACTAGTATCCACTGATGTATGGTTGGTTTTAATATTTATTATCACCTCGGCATGTGTTTGGCGAAACGCTAACTGAAATTAAAATATGAACCCCCGCTTAAAAAAAAGCTTGAACATAACATTCTGCCTGTAAAAAGGACGGTCAGCATACCAACAGGCAGAACACCACAATATATTAACTCTTTCTTTGTGATTACAACGATTCACTGGAATCATCTGTCTGACCAGGTAGTGTGTACGAACTCGATGGAGGCCGTTAAATCGGCCCTGAACAAACTTCGCCAATAAGAACTGGCGCTCTCTCTCTCCTGTTGTGTAAAAGCCAGTATTGGTAACTACAATGTAACAGATACAGATACAGACAGATAAAAACTGTTTTAAAGTACTAAATGTACCTCAGAAAGTGTGAAGTGACAATGTAATGAAGCGTGCGCAATATAAAACGAAGATTAAGTATTGTTTGTTTTTATTGTAGACTCTTTTCAAATTATAAATGGTTTCTCTCCAAAAAACTTTTTGTTAAATCCCCTCGTAGTGAACAGAAACATCTAAAATTAGCTACATCTCTGTCGAGCAAGTATGATCAGATTCACCCCATCATGCACCTCAGCGAATTCGTTGTTTTCCTTGCACAAAATGGCATGTCGACCAGTGTCGATGGCGAAATGATCTATTTTGTCTTGAAAATGGTCTACAATAAAACAAACAATACTTAATCTTCCTTCTATATATTTATTATTGCGTAAGCTTCCTTAAATAATAACCTTTCACACATTCATAGGTACATTTAGAACTTTAACTTTTATACACTTACCATCCTTTTTACCAGCAAAAAGTATTACAAATGATACATTCTGCTGTGATGTATCATTTGTACTTGTATTGTTTTATGTTCTGTTGACATTTTCTATGTTCTGCTGTGATGTACTATTTGTACTTGTATTGTTTTATGTTTCATTTATATTATGTTATGTTTTGATGAACAACCATGATGGAAATAAAACAAATTACCAATAACAACAAAAGTGTGTCTTTTTTCCCCATATAGCAAGACTTGGCCCTATTTCAAATATACCCCCCCCCCCCCCACCCCCACCAATTAAGTAAACAAACACAGGAACGTGGTTCATAACCTTTTACCTGACCCAAAAATAAGCAACGTGATGGAAATCGGTTTCAAATTCCAATGACATCCATCTTGGCATGGTTTCTTCAAGAAAACTTCAAGATATTCCAGACTTTCTAAACAATGCGAAGTGGCCGAGGTACTATTTAACCGATCCCTGTTTACAGTGCTATCAAATAAATTTGTTCACTTATAACCTACATTGTCATATTTTCGTTCTCCCATTTGATTAATCATTGGCTAGCACCTGCGGCACGTTATCTCTCGTTAATGAGAGGTAACTTGTTAAGAGATAACATGCCGTCAGGTACTAGTCATTGACCAATGTCGGGTCCATTTCAGTTCAGTTTTGTGGTCGTTTTGAGGCATTCATGCGGCCCGGTCCAGTTGCCACTGGGCCAAGTCGCCACCAGGCCAACTCATCACCGGGCCAAGTCGCCACCAGAAGTTAAAATCCTCTTTTTGTAGACTGCTTGCAATAATGCTTAGATTTCTTGTTTGGAACTTACTTTAGTGATGCAGATTCACTTTTTTTCAAAGAAACTCAGAAGTCAAAATTTGGGCTACACTAAAAATTTCTATTTTCAGATCCAATTGGCAGATGTGAACCAAATTTGTCATGTCATATATAACTGGGTCATAAGTATTTCATTTGAGCTGGAATAATTTTTTTTTTTGATGGGGGGATGGGGGTAGAGAGAACCACAGTAGTTGAAAACAAAACAAAAATTTTGTTCGGTTGTTGTTTTTTAATACTTCACTAGAGCTTGCTAGGAAGCTTTCCTAGGACCGGCAGAAATGAATGGCCAAAAAAATTGCCTTTGGTTGTGTCATATCAAATCAAAAAATTACTCTTGCTGCTGATCACTGATACGCCCATCTCTTTTGACAACTTGAACCAGGTGAGTGTTTTAGGCTCACTTCAGCCTCTGGTTTTTACCAGAGTTGTGCCCCTCAGCGTCTTAAAATAATCATAGCAGTGGGACCGGCAGGGGGTAAGGACAGGCTCATCTGGGGCTGTCACACCTCTAGTTATGCCCCAGAGAACCTCCTAGGGGCATTATATTTTCACGATGTCTGTCTGTCCGTCCGTTAACTTTTGGTTTCCGTCAAATAACTGAAGAACTGCTTATTTGATCAAATCATAATTTTAGGGTTTACGTGTGGATGACCAGAAAATGAGACAATGCTTTTTTTCGTCTTCTATTTGGTTTCCGTCCACTAACTAATGAATACTGACTTGAATCATTGTTAGCTCAACTGGACAAAGTCAAGCTGGGCTATTGCCATCACTTCTTGTACGTCATACGTCGATGGACAAGAAGTGATGGCAATAGCTCAGCTTGACCATCGACGTACGACGTACATCCACAATTTCCTTTGGCACACCACACAGGTTACATGTATAATCAGATCCCTTTGAAACTTTGTATGCTTGTTTGTAGTGACCTCTAGATGGGAGCTATCGATTTTCTTCTATTTCTGTCAAAAAATGTTGCCACTGGCAACAGCCTTTGTACTTAGTTTAGTCAGGCATCAATATGTTCCTTTGGCATGCCCTATGGGGTGCATTTATGAGCAGATCGGTTTGAAACTTGGTATGCTTATTTGGGGTAACCTCTAGATGCGAGCTACCCATTTTCTTCCATTTCTGTCAAAAAATGTTGTGACTGGTAACTCCCTTTGATGAACTTAGTGCAGTTATGCATCAGTATTTCCCTTCGGCTCACCCTGCAGGGCACATTTATAATTGGATCACTTTTAAACTTGGTATGCTTGTTTGGTGTGACCTCCAGATGGGAGCTGTCGATTTTCTTTGCTTTCCCGCGTGTGCTTATTTGGGGGTGACCTCTAGATGAAAGCTATTGATGTTCTTCCATTTCCGGCAGAAAATGTTGCCGTTGAACTTTGAACTTAGTTTAGTCAGATCTCAATATTTCACTTTGGCACACCCTACAGGGTGCATTTATGATTGGATTACATTGAAACCTGGTATGCTTATTTTGGGTGACCTCTAGATGGGAGTTGTCAATCTTCTTCCATTTCCAGAAAAGAACGTTGCCACTGGCAATGACCTTTGAACTTAGTTTAGTTAGGAATCAATATGTTCCTTTGGCATGCCCTACAGGGCACATTTATGATCAGATCGGTTTGAAACTTGGTATGCTTGTGTGGGGTTACCTTTAGATGCAAGCTTTCAGTTTTCTTCCACATCCGTCAAAAAATGTTGCCACTTGCAATGATCTTTGATGAACATAGTGCAGTTATGCATGAAATTTTCTCCTTTGGCACACTCTGCAGGGTACATTTATAATTGGATCGCATTGAAACTTGGTGTGCATGTTTGGGATGACCTCTAGATAGGAGCTATCGATTTTCTTCCTTTCCATCCAGAAGGGGGTGTGGTGGCATTGTGGTAACTGGTTCTCATCAGCTCACCGAAGTTAAGCAATATGGAGCCTGGTTAATCCTTGGCTGAGTGACCATCTGAGCGATTGATTTGGACTCCCGCATTGTGTCCTTGGGCAAGGCACTTCACCTCGATTGTCCACATGGGGGCGTGATGATGCTGTGTACTAAGGCGTACTGCACATTGATGGTGCGGATGTCTTCAACCAATCTAACCTTGCCTATGCTGCAGAGCGGAGTTACGATGTTGGAGAGCTGGCAGTTGCTCGGTGGTTCTCTCCTGGTGCTCCGACGTCCTCCACCCGTAAAATGGTCACCAACACGATATGACCCTGGCTGTTAAGGTGTCGTTAAACCCTAATAAATAAATAAATAAATTTCCATCAAAAAATGTTGCAGCTGGCAATGACCTTTGAACTTAGTTTAGTCAGACCTCAGTATTTCTCTTCGGAACACCCTACAGCAGGGTTCCCGCTCCTCCTTGATCATGAATTCCTTGAAAGTCCTTGAAATTCAAACCCCCCCCCCCCCCTCCCAAGGACCTGGAAACTCTTTGAATTTTGAAGCACCTCCTGGAAACTCCTGGAATTTTGGAAAAATTGAGTCGGTTGCTCACTGGATTAATTCAACTCCTAACGTTTTTCCTTCTTCCCTTTACATGGTCGCTTTATACTCCTTGAAAACCCTTGAATTTCACCCAGCTGACTCCTGGAAACTCCTTGAAAAATTGATCTGAACCTCCTGGAAACCTCTTCTCAATTTGGTGCAGGAACCCTGTACAGGAAACATTTATGATTGTATTGCTTTGAAACCTGATATGCTTGTTTGGTGTGACCTCTAGATGGGAGCTATCGATTTTCTTCCATTTCCGTCAAAAAATGTTGCGGCTGGCAACAAACATTGAACTTAGTTACGTTAGGCATCAATATATTGGCACACCCTGCAAGGAACATTTATCATCGGATTGCTTTGAAACCTGGTATGCTTGTTTAGGGTGACCTGTAGATGGTAGCTATCTATTTTCTTCAATTTCTGTCAAAAAATGTTGCTGCTGGCAAAGACCTTTGAACTTAGTTTTTTCAGGCATCAGTATATTCCTTTTTCGCTTTGAAACTTGGTATGCTTATTTGGGGTTACTTCTAGATGGGAGCTATCGATTTTCTTCCTTTTCTGTCAAAAAGGTTGCTGTTAGCATTGGCCTTTGAACTTAGTCTAGGTAGGCATCGATATTTCCCTTTGGCACACCCTACAGAACACATTTATGATCGGATTGCTTTGAAACTTGGTACTCTTGTTTAGGGTGATCTCCAGATGGGAACGAATGATTTCCTTCCGTTTCCGTCAAAAATAGTTGACTTTGGCAATTGCCTTTGAACTTAGTTTAGTCAGGCATCAATATATTCCTCTGGCATGTCCTACAGGGCACATTTATGATCAGATCGGTTTGAATCTTGGTATGCTTGTTTGGGGTTAGCTCTAGATGGGAGCTATTGATTTTTTTCCATACCCGTCAAAAAATGTTGCAGCTGGCAACAACCTTCCATGAACTTTGTGCAGTTGTGCATCAATGTCAATCAATTTCCCTTTGGCACACCCTGCATGGCACATTTATAATCGGATCACTTTGAAACTTGGTATGCCTATTTGGGATGACCTCTAGATGGGAGCTATTGATTTTCTTTTCTAATTCCGTCAAAATATGTTGCCTCTGGCAAAGGTCTTGGAACTAGTCAGACCTCAACATTTCCCTTTGCACACCATGGAGGGCACATTTATAATCGGATTGCATTGAAACCTGATGTGCTTATTTGGGGTGACCTCTAGTTGAGATCTGTCGATTTTCTTTGTCAAAAAATGTTGCAGTTTGCAATAACCTTTGAACTTAGTTTAGTCAAGCCTCAGTATTTCCCTTTGGCACACCCTACATGACACATTTATGATCTTTGAAACCTGGTATGCTTGTTTGGAGTGACCTCCAGATAGGAGCTATTGATTTTCTTCCTTGTTCATCAAAAAATGTTGCAACGACTTTTGATGAACTCAGTGCAGTTAGCAATATTTCCCTTTGATTCACCCTGTAGGGCATACTTATGGCTGGATCACTTGGAAACTTGGTATGCTTGTTTATGATGACCTCTAGATCAGAGCTATCAATTTTCTTCAAGGGTTGTCAAAAACTGTTTCGGCCTCAGAGAGCACATTTATTATCAGGTCGGGAATTACCGAACTGAGACCACAGTGTCTCATAAGTGTTTAGACAAATGATAATTTATGACCAACATAATTCTGATATTGTTCAGGCCGGTAACCCACTGCCTATAAAAGTAGTTTTGGTAAGCAGATCAGTTATTAATGTTCTTAAATCTCATGAGAAAACAACAGTCAAGCCTTCCCAAACAGCAACTACAGAAGGCTGATAGTTTCAAAACAAATGAAGCATACCAAATCATGTACACAAATGAATTAAAAGCCATGTTTTCTAACTTGACAAAGTCGATTGATGTAAGCATTCTGCATGCATGGCAGGTCATCTTTTGTTGTTTTTGGCCATACTTGAGCATTCAGATGGCACTCTTGGCAGCTGTCATTACTCAATCACACCCAGAAATGGATACAGATAATACCGATTGAGGAAGTTTGGCAGTTTTCCCTTTTTTGGTGTATCAGTCTCATCTTTTACCATTTTGACACAAATCTCAGGCAAAATGGCACATAATTGTGGGGGGGGGGGGGGGGAGGGTGAGGGGGGGGGGGGGTGGTCACAGCAGACTCACAAAAGCCACATTGGACATTCTTCATTTTTCATCGATGCACTCTCTCATGACTCCATACTTGTTCTCCTGATCTGGGTGGATTTGATCCTTGGTGAACTTCATAATAGGTAAACAAACACAAGAGGAATGGCAGCACCACTTTTGAAATGTAGACATCCTACATTACAATTGGTCTTGCAGCCCGTTCCTTGCAAGAATGAGAAAAAGATTTCACTGAGTCTGTACTAGAAGGATTGTAGAATTGAACTATTCAGTAAATTTAAGGTATTTTATTGTATAAAATCTGGTCTCTTACTTACTGTATGTATACCATAGCAGACTTTCAGGCAGTGCATTCTACCACATGGTAACATCTCCATGGTAAATATTAGTTTCCACAAAATCTATGTTTCATTCCAAACAAATTGATATATAATTTATCAGGGTTATTTCTTTCTGACCCTCTCTGGATTTTATAGAAAATTACCTGAAATTTGACCAAAGTTTGGTTGGACTGTGGACATCCCCTTAATACCTGTAGTATATGGTAGCATAGGTCCGAAATTGAGTGATCATTTCGGTTGCAGTCTATGGCTATGGGTGAACCCTGTTTGTATATAGTGTTGACAAAATGTTCCTTGATTCGGTATTTGAAGTTCCTTTTTGTTTCACCACCGCATTGTGCATGGCAATTGCTGCTTGTGAGGATGATGAGAACACTGCTGTGAGGGTATGCCTTGAGAGGTTGATGACTAACTCAGGGTAGTTATTATTATTATTGAGATTATATTAATGTTTGTTACATAAATATTGCAATGCATTCATGAAATATTATTGTCTCTAGTTCAGGCATGCATGTTGTCACGATGGTATGAGGTGTTATATTTTAATACTAAAACCAATGGCCCAGACTTAGCTGGTGCAACCTCAGTATTATTAAGGGCCAAACACAAATTTTAAACCCCCCCAATCCCCAAGCTTGTTCCTTTCATTCTACAAAAACTGTGTTATTGTTTTTCATTTGGGGCAAGGTCTACTGAACTTATATAAAGTGTTTTCAAATAATATTAGCATTAATTTAACCGTTTTCAAAACTGTTTTCGTACTTAGTTTCTCTAAATTTCAAATTAGGCTTCTACCACATACTTTGTCACAACTTACTTTTTATTCCCCAACAAGGAAGGGATATAACATTGAGCTCCATCCATCTTTCCAAACTTTGTTTATGGCATAACTCAAACAATAATTCACAGATTTCAATTCTTTTCAGTATATGTCTCTAGTGCAGCAATGTCTATGTCAAGTTCGATGACCACCATTATCCAATGTTGATGTTATTACCCTGCTCCTCCCCCCTCCACCCCCACCCCCCAATTAGGCACTTTTTACATGCAGAACATTTTTTTACTCTTTTTGGGTCATTTTCTCACAAGCCACTGGCTGCAGTTCAATGAAAATTCACATGAGTAGCGGTTATATAGGGTCATTTGGGTTTTTCTTCAAATTGGGTTTCTGCTCATATTGAGGAAGGGGGTGGGGCCAAAATGCACACAATTTTTAAAAATCTTCTTCTCTTGATCTATCGTAGCAGAGCCTTGATATTTTCAGCCTAAATATGAGACTACACCTCATATGGTATGCAGCTTCCATATGAGGTGTAGTCTCAAGTTTGTTCAAGAGAAGTTTGACGGGCAATATTTGCCTTTGTTCTGGGATGGGCAAGAATTTTTGCCCGGCCCAGAATTTCTATTTTCTGAACCGAGAGGCCAATTTGAACCAAATTTAATATGAGGTATTTTTTGGTAATAAGTACTTGATTTATGCAAAAAAGAAAAAAATTTCCTGCAGCCCCGTGGGAACCTCAGGAGCCAAAAATAGAAAAAAACGAAAATGTCCATATATCCAAACTGCACGGCACTGAGAATTTTTATTTGGTGTGAGGCTTTCTTGGGACCAACAGAAAGGAATGGTAAAAAAATATTGCCATCGGTTTTGTCATAAGGTACTTTTTCGGGACTTTGAAAAAATGCTGAGTCAGCATTTTTTAACACTGTGGTCAATGGGAAAAAATTAAAGAATCGTTTGCTTCCAAACCACTGATCAAAAAAGCTTTCATATTTTACATATAACATCTTCAGAAGATTGTTTCACATGTTGATTGAAATCAATTCCCTGGGTCCATATTTGGGCTCTCTTTGGGAGCCCAAATTTTTAAATTAGTGCAGTATGAGGAATATTCTTTAAAAATCTTCTTCTTCAGATCTACCAATAAGAATCATTTGATATTTGGTATGCAGCATCCGTAGGGAGGTGAGATTCAAGTTTGTTCAAGCCAAATCCCTGGGTTCATATTTAGGCTGAAAATTTTGGGTCCCGGTCCACACTTAGAAATTTTTGACCCAAATCCTGAAGTGAGTTTTTTGTTTTTTATGCGTTTCAATCAATTTTAAAACCAAAATTTTTTTTTTTTTTACACTGAAAATTTGAGGTCCGGATGGGACTTAGAAAATTTTGTTCCAAAATCCGGAAATGAGTTTTTTGTTTTTATGCATTTTGGTCAATTTAAAGACCAAAAAAAAAATTTTTTTTACACTGAAAAATTTTGGACCAAAATCTGGAAATTAGTTTTTTGTTTTTTTATGCATTTTGGTCAATTTTAAGATGAAGAAAAAAAAATTTTACTCTGAAAATATTTTGTTTGGAACTTCGAAAATTTCCGAACAAAAATAAAAAAAAATCTGTTTTTTATGCATTTATTTCTCAATTTTGGGACGTAAAAGTGCAGGAACTGAAAATAGAAGGAAAATCCTGTGTATTGTGTGGGCATAGTTGCTTCATCTACTTGGTATATGCTTTTCTTAGGAGGGGCGTATGCAGCTTATTCAAGTCAAGTCCCTGGTTTGATATTTAGACTACCATGTCAGGTGGGCGCCCTCAGCCCCCCAGGGGCCTCTTCTTTTTTCTTCATATCTAGCTTTTCATCAGGTGGTTGTTGATCGGTTACTGACTCTTGGCCTTTGTTGTGCCTGTTGTTGGTTAGTTTCTGTTTTTTCCTCTTGACGTCTGTTCAGTAACATTTTGGATTCATATTATTTTTTTTTATTGGTGTTTAAGGTCACATATTTATTCACAATGGCTAATCGTGACTGTTGGATTTGTATTAATTCAATGTTTAGTTTAAACAATCACAATTTTTCTATTAGGATACATAGTATATCTTATTCCGGTAGTTTAGCTTTTATAAGTTAGTGGTTGTACACACTTAGGCTCTATCGGGATGCCCTTGGACTCATGAGGTTCCCTTGGGGCACTTAGGCTTCATTCAAAATTTTTAGAAATTTTTTAAAGAAATTTTATTCGAAATTTTTTTGTTTTGTCTATGTTATGTATCCTTGTGATGTTTATTTAGGCTAAGACCACTATCCTATCGGACAAGGTACTGTTACATGAGAAGAGTTTGTTCTCTACTTAGCAGTTTTGTTTTTATGTTAGTTAGTTTTCTGGGGCTTTTAGCCCTAATGATAATGCCATATTAACCTAGTGTGATTAATGAGCATTCTTTCAAATGACTATAGTTAACTCCTTTTCAGGATTATGTTCTTGCTTTAATCGGTATGAGACGCACGGAGTTCATCTAGGTTTCCGTCTCCCGCTTTTATTCTTATCAAATCTAATGTTGTGGATTATATTTCCACTTCATGGTTGGATATTATGTCTATATTGTGTATTATTTGACAACATGGCATACTGTCTTGATTTCAAGGGATATGTTGACACTGTTTCAGCGGGAAAATTCCTTGCAATAGTGCCATGTTCATCACGTCCCCCTCCGTCCTTAGTGGCATTATGGAGTCAGACATGAAGGAGCCATATGGTTTCTATACTATTGTTACAGTGAGGAAATATTATTGATAATGGTAACAGAAAGAAATCTGAGAATTAGCAACAATAACTATGAATTTAAATGTTCTGAAATTTAATTAAAAAAAATTAATATAAAAAAAATGATACAAAGATCTTTTACACTAATTGGTTTACAGAAAATAAAAACAGTGGTACTTATCAATTATAGAATTAGTCCAAAGTACAGTTTGACAGAATCCAGTAATCCAGTGGTGAAGAATCTTGTGAAGAAAGTTACCAGCTGGTAGTATTAAATCCAGGAATGTCTCTTCAGAAACAGTATCCCATAGATTTGTAATAAAATTTTCTCTTAGAAATTTCAGCAGTCTCCAGTAAAATATAATAAAATGCTCTGCAAAATTCAAATGGAGTAAAAATCCAAGAAGTATTGGCACTACAGGTAATTTCCAAATAATCCAGTAGAATCCTGGCTTTTCACAAAATAATATTCTGTTTCACAGAAAGTATGAATTTTCTTTTCCAAGACGAATAGATTCTCTTCAAAATTCTCTTTTGGAATCAATCTTCAAAATTCACAAAGAGGCACTGCTTCTATAATAAATGCACTGTTCTGAAAGAATAATAATCTCCAATGGAAATTACTGAAGCGAGTCTTTCTGAAATGCTTTCTAAAAATGAGTTTTTGAATTCTGTTGACAAACCTTTATATAGTAACCAGATAGAATGTTCCAGGAGATGAAAATTCTTCAAAGTTCTAACAGTTTCTAGGTGATTCTGTCATAGTTCAAGTAAACAAGGTCCTTGACCTACTTAAACAATCAACTGCTATATGTACAATATATTAGTGTAACAAATATGTAAACAAAGGTCACTCGGTGCAAATGAGTCAGACCAGTCAGAAAATGCAGAAAAATATCAAACTTAATATAATTATCCACTAAGGATATATCAATCTCAATATAATATGTGGGCTTTAACAACTATTCTAGATAATTAACGCTAAAGCATTACGAGTCGTGCCGGGTTAGTGTCATTCTGCATGCTTGGGCTGACAACAAGCTTTTTAGCTGTATTACTCTTTATTGAGAATAGCAGCAGCAGTATAACTTCGGAATATAGCATGACATTTCTTTTTCTTATAGCGAAAAAGGAATTTGTCACTGTCGCAAGCCTTAATATTACTGCATCGGCCCCACTTATCTAGCGATTCAAGTACTGCTGGTGAGGGGGGTTGATATGATTTATTCGTTGACCCCCCCCCCCCCCCCCCCCCCCCCCCCGCCAATATGTTAAGAGGCAACAGGACAGAGTTCTCTTCCTGTAAGCCTTGTATGCATTCAGTTATATGCATGCCTTTCATTGCTCTTTGATTGGTGGGTGGATTGTGGTCTAACAACGACATCAGGGGTCCAGCCACTCTAGCTGCTTTGCTTCTTGTGATTGACTGTTCATAAGTGATATATGAGCATATGATTCCTGAACAGTAACAGTTCTTGGATTCCAAATTCTATCATGAATACATTCGGTTGATAGTACTAGCCTTCATGTTCCTGTATGGTGGGCATGTCGGTTATCTGGGCGACATTCTCCAAATGTGGCAATTTGTCTACTCTGAATAGTTACGCTCAGAGCTGTCTGCTCTTTTTACGACGTATGGGTCTATTCCTTAGGATAATCGCATTAACGTCGTTTTAAGGTGAGATCCTGTTTATTGCATGCATAATATGTATACATTATTAGGCAGACTTATTACAGAATAGATTCTCTTGATTCTGGCTCTGCTTTACTATAGAGCTTATGAGAATTTTGGGGCTAATAGGATCAGTTATGAAGTTTCCAACAGGCTGTTTATGCATACGTTCTCTAATTTTGAGTTCATTGTCTGGAGTGGTAAATTCTTTCTCCAAAACGTCATTGGTTTTAATGGACTCAGGGAACAATGATTTATTGGGGACGGTCCGTGACAGGCTTTTTAATCTTATCCCATTCCATATTCGTAATCCAGTTTTCAACCATAGAGTGGTACACATGGCTTATTCCTACACTCATATAAATGTACGGTTACAATTGGGTGGTTCATTGTTGAAATTGTACACCTGAACGTGGTCGCCTTTGTGTTGGCTAAGAAATGTATATATCTATTAGATAACTTTCCATTGGGATTCAATTGAACAAGTTTTAAGGTTGTACATTTTTATATCACCAGTTTTCGACCTATCTACATATTCTGGATGCAGCATACATTTTGAAGCTTGAGATTTTAATAACCGTGAACGCCACGATATAGCCTTAGCTGCTGATGTGGCATTTAGCACCAATAAATTAATAATAATTAATAGCCGGGTGCCTTTTAGACGAATATATATATTATTCAGTACCGCTTTTTCACTGTTTCCAGACCACTTCCCTCTTTGTTTTGAAGATTATTCCTTCAGAAAAGGGGGAGGAGGGGTGTTTTCTCCTTACCTCTTCTGGCCTTTTAATAAGTATGTAACTATGAGTTAAGCTGTTATTGTCTGTAGATTATTCTGATATTATGGACAGCTTGTTACATTATATATGGCGTGTGTTTGTGGGCGTTAGTCTCTCACTCTCGGACACGCTTTTCCAAATTTTAAGTGTCTTATTCTGGACTGGCCTTAAAATTGGGAGCTAGTTACACCCACTTAGTGTAATCATTTATGCTAAGTAATAGAGAATTACTTGGAAATTGCTCCTTATTTCAGTGGTATGTCTTCTATATTGTGGTTTTGTGAGACACATAGGTAATTCCTTATAATACTGAAACTCCTTTTCACTTTGTGTGTTCTAATGCAGGCTAAGGAGCTGTATTTAGGTCTGCTAATTCTTTTAAGTCCTAGGCCCTCTGCCTTTTTACGATTCAGCTAAGTCTGGGTCATTGGTTTTAGTATTAAAATTTGATAAATTTAAAGTAATTTGTATATTTTTAAAACTTACCAATGGCCCAGACGGGGATGGCCCTCCCATAAGTGGGCACTCATACTTCCCTGCTGAGTTATCACTTCATTAGGCAGAACTAGGAAAAATGATGTTGGCACCAATTCCAGTCTCCTCCTGGGTACTGTGCATGCGCAAGTACTAAATGTATGGAGGGCCAGATAGGACAATTAATTTTCGGTATTTATACAAATTTGGGAGGGGGGGGGGTCAGAATATGTGTTTGGCACTTAATAACACAGAGGTTGCACCAGCTAAGTCTGGGCCATTGGCAAGTAATAAAAATGTACAAATTGCTTTAAATTTATCATTTTCTGGCCAAAAATTTTTAGAGGAACGATTTTATCATTTCTCTGGTGGTTATCTAAATGAAAAACAGATAACCGAAAAGTTGTTCGTCTGGAACTTCAAACAGTTCCTCAAAAAGTTGGGTCTTATCTTATTTCATCAAAAAGTTGTGTCTTATCATCTTATTTGACAGCACTGTTTTAAAATATTTCTGTGGGAAGACCCCTCTTTCAATGCACAAACTCCCTAAGGCAGCTGATGCACCCTGTGCTTGTTGCAGATGCTTACGAAATCTATGAACTGTCATTCAGTAGGGCCATCATGGAGGGACAATATCCACAGGTTGTCATTTTTTCCATGCATTTAGTTCAGAGATGATCTGCTATGACACCTAGCAAAGTTTCCACTAATGAAGCACCGGGATTACCCAGTGCTTCATTGGTGTAAATTTTGCTAGGTGTCATCGTGGATCATCTCAGAATTATATGCCCATCCATCGATTTTGACCCGTCCACGATGGCTGTACTGTAATCAGTCCTCTTTATTATATCCAGATGAACGGTAGAGAGGTTATCTCAAAATTCAAGATTTTATTCTCTGTATTTTGGCATTTATGTGGCCTGTCATATCAGTTTGTTATTCCGACGGGGCCAGGAGTGTTCTCTGAATCTCTTCTGTAGAGGCTGCTGTGGCTGGTATCTGGTCGGTTTCAGTCATTCTGTATGCTGACGGTTCATCATGTAGAATCAGTTTGTCTGTTTTTCATTTTGAAAGGTTATTTTCTTCTCATATGAATGGTTGTGCTGGTTTCAGTGATGTATTGGATGTTCAGGATTTTGTTGATGGCACTTTCCATTAATATCCCCAAATTTTTGCATTGGTCCAGTGTGGGGAACTCAGTGAAGGTGTCTCATGCTCCGTCAAGTTGCTACTCTGTGGTGTTGTGAACTAACTTGACTTGGTCTAGAGTAATCTGTATTATCTGCCCAGTGGCTATTATGAATGCATCTTGTATGCATGTTTTTGTCACTTCAGTTGGCATTCTCCAGGGGATGGAGATTGAGGCCCATAACTCTGTCTGTGCTAAGATAATTTGAATACACTTCTCTAAGAATAAACCTTGGAGTTCTAGTTTCAGGTGTTTCACAGACAGATTACAGACCTTCTTGGGTTGATAGGAGCATTCATAAACCCGTCATTGTTGTCTGAGCTGGGTCTTCTGGCTTGCCGTTCTTCATGTCTTCTTCATTGATTGTGATACAGTGGAACCCTGTTAATTGAATAGCCACTTTGCCAATGAAAATTAATCAATTTACAGGAGTATTCAATTAACAGGGATGGGGTCACTTTCCTGTATTCTGGAGATGAACTTAGCATTTATTCTATTATATCTTGTTTGACAGAGCTCCATGAGCTCTGTCAAACAAGATATAATAGAATTTGATTAAATCCATGTGTTGTATGTACTGGACCAACTTGGTCTATAAACAAAGGTAAACTGGGTAGAGTCGGGGTAATTTCTCGAAAGATTTTTTATTCAATTAACATGAGTTTACTCCATAACCTATATTCAATTAACAGGTCCAATTTGTACTGGAGGTATGGTAAATGGTTTTGTGTTGGGAAATTATATTCAATTAACAGGGTTATTCAGTTAAGAAGTAACCAATTAATCCACTGTAATTGCTTGGCTACAGGTGCTTGAGCCCAGGCTTACATCCCTCATAGAGCTGATGGCGGTACTTGTGTGGCCATAATCTTGCCTTCAGGTCGTAAGTTATTTGAAATCTATGAAATATCTGACTCCGGGAGTCTGAGAGGACCTTTGGTATATTAACCTGTATAAGCTTCATCAGAGGCAGTGTGAGGTCATTTGCCTAGGTGGTATATATATGGTACCCCTGGCGATTGCTAAAGCTGATGCTCTGGCGAGTGCATTGGCAGATGCATAAGCAAAAATATTGTGTCAAGGCGGGAGTGTAATACCCCACTTCACTGTTCATACTGCAACTGTGTATATATCTTTACTACAGTAAATGACCCAACCACATCCCAAGAGGCTCAGTAGCTCCCTGACCCCCCTCCCCATATACCACATTAGGTATCTTTTTTTTTTTTTTAGCTCACCTGACTGCAAGTCAGTGGGAGCTATTGCTATCACTTTTGTCGGGCATCCTTCGTCCGTTAACTTTTGCAAACTTGACTTCTTCTTCACAACCACTGGGCCAAATTCAAACATATATTGCACAGACCATCTGTGGGGTATACCCTTTCTATTTTGTTCAAATGAAGCAGCTGCTGTATTCGGGCTCTGGTTTATGCCCCAAAAGCTTAAAACCTTTAAAAATCTTCTCAGGAACCACCAGAGGGAATACCTTGATATTTGGTATGGAACATCCTTTGGTGTAGAAGATTAAAGTTTGTTCAAGAGAAGTTGATAGGTCAGTTTTTGGGCTCTCTGTGGGGGCATATCCATTTTGGGCTCTGACAAAAAAAATTCTATTTCAAGAACTGCTGAGCCAACTCCAACCAAATTTGGCATGTAGTATAAGTGGGTCCTAAGTAAATGATTGATGCCCCTCCCCTCCCCCCACCCCAGTTTTTTTTTCACAGCCCTGTAGCAGCTCCAGGACCAAAAACAAAAAAAAATCAAAAGCCCATATATCCCAAACCACAATAAACTGAGAACTATTATTTGGTATGAAGCAAAGCACCCTTAGGACCAGTAGAAGCGATTGGTTTAAAAATTGCTGCCTGTTCAATCAGGGTGACCAGTAGAGGGTACTGAAAAAATGATGAGTCAGCATTTTTGCAGTAGTTTATTATGGAGAAAAATTTCATTCACTGAGAACCTTGATTGACATCTAGAATAACATGTTGTTCTTATCACAACATTTTTCTGCCAGATACATTCTGATTTGTTATTATAAACAGGAAAAGAAATTGTTTAGAAAATTGGATCAAACACTTTCAATGCTGTACACATGTTTTTTCTGGTTTCTTGGGAAAAATGATCTGATTCCAGTATGAATATCTTGAATTTAACCCTCTCATGACTTCAGTGTGTTTTCCAAAGATTTTATTTTATGTTGAACCCTTTCAATTCTGTGCTCATATATGTTTTTTTCTGGTTTCTTGGAAACATTCATCTGATTCCTGTATGGATGTCTTTAATTTAACTCTCTCAAGACTTCAGTGTGGGTTTCAAAGATTTAATTGATGCCTTGATCAAACTTTTTCAGTGCTGTGCACATATGTTTTTTCTGGTTTCTTGGAAAAACATTCTCTAATTCCAGTATGAACATCTTTAATTTAACCCTCTCATGGCTTCAATGTGGTTTACAAAGATTTTATTTCATGTAATACTGTTAATGAAAACCTATTTCTGATTTCTTTAAACATATTTTACCCTCCAAAATAAGCCTCCATAAATTCTCTTTCTGTTTTGTTTATTTTTTATGCTTTAGACATTTTCACACAGTCTTGAATTTATTGGTGGCAGTAAAATACTGTTTCTGTAGTTTGAAACCTTTCTTATTCTTTAAAACCATTGGACCTGTTTCATTCATTTATGGCACAGACCATCTTTGGAGTAAACCTTTTCTAGTTTGTTCAAATGAAGCTGCTGCCATCTTCAGGCTGGTGGAATTTACTCTTCTGATTTTTCTCTCCAAATTACTATCATCCCTTAGAGTGGGGCTAATGCTTCATAAGCCTAATATGCTTTTAAAATCCTCTTTTTATAAGCCACTTGCAATAATGCTTAGATTTCTTGTTTGGAACTTACTTTAGTGATGCAGATTCACTTTTTTTCAAACTCAGTAAGTCAAAATTTGGGCTCCCAAATTCTGGGCTACCTTCAAATTTTCTGTTTTCAGATTCAATGGGTAGATGTGAACCATATTTGTCATGTAGCATATAACTGGGTCATAAGTATTTCATTATGCCAGAATTTTTTATGTTTTATTTTTTTTTGTTGGGGGGAGGAGGTATAGTTAACCACTGTAGTTGAAAACAAAACAAAAACTTCGTTCGGTTGTTGTTTTTTAATACTTCATAGAACAGAGCTTGATAGAAAGCTTTCCTGGGACCAGCAGAAATGAATGGCCAAAAAAGTTGCCTTTGGTTGTGTCATAGCAAGTAAAAAAATTACTCTTGCTGCTGATCACTTACTGGTACACTCATCTCTTTTGACAACTTGAGTCAGGTGAGCGTTTTAGGCTCACTTGAGCCTCTGATTTCTTTTTTATTTGATTCCCAGTTGCAACCTGCAACCCAAACATCACTGCTGAAATGGATACCTGATATTATGGTACACCTATCAAGGACACTAATTAACACACCAGAAACATTCTGATGTCACAATCAGGCTGTAACCAAGGCTGTAAAACACTTGCCAACACACCAGCCTTGACATGATATTTTTGCTTATCCATCCACCAAAGCACTTGGCAGAGCACTTGCCAATGTCCTCGCCAGAGCATTCGTCAAAGCATTTGCCAATGCATTCATCAAAGCATTCGCCAGGGCTACCATATATATATATCAGCTAGGCAAATGACAGCAGATTGCCTCTGACAAAGCACACAGACCTGTGAAACTGGTTAGGCTTATACAGGTTAATCTACCAAAGGTTCTCTCAGACTCCCACAGTCAGATATTTTATAGAATATTGCACTTATGTTGGTTATTAAATTTGTGTGATTTTGTCCACCAGGTGGCTTCATGCTATTTTTATTATCAATGGGAACATGTGGCTCAGTGGTTACAGCATTGAACTACAAAATGAGTTTGGAGTTAGTACACAATTTATGTTGGAGAGTCTTACACACAATGCGGTTGTGTGTGGAAGAAATTTAAATTTATGATGGTACAAAATCTCACCATATTTGGTGAACAGAAAAAGAACTTTCTAAAACTTTGCATTAAGTCCTTGACGTTGGTCTTGACTCTTTTTATTCAACTAGCAGACTTCGCCAAGTGTTCTTTACATGACAAATATAGTTTGACTACAATCAGATTATTTTTTCGTAAATATACAGTTGTGAGGACAGCAATTCATGTTATTTTTGTTTTCAAACATAATTTTCCAGTTTATGTTTTGCTTATCAACAACAACCAAATAATAGTAGTTTGAATAGGTGGCATTATAATCATGTGCTGAAACTTGCATAACTTTCTACAGTTTCCATATTCAACATTGAATATTCGACTGTATCTCTCAATTATAACGTTGTCAGTTGAATATTTGCCTATGAATGTACCGTGTTGTATATTACATCGCCTCACAGATTCAAAAACAGCAATGAAATGTTTGCAGATTTCAGATCTTTGGAAATGAAGTCGTTTCCCAACTTGGCCCATGAATCACATGATCTAAACAAGCATGTCTTCCCAGCAATCTATATTTTGTGGTCGTTCATTTTCCGTCGAGAGTTTTCAACACATCGGTGATAAAATGATGAAGAGGCTTTCTCGGAGTCTGGAGTGTGGAGTCTTTTATTTACAACTCAGATATTAGGATTACTGATCCATTTCTTGTTATTCTTATTGGTTACTTATTCGGCTGGCAATTTCTTTGTCATCAAACACAAAACAAATTGAAACAAATTTTGAAACAGCAGATATATTAAAGTTTTATGTACTTTTGTCATTATTTTGGTATATAATATGTCACCATTCATCACTTTAATGCATATTTAGGGCTTGGTTGAAATTTTCAGAAAGATGTCAAAAGTTTTCTTGATCGACCCCTTAGGGTGCTATATAAGTAAGAGAAATATGTTTACTTTGAAATTCCCCACTTTGTTGTTCCATAAATACAAACTGAATATACACAAATTTTACTTCAAAATGAAGATTATGATGTAGAGAATGTCAGTTCACAGAATTGACAACAGGCACAGTGGTTCCTGGAAGTCGTACCAAAACAGATATTTGTAACAAAATAATATTTTAGGAGAGCAACTCATGTCCAAATGTGCTTCATATCAAAAAGCTAGGAAGTCAAAATTCTTCAAAATGCAGCGACAGAGATACGTGGGGTAAATTCCAATGCTATTGGCTTTGTTTTCATTGTTGGTTTGTTTATATTTTGGTGAAGGTCATCTGGGCCGAAAAAGCATTAAAAAACAATGCCGTCTATAATCTAATAATTACAAAGATTGCCTTCATACTACGCACCATTATTATATGCAGACAGCATAGTTGCCATATTACTTGCAAGCTATTATAACATGTGTTTGAATTTCTTAGAATTACGCGATTATTTTTCGGTGAAAATTTGTGGTATTGTGTGTTATGCACATGTCCGTCGGTCATGGAATCCATCTTCAATAAAAAATGCAGACAGTATTTTCCTTTCCCCAAATTCAGTCCTGTCACTGCATTGTATAGTGTTAGCTTTGTTCTTGGATATTTGAAGCACATTTGGCCATGAGTTCTCCGGAAATATTATTTTATTATAAGCTCTGGTACAAATATGGTAACAGACTTCCAGGAACCATTGGTGCCTGCTGTCAACTCTGTAAGTTGACTGCATATATTTTTCACTTTCCTTACATCACAACCTTCCTTTTGCTTATAATAAGAACTGATAATCAATATAAGAACTGATAATCAAATACAGTCGTTTGTCCAGTAACACAAATCTCATAACAATCAAGTTCTATTAAAAACGAAAATGCCATGAAGAAAAATAAGAATAATAAATATTTGTCAATACCTTATTCATGTTTAAAAAAATATGGCTCATAACATTACTTGAATTTAATGTTTGGCATATTTTTTTTTAGAGAGATTCCAATTAGCTCAATTTGTGTGTCCTAATTCCGTTGCAAACAAAAAGTGGAAAAAATATTACCAGGTAGTATATTAGAAATTGTGTATTTGAAAAGGTGGCCAATTTGACCAGTATGAAATTGGATAAATTGCAATTGTGCTCACAATGAGGGGGGGGGGGGGGGGGGGGGAGGGCACATTTATCCTTTTGACCTAGTTTTTGGCTCACCAATGATAGTTGTGTGAGCCTATGGCATAGCCCTCATGTCGGCGTTCGGATTCATTCATTTTGAACTTTTGTGTGCAGGTTTTGATTTTTCTTTTTTTTTTGATTTTTTTTAATGTCAGCATGTTTTTCAGGGATAGTAATATTTTATTCAACCCTTTCCATGCATAGTTACTTGAATTTTGGACTTTTGTGTACAGGTTTTTGACTTTCTTGTACAGGTTTTGAAATTTTGTCTTTGAGTGGAGTTGTACTTTACTGGCATATTGCCATGGTGGTTACCTTAACATTTCAGGATATTTTTCTCAATTTTAACCCTTGTAAACAAATGTGATACTTTTTTTACTTTTATGTGCAGGTTTTGAGGGTTGTCTTTCTTTTCTTCCAAGTGGATGTTTTTCAAGTAGAGTTTCACCTTACTGGCATATTGCCATTGTGGTTACTGTGACATTTGCAGGGTATTTTTCTCAAGTTTAACCCTTTGAAACAAATGTGATACTTTTTTTTACTTTTCTGTGCAGGTTTTGAGGTTTGTCTTTCTTTTCTTCCTAGTGGTGACTTACCTTGTAGCATATTGCCATGGTTCCTCTTTTATGTTAGGATGCTTCTTGGGGCTAGTATTATATTATTTAACCCTTTAGCTGCTTATTTACCTTAATTTTGTACTTTTGTGTGGAGGTTTTTGACTTTTGTGTGCAGGTTTTGATATTTTTTCAAGTGGACTTTTACCTCACTGGCATATTGCCATGGTGGTTACTGTAACATTTTCAGGGTATTTTTCTCAATTTTAACCCTTTGAAACAAATGTGATACTTTTTTTTACTTTTACGTGCAGGTTTTGAGGTTTGTCTTTCTTTTCTTCCAAGTGGCTACTTACCTTGTAGCATATTGCCATGGTTCCTATTTTATGTTAGGATGCTTCTTGGGGCTATTATTATATTTTTTAACCCTTTAGTTGCTTATTTACCTTAATTTTGTACTTTTGTGTGCATGTTTTTTACTTTTGTGTGCAGGTTTTGATATTTTTAGCTGCGACTAGCAGCTCTATAAGTGGCAATGTCGGTCTGTCTGTCGGTCTGTCAGTTGGTCTGTCTGTTGGTCTGTCGGTCAGTCTGTCTGTGACCAACAAGTTTCAAAACTCAATAACTTTTGAAATACTTGATGGAATGACTGTATATTTGGCACGAAAGTGTATTTTATTGATGTCTATCCACTGTTCAATGCATGTGTTGTTCCAAATATTTTTCTTGGAGTTATGGCCCTTGATGAACTTAGAATTTTGTGAGATTGCACCACCCGTCGCAGCCACGGCGTCGATGTCGCAATTTTTTTTAAGTGGACTTTTACCTCACTGGCGTATTGCCATGGCGGTTACTGTAACATATTTTTATACTGTACCAATGACCCAGACTTAGCTGGTGCTAACTCCACAAAAACCAGGGCCAAACACAAATTTTGCCCCCCAATCCCCAAAATTTGCATCCAAAACAAAAAGAAATCATGTCCTAAAGGACCTCCATAGTACGACTCTACTGCGCATGCGCAGTGACGCAGTCGTCCCGAAATTGGCGCCAAATATCATTCTCTGTTTGGCCCTTCATCAGTCAACATCTCACTGATCTTTGTGCTTGTAAATCTCAGTTTAAAGGATGCCAGACACGTAATTCTTGGAGAAAATGTGATTCTAAGGAGGATAGAAGGAGGAGAGGAAAAAAGAAGTGGCAAAAAATAATCAGGGCTGTACTTAAAATTTTTTGTTGAAATTATGTTAAGTTGCCTATTTTCGAGGCAAACGCCTCTTGTTGTCATTCTTGCTAATTGTTGCACTGCTTATTCAGTGTTTCCTCTCCCCTAACCTTCTAAAGTCCCCCCTTGCAATTCTCCCATGCTTTTGGCATATTTTTGAGAAGTTTCATTTCTAAAAATTCCCTGGGAGAGTTGCTTGGTTACAGAATGTTTTCTGTTATTTTCCCCATAGTTACGTTTTCACCCATGGGTGTATAACGTTTGTGTTCTGCATCTTCCATCTGATGTTCTGCAGATTCTCCCCTGGGAGTCTCTGTTTTGCATCAGATAGAGTGTAATTGATGACTGATTCCGGGCCAGTTTTTTTAGTGCCTGGAGTCATGTTTTCTTCTGTGTTTACACTGTTTGTTTTCATTGGCAACAGCCTTTTTTGAGGGGGGCTGTTTGCCTTTGAGGTAGTTTATCTCATTATAAGATACATTTATATTATCCGAAAGTGTCTCATTAATTATTTTATATAATTTTAAAATTTTTGACCACACTTTGCCATCGGATCCATCGGGGCTCAACGTTACTTTTCAGCATCTTGGGCTTCTCTGAAAAAATATTTTTTCAAATTATTTTGTTTTGCAATTGTTTTTTCATTTATTAATGGATCATGTTATTATGTATCTTTGTGTCAGGGGTTTTTGCGAGTAACTAGGACTTATTGTTGTTCTTTCACAATGAAGGGAACTTGTTCAAATTGTAATAGGAAGAAATCTTCCTCTGACTTTCATGATTATTGCATTAATTGTAGTCAGTGTTCTCGCATTAATCCCTGTCCTGTATGTGAACATTGGGATGAGAAACATTGGAAACGTGTGTCACGATATGTTGTTTCTGGAGAAAGAGCGATGCCGGCTCTTTCTCCACAAGGTCACTCTACTCTCTCAGTTTCTATTTCAGAGGAACCAGAACAGGGTGATGTTTCCATGTTATCTTCTTCAAGTGTGCGTCCGTCGTCACAATTAAATACAGAGCTAGCGGAACGAGAACGGAGGAAGCCTTTTAGTCCGGTTCCTAGCTCGTCCAGGTCCAGCCGGGCCGCGAGCGAGAGAGGCCCCTCTCTCGTACAACAACATCTGGGACCAGATGTTGTGGTACAAAATGTGTCTTTAGCGGAGCATACGTCCGTCGCTCGGGACGCTCCGTTGTATAAGCAGTCCGCAGAGACTGTTAAGGCTTCCTCTTCTCGTCGGCGCACACGACCGCACCTTGGCTGCGTGACCTCCGATATTTTGCCAGCTTCGCCGATGAAGGATTCTTCGGCGACCAGGTCACACCATCCGGCAGCCAGGGATTCGAGACCGATGGACTCCGGACGTTCGCATAGGAAAAGTATGCGGGAGCCATCTGATGCGGAGCTGCCCTCGGCGAAGCAGCGAAAGACCGCTCCTCCGCAGGTCTCGACGTCGGACATTCTAGTGCAGATAGCACAGCTTATCGCAGCATCCCAGCAGCCGACAGAAACGGTGTCGGATCGAGAATTATCCGACGGCGCTGGGTCGGTACGCTCCGCCGAAGCATCGGGGGCGGACGACCGGGAACATCGGGAGGTCCGACCGGATGGTGAAAGGGATACGGATGAATTGGAGCTATCCCTTTCGGAACAACACAAAGCTGCCGTGGACTTCATCCGGCACTTTCTTCCTCAAGTTGTTCCGTCGGGCCAGACTGCTGCGCTTCCGGACAGGAGAATTATAGCGTCATTGGACTCTGATTTTTTCGAGCGGTTCAGGGACATCGCTCCCGAGTTTCCGTCGCAGTCCAATAATGTTGCAAGAACATTTGAATTATTGAACGACGCTATTTTTAAACTTGCTTCCAGGACGGGGAAAGCAGGCTTCTTGTCCGCAAATACTCTCAACCTGCCTTTCATTAATGCAAGGAATAAATTCGACACGGCAGGTCAGGGTATACCGAGAGTTCCTCTGCGTATGGACGACGAGGCGGAAGACTTAGAGCTATCATTACCGTCGTCAGCTTCTATTCCAACCGCAGTGTTGGAAACAGCTATTGCGTCTAACAGAGCCAATTTAGATGCCTTATCTTACGCAGATCACCTTACTAAGGCGTTATCACTGCGTCTTCAAGGGGAAGAGTTTCAGGATATACAATCCTCCTTAAGACTTCTTTCAAGGGCAGTAGCTTATTCCACGTGTAACTCCGCCCTTTCAGTGGCAAATCTGGAGTTGGTTAGACGTGACGCAGCCCTGTCTACATCCACACTAGTGGATTCTAAGGTGAAGAACTCTCTTAGAGTCGCTTCGGTCTCAGGAGATCTTCTCTTTGACGGCAAGCTTTCCGCTATTTATGATAATATTAAAAAGAAAGCTAGTGATTCTCTGTTGTTTAGATCCACTCCTAAAAGGTCGGATACAGCAGACACGAATAAGGCGGGCACTTCTGGGTCTTATCCGCCCAAGAGAGGTTCCTATAGAGGTTCCGGTGCGTCCTCTAGCTCTTATTCGAGAGACCGTCAGGATAGTGACTCTCGTTCGGGACGTCCTTCAGGCCGGGACAATCGGTCGGATGCCCCGAGGTCGACGAGGCGAGGTGCGGGTCGTGGAAGGCGTGGTTTCTCCTACCGCAGGCCTCGCAGATCCAGGAGGTGATGGCTCAAACCTCTATCGCGTTCCGGTTGGCGGAAGGTTGTCGAGTTTTTCTCAAGAGTGGGCGTCGATTACAGACGACCCGTGGGTGAGAGGAGTGACTTCGGAAGGTCTAAAGATATCCTTCAAACGAAAGCCTCCATTAACTCGAAGTCCAAAGTGGACTCATCTTCCGTCAAACCCTCAGAAAAGAGACGCTCTGCTATCAGAGGTGCAGTCTCTTTTAATGAAGAACGCGGTAGAGGTCGTAGAAAACCAGGAATCGCTGGGATTCTACAGCCATCTGTTTCTGGTTCCGAAACCAGACGGCTCGTTCCGTCCAGTCATAGATTTGAGCTGGATAAACAAGCTGATCGTCGCTCCGAAGTTTTATATGGAGACGATTCGATCGGTCAGAGCGAGTATTCGGGTGAACGATTATGCAACGAGCATAGATCTCAAAGATGCGTACTTTCACGTCATGGTACATCCGACATTCCGAAAGTATCTACGCTTCGCAGTCCTAGGAGTGGTGTATCAGTTCCGGGCCATGTGCTTCGGATTGAATCTAGCACCCTGGGCTTTCACTCGGGTAATGAACTCGGTAATGATCTACTTCCGAGCTCATTCGTCTGCGGTAACGTCGGCCTACCTGGACGACATTCTTCAGAGGTACGGCAACGAGTTAACGCTTCAGAACGATGTTCAGAATCTTCTTCTATTGCTCCGACGTCTCGGTTTCATAGTAAACGAGGAGAAGTCGGATCTGGTGCCGTCCAAGTCATTCACTCATCTGGGAATGAGCTTCGAGACGCACAACAATCTCGTTCGTCTGCCGTTAACCAGAGCGAAATTAGTCAGTTGTTACGCTCGCTATTGTCTGAATACAGACAAAGTCACGGCGAGAGAATTTATGAGACTGATAGGTCTGTGCGGAGCCGCCGCGGATCTCATTCCGATGGGACGGCTACGCACACGGCCTCTTCAAATTTTCCTGACTCAGAATTGGAGTGTGAAAATTCATTCGCTCGATGTAGACGTTCTCTTGTCAGATCAAGTGAAACAAGAGATTCAGACTTGGGCAAACATTCAGTGGTTAACTCAAGGAGTTCCGCTGCAGTTGCCGGATCCGAGTTTTACCATTATGACGGATGCCAGTCAAACAGGTTGGGGTGCATCATTAATCCCAACGGATTCGAGATGCCAGGGTCTTTGGGATCCGCAATTCCTGTGCAAGCACATAAACATCAAGGAAATGATGTCAATCTGGCTTGCGTTACGTCACTGGATGGACATTATTCACGATGCTCATGTCCAAATCCTATCCGACAATACGACAGTAGTGGCGTATATACGGAATCAGGGAGGCACTCATTCAGTTCCGTTGTTCAATCTAACGGAAAGAATCCTTCTGTTTGCGTTGGAACATCACGTTCTTCTTTCGGTCCGTCACATACCGGGTCGTCTGAATGTGCTAGCAGACTCCCTTTCACGAAAGGGTCGCTTGTTGCCGTCGGAGTGGACTCTCAACAAACAAGTATTCAATCAGATTTGCTACCAATGGGAACGGCCAATGATAGACTTATTTGCGACACATCTCAACAATCAGTTGCAGACGTATGTGTCCCCGTGTCTGGATCCAAGAGCATTTGCAGTAGACGCTCTATCGATCCCTTGGGACGGAATGATAGGATATGCGTATCCTCCAGCGCCGTTAATTCAACAAGTATTGCTAAAGATAAAACAATCTCAATGCAAGATTCTGTTGGTAGCATCTCTGTCGCCACAGAGACCGTGGATAAATCTACTCAGGTGTCTGTTGTGGGACCTACCGCGGAAGCTCCCTCCACGAGAGGATCTTCTTTGGCAGGGGAAATCGCGCCAACTACATCACAACCCGCAAGGTCTCAACCTTCACGTTTTTCCGTTGTGCGGTCCTTCTTGCATGGCAAGCACTTTACAGGACGAGCAGTGGACGCGATTTCTAACTGTAGGAGGACCTCCTCTTCGCTAAACTATGCGGCTAAGTGGAAGGTTTTCCGTCGTTGGTGTAGGGATCATTCTGTTGATATATTTGATCCCTCTATACCAGACATTGCTAACTTTCTAGTATACTTGTTTGACGAAATCAAACTGCAACCTGTTACTATAAAGGGTTATAGATCTATGTTATCTGATACCTATGCACATCATGATAGTTTACAAATTGGATCTAATGTCTCTTTATCGAAATTGGTTAGAAACTTTTCGATAAATAGACCCAGAACTCTTAGATTAATTCCTAAGTGGAATTTAGCTTGGGTTCTCCTTAAATTGAAGGAAAAGCCATTTGAACCTCTTGGGACAGTAGATTTCAAATTCTTATCTTATAAGACAGCTTTTCTCTTAGCTTTCTCTTCTGCCAGAAGAGTCAGTGAGCTTCATGCACTATCGGTGGATGATTCTCATTATCGTAGTGTTGGGAACACTATCACCTTCACTACTAATGTCGGTTTTTTAGCTAAGAATCAGGCTCCTAATAAATATCCGGAACCTATTGTTATTAAGGCTCTTCCGTCTTCAGACGGGCGTAGGCCTTTACTCTGTCCTGTTAGAGCACTACGTATCTATAAACAGAGATCTCAGTTCATCAGAAAGGGACGGAAACGTTTCTTTCTGTCTTTGATGCCTAATAGAAAGGACATTTCAGTCCATTCTATTGCTAGATGGATTCAGTTAACTATCCGTACTGCGTATGAAGATTTATCTTCTTCTCAGCAGTCTGTGCTTAAGATTTCTGCTCATGAAGTAAGAGCTCTTTCTACTTCCTGGGCTTATGCTAATAGTGTTGCTATTACAGATTTAATGAAGGCTGCTTATTGGTCTCAGCCATCCACATTTACTAATTTTTATCTCAGAAATATTGAGTCCATTTCTGGAGACCTGCATTGTTTAGGTCCGTTATCTGTTGCTCAGAATGTCATCCACTAAACAGTTGCAACTATAGTTATGCAGGCTTACTGTTCCGGCAGTGACTCCCTCCGGCTGCCCTCTTCGCTCTGGGCTATTTGACCCAGGGCAAGGGGAAGGGGGGGGGGGGGGGGGCGGGTGTTCCCTTAGGTCACCTGCTTTATAGTGAAAAGCAAGGGAATGCCTCCTCCAAGACAGTATTTCTGAGTCGCTTCCGGGATGGTTTTAAAGTGTAATATTAATGTTTAATTTCATTCATGTCTTATTTTTAAAGTGTAGCTCGGTGTGAAGCATTTGTATATGTCAAGTGTCAAACGGGCTTTAATATACAATACTCGGACACTTTTAAATGATTATAAAGAGTCTCAATTCTCTGGACTACTTTATTTATTGGCTTGCTTTAAAAATAATTAGTATAAGGGTTATACTGGATGTTAATAGAGAACATGAATGTTATTGTGCTCAATTATTAAGGGTAGTGTATCTTTCTAATTTAAATATTAAATAAGAAAGATACATGTAAAGCCTAATACTCCTTTTCTCCTTAAGGGGTTACCTCTTTATTTTATAATTGAGCTTATTGGATTTTTCTCTATGTCCTAGGCCCTCCAGCCTGTTTACTATTCAGCTAAGTCTGGGTCATTGGTACAGTATAAAAATGTTAAAAAATTTATAGTAATTTATATATTTTTTATACTTACCAATGACCCAGACGGGGATGGCCCTCCCTGAGTTGGGAACTCTTGCCTCCCCGCTGAGTACATAGCGCTGACCAGGCACTGCCAGTAAGAATGATATTTGGCGCCAATTTCGGGACGACTGCGTCACTGCGCATGCGCAGTAGAGTCGTACTATGGAGGTCCTTTAGGACATGATTTCTTTTTGTTTTGGATGCAAATTTTGGGGATTGGGGGGCAAAATTTGTGTTTGGCCCTGGTTTTTGTGGAGTTAGCACCAGCTAAGTCTGGGTCATTGGTAAGTATAAAAAATATATAAATTACTATAAATTTTTTAACTTTCAGGGTATTTTTCTAAATTTTAACCCTTTGAAACAAATGTGATACTTTTTGGACTTTTATGTGCAGGTTTTGAGGTTTTTCTTTCTTTTCTTCCAAGTGGATATTTTTTTTTTACTTTATGTGCAGGTTTTGAGGTTTGTCTTTCTTTTCTTCAAAGTGGAGACTTACCTTGTAGCATATTGTCATGATTCCTATTTTATGTTAGCATGCTTCTTGGGGCTATTATTATATTATTTAACCCTTCCGCTCATTATTTTATTCACTCATGTTGAACTTTTGTGTGCAGGTTTTGATTTTTTTTTGATTTTGCTTTTTTTTATGTCGGCATGTTTTTTGGGATAGTAATATTTTATTCAACCCTTTCCATGCTTAGTTACTTAAATTTTGGACTTTTGTGTACAGGTTTTTGACTTTTTTGTGCAGGTTTTTGACGTTTGTGTACAGGTTTTGAAATTTTGTCTTCGAGTGAAGTTTTACCTTACTGGCATATTGTCATGGTGGTAACCTTTTACACATTTCAGGGTATTTTTCTCAATTTTAGCCCTTTGAAACAAATCTGATACTTTTTTGACTTTTTTTGAGGTTTGTCTTTCTTTTCTTCCAAGTGGATATTTTTCAAGTAGAGTTTCACCTTACTGGCATATTGCCATTGTGGTTACTGTGAAATTTGCAGGGTATTTTTTTTTAATTTTAACCCTTTGGAACAAATGTGATACTTTTTTTTTACTTTTACGTGCAGGTTTTGAGGTTTGTCTTTCTTTTCTTTCAAGTGGCTACTTACCTTGTAGCATATTGCCTTGGTTCCTATTTTATGTTAGGACGCTTCTTGGGGCTATTATTATATTATTTAACCCTTTAGCTGCTTATTTACCTTAATTTTGGACTTTTGTGTACAGGTTTTGATATTTTTTGCGGCAGCGGCAGAGCAGGTCTAGTAACTGCTCGACTCTGTCCGTCAGTCAGTCCGTCCGAAACACTTTTTCCATCAATGTTTTCTTGGCTTCTATGAAAGGGAATGATTTTATATTTGGTCTGCTGCTTCATAATGATGAGTTGTATCATTTAAGCAATTTTCAGATCTGCTGTGCAGCCACTTCCTGTTTGCCGATACTTTGAAATTTTACTGTACCCACTGAACATTGAAATTTTTCGTCAAACTTTTCTCGGCTTCTATGCAAGGGATTGATTTTATATTTCATCTGGAGCCTGATAATGATCAGTTGTAACGTGTATGCTATTTTCAGATCTGCCGTGCAGCCACTTCCTGTTTGCCGATTCAATTGCATGCAGCGATGCAGGTCCAGACCCGGTATTGGTCTTGGCTTGTTTAAGTGGAGTTTTACCTCACTGGCATATTGCCATGGTGGTTACTGTGACATTTTCAGGGTATTTTTTTTAATTTTAAACCTTTGAAATAAATGTGATACTTTTTTGACTTTTATGTGCAGGTTTTGAGGTTTGTCTTTCTTTTCTTCCAAGTGGATATTTCTTCAGGTAGAGTTTCACCTTACTGGAATATTGCGATGGTGGTTACTGTGACATTATCTGGGCATTTTTCTCAATTTAACCCATTGAAACAAATGTGATGCTTTTTTTTATTATTATTGACTTCTCCTAAACCCTCAGGCCGAATTGAACCAAATTTGACATGCATGGTCCTTATCATATGTCAGTTCAAGTTTGTTCAAATAAAGTTGCCACACTCCATAGGGAGGGGGTGGGGGTAAATGCTCCAAATTTCTAAAAAAAAAATCTTTTGAACCAGTGGGTACTGTGACTTGATATTTAGTATGGAACTTTCTTTTAAGGTGTAGAATCCACTTTGTTTGAACAAAGTGCTTGGAGCAATAGCTGTCTTCAAAATGGGAGTGGTAAGATTATTGACCCCGCTCAAAATTTCAATTTTCTCTGAACCAATGGTCTGATTTGTATGAAATTTGGTATGTGATATTATTGGGTCATAAATACTTGACTCATGCTAAAAAAAATTCACATGTTCTCTATGGAAACCCCAGGAGCTAAAAATAGAAATATTTTCAAATGCCCATTTTTCCCAAACCACAAGGAACAGAGAACTGTTATTTGGTATGAAGCATCCTTAGGACCAATAGAATGGAAAGGTAAAAGAAATGTCATCGGTTGAGTCAAGGTGTGCTGTAGGGACAGGGGTGGGGGAGGGTCATTGAAAAAATGCTGAGTCAGCATATTGGTAAATATTTAAAAAAATGTCTTCTCCAAACCACTGATCTGAATCTTTTGATATTTGGTATGCAGCATCCATGGATGGTGGGGGGGGGGGGGGGGGGGGGTGTCATATACATAATACCCACCCCCATCTATGGGAGGAGTGTATTGAAGCATAGACATGCTTGTACTGGTTACAAGGTAAGTTGTGTGGGATATCTGACTAAGGCTAAAAAAAAATAATGTTTTGATTCTCAGGCCCTCCCTCGTTGGATTTGAACCTCTTCATTAGACATTTTTATTATGTAATGTTTTTTTAAGAATTTCTGAAAACTTGGAATGGTCATTTTTTCAGATTTCTCGACATGTAATTATTTAGCTGTGTTTGCAGTAAATTGTTTTTTCTTGTTGCAGTTTAAGGGAGAGTGCTCAGAGGCACTCTCCCATAAACTGTAACAAGGCAAATTCCGATATACTGGATCATGATTTAATTATTTATTTGCTGGTGTTTAAGGTCATATATTTCTGCACAATGGCTAATAAAGCCACAACACCGATATAAACTCAAGTTTAACCAATCATTTAGAACCATGTTTCCCATTTTAAAGGACTCCTACCCCAAACATTGGTTACTGAGGCCTATTCTAATGGATCATGATGTTTGACAGTTCTATACCATTAAAAAGAACATTAAAATACAAATCCTTTTAGCTGTTGTTACGGCACTTAGTTATAAAAGGTATACTATAATTACACTAAAATACAACCTTTTCTCTTTTTCAAGTGGAAAGACTGCAAAAAGATTTACTGAATATACTCAACCCTTTACACGAAAAAAAAAAAATAAAAATAAAATCCTCCCTCCCTCACTGACTTGAAAAAAAAAATTGCCTGAGAATCAATTCATTTTTTTTATTTGGCCTAATACTCACTGTTGCATTGTCAGAATCTATTATGTTTTGATGTCACAGGTGGCCCTGGACAGAATTCACATTCACATTCAAATCGTAAACATGCTGATACTGTGAAACAGATGAAATATATCATCAGTTTCAGACAAATATAGTGTGACAGAAAAATTATTTGCTTCACACTCAACCTTTTATTCCTGCTGATGCTGCAGGCATTTACACAAACAAATGTAATCCAGAGTTTTTAGGGCTGCTGAGAGCATGGCATTTTGTGAAGCATATTTTCTTGGGGGAAATAACATGTGCAAACTACATCTTGATTCTATTCTTGTAGGTTAAAAGTTAAAATCTCAACCCAGCTATAACTTTACATAACTAACTGTCTTTCATTGTTTTTCGCCCTGTTCTAACCTAATTCTGAAATTTTATACTCTACATTTTATATTCTATAGTGGTGCCCACTTAATTGTATATCTCTTAATTGAATAACCCTGGGCTGATAACTGTATATAACTTATAAACACCAAACAACTTGCCATATCTTCAGTTCAAATTGATCTGTTAATTGCATATAGGTTATAGAGTGAACACTCGTTAATTGAATAAAACCTCTTAACAGATCTTATGATCTGTCAGAAGAATATACTCTGAATCCTCTGGTTTCCCCACATTTATAAACATTTTGGGCTTCAGTACATCCAATACTGGCATTTGATCTATTATACCTTGTTTGACAGAGCTCAGTGAGTTCTGTCAAACAAGATATAATAGAGAATAAATGTTCATTTTTTAACCAGACGACAGGGAGCACGGTGGCTCAGTGGTAGACTGTTGGGCTTCTATGCTAGCGGTCTCGAGTTTGATCCCCATCTGGGACGACCCGCATTTTGTCCTTGGGCAAGGCACTTTATCACGGTTGCCTACATGGGGGCACGATGACGCTGTGTACTAAGGCATACTGCACGTCGATGGTGCACATGTCTTCAGCCGCTGTAACCCTGCTTGAGCAGAGCTTGAACAGAGTTAGAATGTTGAGGAGCTGACAGTTGCTTGTCAGTGTTCGGTGGTTCTCTCTGGGTACTCTGGCTTTCTCCACTCATAAAACTGTCACGGTCACGATTAGCAATTGTGCATAAGTATGTGACCTTAAACACCAATAAATAAATAAATAACCAGAAGTTTTGTTGTTTACTCCTGTTACAGGGATTCTTCTGCCTTCTATATGTTGAAAGGGTCTGAGACACATACAGTTGGGAAAATCCACATCCTGAAGGCTCTAGTTGGGAATTTTTTGGGACAAGAATAAGAAATGTTACCATCATATTGAACCAAGAACATTATTACATGTGTAACAAACAGTCATATGAAGTAATAATCACTCTTTGTAATATCTATTAAATAAATTGTTCTTGCACTATTAAATCATGAAGATATTTATGCATTTTTCTACCCTTGAATAGTCCACATTCTGTGGCTTTGCAGTTGTGTCTAGGCAAGTCTTGGCTGCCTACATACAACTGACAAGGTTATTGGGATGCAACTTGCCAGTGAATATAAAAACTGCCTGTTGAGGTACCTGGTTTGTTGTAGTAAAAGGTGATGAGAGTCAAAATTAGGCCTTCAAGAGTTAAAGAAGGATTTAATTTTTATTTGAATGATGACTGAGATTGAATTGGAAAAAATCATGCCAAAATGCCATTGGGAATGTGTCCCATTTTCCGTCTTCTTTAGACATCCCAAAAAATCTCTATGTTAATCGAATATTGTTCTTTAGCAAAGAGGCTATTCATTTAATATTCCCATTTTTTGCCTTAAAATGTTGCTTTTTACCCCTTGTTAGAATGAGCTTGTTACAACATGGTGCCATAGGTCTTGTTTTTTGTGGGAAAAAATAAAAACAAAATTGTGTAGCAAGTTTTGTGAGTAGTTTTTGCCAGATATGTGAGTTAAATTAGGTTAAAGTTTGAGAATACCCTAAGAATCTGGATATATCATAATTGCAGCCTGCTCAGTGCTTGCTTCGCTCTGCTGGTATTAAGACAGTCACGATTATGAATTTTCACAATCGATTATTTTGTCATAAAAATCGATGGTTATTCGATTATTTATGGTTAATATTTCTGTCTCGTTTCCTAGAACTTCGTCTATGAAATAACTTGGGAGGTGTTAAAAATTAAAATATCCTAATCGTAAATGAAGCAAACAAACACCAAACCTTGAAAAAATTGACAAAACAGAATCTACATCACATAGATTCAAACTTCAAATCATAGAAAAATGCATACTAAACTCACTAATGGCCCCATCCGCGCTCAATAAGTAATGATTATGAATTTAGCCTCAGGGAATGTCAAGTCAACAAAGCTTTACACGTGGAAATGAAAGTTCTGGATGCGGTACGTTTGAGAAGAAAATAAATCATCATACTTTAAAAATAAATAACCTGGTATTTCGAAGTATTTCCCTCTTTACTTTCCAAATGTTAAAATTGCTTATCAAGTTTCAAATTGATAAAAACAAAAACAACTCAACACTCGACGATGTCTTATTGGCAAGGAATACAATGTAGCCATTGACAGTAAGGCATCATCGAGTGTTATGTTATTTTTGTTAAATTGTTATCACCGCTAATGATAGTGAGCCAGCGATGCTGGAACCGGAAAGTTCGGCCCATGAATGATAATGATTCAGCCCATGTTCAGTGTGAAAATGCTTTCCCTTTGGGGGGGCTCAATCTTTCCAGGGATTTATTAACTACAACATCGTAACAACGTTGGTGTTTTTTTGGCAGGTCACATGACCCACATCAAAGGAATGAGAAGTATTGGGAACTGAGTGATCACGCATACAATGATGACTGGGTTTCGGCTAACTTTAACTCACGTGGTGCCGCAACTTGAAGCTATATATTGGTTTTATGTTTTAACCCCCGTTCACACACACATTTGTTGTCGAAATAGGTCCTTTATGTGAAACAATAGCTTGCGAATCAATATTTCCCCTTTCTTTAACAAAAAGGTATGACATCACATGTCCAGTCAAATAATCGATCATTGAAAAAAATTGTCGATTATGACCTCAATCGACGGTTGATCGATTTTTCGATCATTCGTGACAGCCTTAGCTGGTATTGAAACAGATGGGCATGGTTAAGTACATTACACTCACCTTTTGCCTTATGTGTGTATGGAAACTAAAAATTTGTACTGTATATTTATCAACCTAGCACACTAATCAGGTAAACGGCCATCTTTTGGAGTTGTTTTATTTTCAGCATCCATAAATTCTTGTTTTATTTTATGTTACAGAATTTCGCTAATAAAAGGAGCTGTCAGAACACACAGATATGGCCTCCATTAATTCAAAACAACATCCATTGAACAAAGTCAATTTGTGAATCTAAAATTGAAACAATTTCAGCATGTCACAGTCCAAATGAATTTAATAGTCACAAGACTTTGGAGTAAAATTATTGTAAAATAGATATTTGCTCTCATCATAGTATTGACCTTCTTCTCACTGGTTCCAGTCATCTCAATAGATGCACCAAACTTGTTGATATGACAGAACACAAGAATGTGAACCTACAGACAGGTTTGATGTCAGTGAACATCATTCTGGTTCCTGTTCAAGAAAATCAAGTACCCATGATTTACCATCTCAGTAATCATTCAGTTAATACAGATGAAAAATTTCTCAAGTGTGATGTTGGTGAGAAAGAATTTAAGAAGAATTTGAATGAAAAACCATTCATTTGTGGTGTTTGTGATAAAACTTTTGTTGCAAAGCATTCACTCAAGGAACACCTCATTTTGCACACTGGTGAAAAGCCATTCAGTTGCGAAATTTGTGACAGAGCATTTGTTGCCAAGAAAAATCTGACAGACCATCTGAAAGTCCATACAGGTGAGAGACCATTCAGTTGTCATATTTGCAACAAAGGTTTCATTCGAAAGCAGAATCTCACTGCTCATCTAGAAGTTCATGCTGGTAAAAAACCATTCAAGTGTGAAATTTGTGACAAATCATTTGTTCAAAAATACAGTTTGAGAAATCACCTAAGATTGCATACTTGTGAAAAACCATTCAGTTGTGAAATTTGTGATAGGGCATTTGTTGCCAAGAAAAATCTCAAAGACCATCTAAAAGGGCATACGGGTGAGACCCCATTCGTTTGTCATATTTGTAACAAAGGTTTCATTCGAAAGCACAATCTCATGGCTCATCTAGAAGTTCATGCAGGTGAAAAACCATTCAAGTGTGATATTTGTGAAAAATCATTTGTTCAAAAACACAGTCTCACTAATCACCTTAGATTTCATACTGGTGAAAAACCATTCAAGTGTGAAATTTGTGAAAAATCATTTGTTCAAAAACACAGTCTCACCAGTCACCTCAGATTTCACACTGGTGAGAAACCATTTAAATGTGAGATTTGTAACAAATTATTTGTTCAAAGGCACAGCTTAACTGAGCATCTTCGTGTTCATACTGGTGAAAAACCTTTCAAATGTGATCTTTGTGAGCAGAGATTTATTTGGAATCAGGCTCTCATAAGGCACCGGAAAATTCACAGGCAAAAAAACATTCAAATGTGACATTTGTAGCAAACTATTTGCTCTGAAGCCAAATCTCAAATTTCAACTAAAAATCCATAAAGGTGAAAAACAACTCTTGAAACTCAAGTGTGGTATTTGCAACAAAGCAATAAAGCATTTGCTGAAAGATCAAACCTTGCAAGTCATGTAAAAATTCATACAGGTGAAAAATCATGTGTAATATTTGTGACAAGCTTCAGTCAGATGCACACCCATGAGGCACGTAGATATGTTCATACAGATAAAAAGCCCATTCAGGGGGGAAATTTGTGACAGCATTTACTCACAAGGGCAGGTGCACTGATCACATATGAGTTCACAAGGTGAAAACCCATTCAGTTTTCAGGTTTGAAAGACTATTCAAAAACAGAATCTCTTGTCATCTACAAGTACATGTACAGTTGAAAATACATTCATTTGCATTATTTGTAATAAACAATTTCCCACTGATAACAAATTATGTAATCATCTTCAAGTCCATACTGATGTAAACTGTTCATTTAGGAGATTTGTAACAAGTTTCCAAGAGAACCATGCTCACCACTTGATCTAAAAGTTCACACTGATTAAAAACCATTCAGGTGTGAAATTTATAGTGAAACTTTCTTAAAGCAATGGCTGGCTGATCACCCCGCTCTCAACCGTGTTGAAAAACCATTGAAGTGTGATATTGTAAACAAGGTATTAATGAGAAGCCAAATCTCAAAAGGCATCATGCCGGTGAAACATTCGGGTGTCAAATTTGTGTTCAAGCATTTGTTCAAAAATAGTCTCATTGATCATCTTCATGCTGTTGATGAAGGTGAAAAAGCAATCATTTAAGATATTTGTGGCAAAGCCACTCTCACCAAGCACAGCGATATATACATGCGTGTGAATGGGTTAATCGATATGGCACATGTGCCAGCGCAGAAGGATAAAATGAGAGACCTCAGGCCTCGAGTTTCATCCTCCCACGATGGCACAAGTGCCATATCGATTAATCCATTCACACGCATGTGTCATTCTGTGTTTATTTCATGCCTTCACATCGATAAAAACAATTATTAGAAAGCCACTCAGCAATTCATTTGACAGCTGTCAGCAAAAACAACACATTTTATCACCAACCAAATTTGAGAGGGGAACCTGTGTTACTATTTCATCCTCTGTGTTCCATTGTGTTCTATGTGCCTATTGGCACATAGAACACATTGGAACTCAGGGGACGATTTTCAGCTGTCGCTTGTGATTCAAATTGTGTTGCACAATTTGTAAAAACTTCCAGCAAAATTTTGCTTCAATTTAAAAATAGTCCATCAACGATTTCCATTCCACACATATGTGCGGAACAGATTTTCATTTCCTGCATGGTCTGTGTTGCTGTAGATTAGGATTTCATAGAAGAGGCATGTAATAAACCAACTTATCATAAAGACGGAATCTCAGTATACCAAAATTTTGGTATGAAGCATTTTCCTAACATAAGTTAAAAAATAAAAGGGTGAAAAACCGATAATTGCACAAAGTTGCTGACCAGACAAGCCCATTGACTATATGTATTTCTAAAGGCGGTTGCCACTAGCCATTTCATGTGAAAAAAAAGTTGAGAGAAAAAAATACCCTGAGGGTATTTTCACTCGGTTCTTTTGTTACATCAAATAACTAGTGGCGAGTGCCTGTGTTATTTCCAACATGTTGACAATTTTACGGCTTTGTGCCTTTGTCTGCTGCACAAAGTTCCTACAGCTGGGCTGTATACCAAAACACCAGTTGATATTGGTGTGCATGCATATACATGTATAGTGTTGACACTGATCTTTCTTAAAATATTGATACTGAACTTGAAATTTTCATTCCACCAACAAAACCTTTTTCTAAAAAGCAATACTTCGGTTGTCATGTTAAACTTTGTGCAAGTGAAGAAGACATTGAGGTGTCATCTTTAACACCTCAAAGTTAACATTAAACTTAAAATTATATTTGATGTAGGAGAATCACGAGAGTCAGATATGACTTCGCAAGTGAGAAAAATATTGAATTGTGACTTTTAACTGCACCACGCAGCTCTGTATGTGTTAGAGATTATGTGGTAGCGAAATGGGCAATCTACCATAAATAAGGTTTGGTATTAGTTTTAAGCCCATACCAAATTACCATAAGGAGGGAATCTCAAAATACCGTCATTTTCATTTCGAAAATTACAAAATATTGCTGACATTAATTAAAAAATATAAGAGCAAACAACAAAACATTATGCAAAATTCCTGATAAGAAATGCCCATGTACTATGTATTTCTAAAGGCATTTGCCACCAGTCATTTCATGAAACTAACAAAGCGGAGAGGGTATTTTTTCTCAAGTTATTTTGTTACATCAAGTAACCAGTGGAAAGTATCTGTGTTGCTACCAACATTTTAACAATTGTTTGGGAGCACGGTGTCTCAGTGGTAGACTGTTGTACTTCTCTGCTAGAGGTCCTGAGTTTGATCCCTGTCTGGGATGACCCGCATTGTGTCCTTGGGCAGGGCACTATATCCCAGTTGCCTACATGGGGGCACGATGACGGTGTGTACTGCACATCGATCATACACATGTCTTCAACCACTGTAATCCTGCTTGAGCAGAGCTTGAACAGAGTTGGAATGTTGAGGAGCTGACAGTTGCTCAGTGGTTCTTTCCGGGTACTCTGGCTTCCTCCACCCGTAAAACTGTCACTGTGGTAAACACTCTCTGTTTTACTAGTAAAATATGACCTGGTAAGCAATGTCTGCAGTGGATGTCTTCAAAAATGGCCTACAAGGGAGTATTAGCGATTGACTGGACTTGACTTTATACCCATGCTGCAGTCACAATCAATTGGCTGGACTTGACTTTATATCCATGCTGCAGTCACAATTAGCTTTTGTGCAGAAATGTGTGACGATCTTAAACACCAATAAATAAATGTATCATACTGATGCAGAGGTAAATCATGTTAAAAATACTGAAAATACATGAGTATGCTGTTCTGCTTTTCTGATATTGACAGAGATTAAGATGTCCCAGTTGTCATCTGTATTTTGTTTACATGTATGCATTCTTTTAGGTACAGTAGAATCCTCTTAATTGAATATCCATTTTGCCAGTGAAAATTATTCAGTTAACAGGAGTATACAATTAACAGGGATTTGGTCAGTTTCCTGTGTTCTGGAGGTAAACTGAGCATTTATTCTATTATATCTTGTTTGACAGAGCTCATAGAGCTCTGTCAAACAAGATATAATAGAATAAATGCCTGTATTGGATGCAGTGAGGCCAAAAAGGTTGATAAATAAGGGGAATTCTGTGCGTGTCACAGTAATTTTTTCGATATATTACAAAAATTTATATACAATTAACAGGAGTTTACTCTACAACCCATATGCAATTAACAGATCAAATTTGTACTGAAGGTATGGTAAATGGTTTTGTGTTTGAAAATTATATTCAATTAACAGGGATATACAATTAAGAGATATCCAATTAAGTGGGCTCCACTGTATTGTCAATCTTTTATGCACTGTAAAGTCTTATCAATCACGATGGTCAAATGATTTTGCTGCTGTCTTGCCAAAATGCGAATGCTTGTATTGAGTAGAGTGTTCCAGTTTTATAATACTGACAGAGATGAAGCAGTTCCAGTTGCCCTCTGTATTTTGTTTATACACTCTTCCTTGTATTTGATCTTCTGTGTTCTATAAATTCTTTCAATGCTGGGCCAGGCCTGTCCTTTTGAAAATCACAGGAGAGCTGTTGCTGGTTCTCCTTGATCTATATTCAGGTGACACAAGCCCACCCAGGCAGGCTGGTACATACCACATCTTCAAAATCAGGCTATTGATGAGTGCAGTTACTTGTTCTCCTCAGCAAAATTTTGGGTGGGCTTTAAGGATGTGGAGCAATCGCCCTCCTCAGAATGACAGGCCTGCAGGGAGAACATGAGCAGGAGATATAAGTGCTTCCATCACGAGATCACATTCAGTGAACTGGAAAAGTTTCTTGATCATGCAGTCGAGGACTACCTGTTCTTGCAATTTGCAGGAAACATTAACTTTCATATTGATTAAAAACTTACATGTAATGATTATTTGCTTGTGTTGACTCTGCTCAGTCTGCTGATTTGCATTCACCATTACTTTAGTGTGTCAAGGCTATGATCAGGTAGACTGACATGGGAACATGTGATCGGCCTGAGAATGCCCACGCTTCAGTCACACTCTTCGCTGCCCCGGATAAATTTTGTCGTCTTAGTATCTCCAGGCTCATTCAAAGAATACCTAATCAACCATTTGAATGGTCAAAACATGTTCTAAAAGTCAACATAACTGCACTCGTCAAAGATTAAACTGGTACTATCATTTTATGGGATAAGTTACTTGTTGGGATAGTTTTGACTATTTCTGTTTGGTTTATTGTTTTCAGACAGTTAATAAACTTGAAAGACAGTTAACTGGAATGATTTTTGCCTTTATGTTATTGGATGAATAACTGTATTTTTAGGAAGCAGATAAAACTCTGGTTAGTCTGAATGCTTAATTTTGTAAGTATGAACAAACGATTGGATAGAATCTATTCAGGGTACCCTGCATTCAAGTGCCTTCCTTTTTTCAAAAAACTTCAAAATGAATTATTCCCACTAGCATTATCAGTAGCAGTTCTGCTCTTTACCCTAGTACCTATTATATTTCAGTTCAGCTTGAGGCTTTGGTGGTTCCATTAGATTCTGTGATAACTATTAATTTCAATACAACCGAGGTGATTCAATAACAAAACATCAACAACTTAACAAAAAGCTGGTTTGGTAAAATTAATGTTTCAGTTGCCCTGAAATAAAGTGAAAAATGATACAGGCATGTCTGCCCTTTCAGAGTTTCTTAACAACTAATTGGAAATATCAGAACAGTGTGGCTGTTTTCCTTGGCAGGCCTGCCTTTGCCTGGATGGGCTGGAACTATATCTGCACATAATAAATTTTCTAGTATTTTTAGCTCTCCTGACTGCAAGTTAGTGGGAGCTATAGCCATCACTTTTTTCTGACGTCCATCGTTCATTACCTTTTGCAAACTTGACTTCTTCTTCACAACCACTGGGCCAAATTCAAACATAATTGCACAGACCATCTGTGGGGTATACCCTTTCTATTTTGTTCAAATGAAGCAGCTGCCATATTCAGGCTCTGGTTAATGCCCCAAAAGCTTAAAAACCTTTACAAATCTTCTTTTCATGAACCACAGAGGGAATGCCTTGATATTTGGTATGAAACATCCTTTGGTGCAGAAGATTCAAGTTTGTTCAAGGGAAGTTGATAGGTCAATATTCAGGCTCTCTGTGGGGGCATATCCATTTTGGGCTCTGCCCCCAAATTTCTATTTCAAGAACTGGTGGGCCAATTTCAACCAAAGTTGGGATGTAGTATAAGTGGGTCCTAAGTAATTGATTGCTGACTGGGACACCCTCTACCAACGTTCGTCATTTAATGCTGATCGGGTTGCAAACATGACCACCATTGAAGAACTGTGAGATTATGATTTGGGTCGATTCAAAAATCTTCTGCCTGATCCAATTCAACCCGAAATTTGCAAGTTCCTATAATTCAACATTTTCATCTTCTTATTTGAAACCACTTGGCCAATGTGAACCAAACTTGGCAGGAATGGTCTATGTGAGGTTCTGTACAAACTATCTTAATGTTATGGAGAGCCCTCTGGAAACAATCATCATTCTGTTTTGCTCAGATGAAGGAGCATGGCAGCCAGCTGTATTCTTTGATTCTGATTAGAATAATTGAGGGATATGTAGTTCTTCCAGCCAGGTGAGCGATTACAGGCTCTTTAAGGCCTCTTGCTTTCTTCTTATTCTCCTGTCTTGATATGTCTTTGCTTTTTGGCATATTGATACACAGTCACTATTACTCAGACACCTATATTTTTCAGACTCCTGGGTCATTGGGGGTGTCCATACGGGTGTTTTGAAAGTGGGACACACTAATATCTCAGGCTTGGTATGAGCTTTGGACCCGGAACCAACTCGAAATGAGTCGACACGCAATAGATGTTCCTAGTCTGGGTCAAGGTCACTGAGATCACCCCAGGGGTCATTGAGTACATTTTTCAGAATTGCTGGAAATTCCATTGTTTAACCCCATAATGCATTCTGAAATCCATACGTGCATTTAAACTAAAAAAATGTGGGCATGGCCAAACATTTTGAATGTGGTGTTACACTGGAAGTTAATCATTTTGGCCCAGTTCACTAGGGTCACAAGGTCTTATTAAGTGCAGTTTTCAGAAGTGCTTGAAATTGCATTTTTTTAACCCAATGCATTTCTGAAGTTCATACATGTATTTCTTCTCTCAAAAAAAAGTAGGCAGAGTCAAAAATATCCATACCGACTTCATATTTTACACCAGCTGACTACAAATTGTATGACTAAGAATGTTGATGAAGAGATTACTTGTAATGGAATTTCATGTCATTTTTATACCAGTGTTTTCAAAAATGTGGGGATACAGTGATGATCTCCATCCATACAACCGTTTTTTTTTAGCTATAATTTTTAAACTTACCATACTTCGTAAATGGTTGAGTGCTAGAAGCCACTATCAGGGCTTTTAAAAAATTAGGGTACCAGAGAAAGAAAACAAAGTCGAGAGTTTTTTTTTAATTTACCTCCACACAGCCCTGTCACTGTTTTTTGGAGAATTTTGATGTTCAAACTTTGTTCTTGGATATCTGAAGCACATATGGCCAGGAATTGTTCTCCAGAAATATTATTTTGTTACCATTTCTGGCACGAATGCAGTAGCAGACTTCTAGGAACCATTGGTGCCCACTGTTCACTCTGTGTGTTGAGTGCATGTATTTTTCATGTTCTTTTCATCACAACTCCATTTTGATGTATAATTTTTGTATATTTTATTTGAATTTATGAAATAAAAGAGGTTATAATTTCAAAATAAACCCCCGCAGGAAGTGAAGCAGTGCCTGTTCACTGCTGTAAACAGGCTCTGTTTTACTGGTAAAATAGGACCCGGTCACCAGTGCTTGGGAGGTGCAAATCCTCTCTAAAATGGGCAACATGGCTTATTAACGCTCACCCCTGGTCTTGAGTTGATACTCATGTTGTGGTCATGATTAGCCATTGTGCAAAAATATGTGACCTTTAAACACCAATAAATAAATAATAATTTCAAAGTAAACAAATTTCCCTTACTTATACAGCACCTCAATAATGCACTAACTACTGGGCAAACTTTTATAAAAAAAAATCCCCACCCCTACTTTTCCTACATTTTTTTCCTTGGAGCATTAATTTAAAAAAAAAAAAATTCCCTGTCACTGGATTTGTGCCCCCCCCCCCCCCCCCTTGTCTGTGAGAGGGCAAGCAACCCGCCCCTTGTTAAACTCAAGGTTAGTGAGAAATAGTTGTTTTACAATTCAATTTATGTGTATGTTCTTTCCAGTTCAAACTTCACTAAACTGATAAGTGTTTAAAATGTCTCAATGGGTTACATGTATTGTTTTTATGAAAATGGCATATGTACAAAGAATCGTTATATCACTTCCATAGAAATTGATAGAATATATATTTCTAAACACTGGGTGAATTGGCATGAGCCACTAGTCACTGACTGGCTATAAAGCTGCACAAAATGTGTTTTGTTCACAAATTTTCTGTTCTTTGTAAGAAGTTTAACACAGTTGAAGTACTGTATTGGTTGATTAATATTGTCAGTGTTAATTATGATCTATTTCTAGGTATTGGTCAGGGCTGTCACGATTTTAGGAATCGATTAATCATCGCAAATAATTGATAATAATCGATTAATCATAGATGACCCCCTCTTCCTCTCTTTGAAGTTGTTAAAGATGAAGTTCAAGTCAGTTGACCTATATGTATCTCAAGTAAACAACGAAGATGATCCTCTTTTAGGTACATTCAAAGCTTTCGTGTTCTGAACTTATGAACTGTTCGTCAGTTTAACTTAGCAGGTTTGCAACTACTGGCCGGTCTTGATTATTACACTTACAGTTCAAAAGTTCAGAACATCAAAGCTTTGAATGTACCTAAAAGACAAATGCTTCTAACGGCTTCTTGGGGTTTAACGTCAACGTTCTTGACCTTTTACCTTTGGAAACAATAGTATTTTTGTCAAATTTTTTTTAATTATCAAACATGGCATGACCAATCAACAATTGATTAATCTTGACAGCACTAGTATTGGTTGTCAAATTGTGGAGAGCTATAACTTTGTACATGCTCTGAAGGATAATCATCCTAAAGATTGATTCACATCATTGGGAAGATTGATAAGAACTGTTTAACATTTAATTAGCAGAGTGATGGAAGCCAATATTTGGGCTTTGTTTTGAAGTGCTGGTACTGCAAACTGAACAAGCCTGAATATAAGCAACCTGTCATTTGCAAAATGAGGTCCCCAGAGGGTGAATTTGCCGATGCTATCCCACACAGTGGGCCAAGGTATCCACTAGGTACATTTTTCTGTTTTGGCTTGAGACCTTGATTCAGACTGAGGTTCACAGTGGGTGAATTTTGTGATGCTGCCCTGCTGAGCAGGGTAGCATCACCAAATTCAGTCTCTGGGGACCTCATTTTGCAGATGACAGTCTGCTTATTTTCAGGCTTCAAACTGAAGGCTTCATATTCAGTGGATGTGCTTCATATTATCTTTGAAGTGAAATTATTATCCACACTGATAAAGTTGTGAGGGGGCTATTGAAATGTGTTCATCCATCCATCCCTCCATCTGTCACAAACTTTGTCTGCTTCACTCCTCTTACAGTTTTCAGATGGATTTTTACGAGACTTGCATGGTTACAGACCTTTGAAATAGCAAAATTTCCATCACAAAGGCTTGTCAATTTAGCTCCTACATTTTTTTATTGGATTTTTACGAAACATGGTCTGAAGTATCAGTATCAAGTGTAGATGCGCCTGTGGTCAGGAATTTTTGTTGCAACAAATTTGCATGGTTTCGGCCTTAGAAATAGCAAAATTTCCATCACAAAGGCTTGTCCACTAACCTCCTCCTACATTTTCTATTGAATTTTTACGAAACTTGGTCTGAAGTATCAGTATCAAGTGTAGATATGCATGTGGTCAGGAATTGTGATACTATGAATTTTGCGTAGTTATGGCCCTTGGAAAAAGCAAGATTTTCATCACAAATGCTTGTCCCACTTTACTTTTCCTCCATTTTCATTGGATTTTTACGAAACTTGGTCTGCAGTATGAGTATGATATGTGCATATATGCACATGGAAGGAACGTTTTGATTTGAATAATATTTCCAGAGTTACGGCCCATGTCGACTTTGAATTTACCAAAATGGCAGTTTTTTGGAAGATATCATCAGTTGCGATTAAAGAAATTAAATGATATTTGGTGAGTGACATTATTGGGCATAAGTACATGTTCAGGTTGATAATGAGATTATTCCTATCATAACATAAAAGTCAGAGGGGGATATGGATGTCGTTAGACTCTCTTGTTTCATCTGTATTGGAATTGCCTTGTTACAATTTGTGCCTATTGACACTCTCTCATAAATTGTAACAAAGCAAAGACATGTATGTGTGCAAATTTTGATGACCAAAAAGAATTTAGCACTCGACCAGTTGAGAACAAAATTCTGAACATTACTCATTATTGTACCAGTAGTAAGTCTAATAGCTTAAAATAACATAGCTCTCTACCAGTTAATTATACCCCCCACAATGAGTTTGGGGCAGGGTTGGGGTATTCGTATTCAGTATTCGTATTCAGTCGTATGCAAATACAATTTATCAAGTATTCACATGTATTCAGAATTCACTGAATGTTGTGAATACATGTATTCGTATTCAAATACATTAAAATCTGAACTGTATTCATGAATACATTTTGAATACTTTTTGAATACTTTCTACATTTTGGAATTAAAGAACCATATACTGAATAAAAGGTTTTCACAGATCAAGCCCATGGACTCCAGACAACAAATTCACACCTCATATCAATATTAAAGACTTAATCGAATCAAATGGTTTTGCACGCCGAAGGCGCACGCCGAAGGCGCGCAGGGATGATTTGGGGAGCAAGCCCCTTTCGACCCTCATTAGCTGTAGAATTTTGAAGTGTCAGACCGTGGTAAAGGAGGAGAAGTTGTGGGTTGTTAGCAGTGCTTGTGTTGTTTCTGCTTCTTTTTCAGAGGTGGAGGTTTGGAAGGAGAGACAGTGGTAGTTGGTGTTGTTGGTGGGCTGCTTGATGGTGGTTGCTGAGTTTTGTAGGGTCTGGTCCTAGCCGAGTCTGGAGTGGTTGTGGGTGATTGCTGAGTCTTTTGTTGTTGTAGGTTTCTGGCGTCTATCAGTTTTGTGGCTTCTTCGATTTGTTGGAGGAGTAGTTGGTGCTTCCTGTCCATCTCTTGCCTGTGAAGGTCCCCTTGTATTTTGTTTTCCTGTAAGATGTTCTCCAGCCTGTCGTCCACGTCCTGGCATTCTGGTTTAGAAGGAAGGGAATCCCTCCTCTTGGTGGATGGGCTCTTCTTTCTTCTCTTTCTCTTTTCAGGGCCTCCTGACCTACTCGGGTGAGGACCAGTGTGACCAAGCCTGGAAATAAGCAGACTGTCATCTACAGAATGAGATCCGCAGAGGGTGAATTTGGTGATGCTACCTTGCATAGCAGGGTAGCATTACCAAATTTACCCTCTGTGAACCTCAGTCTGAATCAATGTCTCAGGCTTTAACAGAGGTACCCAGAGGATAAATAGGATGATTCTAGTCCACTGTATGGGACAGCATCAGCAAATTCACCCTCTGGGGACCACATTCTGTAAATGACAGATAGTTTATTTCCAGGCTTGAGTGTGAGAGGGGATCCTCCCATCAAAGGTACTACCTCTCCCCGAGGAGGGTGGTAATTCTTTCTCTTCTTCAACCTTGAATTCAAGGTTCAGATGAACGCTCTTGCCTATCTCCTGGATAGTCCAGGTGATAGGGCAAGAGATGCCCAGAGCTGCTATCGTTCTCTTCAATCGCGCTGGTAGTTCTAGTGTTTCCATAATTAAGATTGTAATTAGGATGCTCACACTCTGAGTTCAGAGGTGCGAAAAAGATGTAATGAATGACAAGACTTAATAATCCCTGATATTATTTATATACCACCAAACACCTTGTCTGAAATTTATGCATTGAAAGCAGACAATAGACTTAATTATCAATTAACTTGTCACAATACAACCTATTTATGTAACAATGGCCACATATCCCCATGGTTTTTTAAATTATTGAAAACTTGGACAATAAACATAAAACAAAAAAACTTGTGTTATTGGACACAACTCAGGTATTCAATGATCTCATATTCTAAATTTTTTGGATTTATTTCGAGTTTTTCTATTTATCCATTATTTCACAGTGAAAACACATATTTATTTATTTATTCCTGTTTAAGGCCACCTTTGTACAGCTCAGTATGTCTAATTATAATCGGTAAAAGCATGTAAATATTATAAAGAAAATGCTACTGCTGTTAGCAAACTTTCAGCCAACAGACCTCCAGGTTTAACCATGAAGTGCATTGGCTAAAACTTTACTAGTCCTTCTTATGTGGTGTCATTGCAATTGATACTTAACGTTCAGGAGAAAACGCCAGTCTGTGATTTTTTAGAGGTAATACACTCACATTTTGTGATGTGTTGTCCATGGAGAGTAGTCTAATTACTGTGACACCCATAGAGTGGATTTCCCGTCAGGTAATTGCTTTTGTTTTCCAACAAAGCATGGTAAGCACAATTATAGCTTCAGCTGAAGGACCATGAGTTTAAAAATGTCTTTTAACCCAACAAAAAAAAACTTAAAGGCCTTGCTATAAATACTTCAAATTTAAAAAGTATTCAAGTATTCAAAAATGTATTGATGAATACATTGTAATGTATTTGTATTTGTATTCAAATACATTTGAAAATTTGTGTATTCATATTCGTATTCATGAAATTTCAAAGTATTCATATTCATATTTGAATACATTTACAAAGTATTCGCCCCAAGTCTGGTTTGGGGGATTTACCGGAATCACCTTGTCTGTCTGTCCGTCCTTTCATCCGTCCACAGATTTAATTTTGTCGTGAGATTTTCCCAGACGTTTATGGACCAATCTGCTCGAAACTAGGTATGAATGTTCACTATCATGGGAACCTGTGCACCTGTGATTATAGTTCCGTTTGGGTTATTTTTGCCAGAATTATGCACCTTTTTGACTTAAAAAAGCAGGCCTAGAATGTTGTCCAAAGATTTTCTCAAATGTTTATGGGTTGATTCCTGTGAAACTTGGTATGGAAGTTTACTACCATGGAAAACTGTGCACCTGCGATTATAGTTTCGATCAGAATTGAGAATTTTTTTGGTAGAGTTATGCCTCTTTTTGTTTTAGAATGTCTGAATTTTGTCCTGAGATAATCTCAGATGTTTATGGGACAATTTCTTTGAAACTTGGTATAGATGTTTACTACCATGAAATGATGTGCACCTGTGATTATAGTTGTGATCAGACTTTTTTCCCTAGAGTTATTCTCCTTTTCATCCTAGAATGCCTGAATTTTGTCCAGAGATTTTCTTATATGCTTATGGGTGGATTTTTTTAAACTCAGTGTGAATGTTTACTACCATGGGAACCTGTGCACCTGCAATGATAGTTTCGATCGGACCTTTCTTGCCAGAGTTATGCCCCTTTATTGTCTTAGAATGCCTGAATTTTGTTTTTTCTCTGGTGTTTGGTGGTTGATTCCTTTGACACTTGGTAAGGATGTTGTTCACTACCATGGGAAGGAACCTGTGCATCTGCAATTATAGCTTCAATTAGACTTTTTTGCCATAGCTGTGCCCCTTTTTGTTTTAGGATAATCATGGCGGCTGGGGATATGGACAGGCCCATCTGGGACAGTCACACCTCCAGTTTAATTCTAATTTATTCATGTTACTTCAGCATGAGGTGACCCTAGATGCCAAAAGTGTTGTTAAACCCCAATAAATAAATATTCATGTTACTACTTCTTGATACAAATATTCTTACAAGTTGAAATTGGACTTGACAGTTTGCAGTTGTAGTTTATCTCATTTGGAAACTAAGAGGCTTTCAGCTAATCTGAGCAAAGCTCAGAGGGAGCTTTACTAATCACTTTCTATCTGTAATTGCTACACTCACAGGGGGCACCACAAAGGGCATTACTCTGATAGCACCCATAAATTCTTTTCCAAAATTGTTAAAAAATGTTCTTCTCCAGAACCATCAATTAGAATCTTTTGATATTTGGTACACAACTTCTCTAGGGAGGTCAGATTCAAAGTTATTCAAATTGAGTCCCTCAGTTAATATTTGGGCTCCCTACTGGAGCTCGAAATTTAACTTTGTGCAATATGAGGAAATTTCTTTTAAAATCTTTTTCAGATCCATCAGTCAGAATCCTTTCTTATTTGGTATACAACATCTCCAGTTCACTACTCAGATCTCTTAGTCTGATTTTAACAAATTTTGATAGGCAGCATAAGTGGGAAACAGAGATTTGATTTAAATGAAAAAAATTAACTATCATGGGACTAAGTGTGTGCTAAAAATAGAAACATAATTAGTCTGTGTGAAACACACAGACTGTTGTTTTTGCACGGTTTCTTTTTCTTTTCTTTTTTTTCTTCTTCTTTTTTTTTTTTTCTTCTTCTTCTTCTTCTTCTTCTTCTCCTGTCTTCTGTCTTCTCATCACTTTTTTGTCCGCAAGATAACTCGAAAACGAATAGCCCTATCTCGTTGATTTTTGGCATGCTGATAGACAGCCAGAAGTTCTCGGCCACCTATGTTTTTCAGATTCCTGGGGTATCAGGGGTGTCTGTAGGGGTGTTTTGAAAGTGGCGTGGTATGACCTACAGACCTGGGACCAACACCAAATGAGTCGACATTCAATGGAGGTTCAAAATATAGGTCAAGGTCACGGAGGTCATCTAGGGGTCATTGAGTGCATTTTTCAGAATTGCTGGAAATCACATTTTTTGACCCCCTAAAGTATTCCTGATGTACACACATGCATTTTGACGTAAAAAAAAGTGGGCGTGGCCAAAATTTTGGAAAGTGGGTCACGCTCATATCTCAAGCATGGTATGACGTATGGACCTGGGACCAACACCAAATGAGTCGACACTCGATGGAGGTTCAAAATATGGGTCAAGGTCACAGAGGTCACTTAGGGGTCATTAAGTGCATTTTTCATAATTGCTAGAAATCACATTTTTTGACCCCCTAAAGCATTCCTGACATACACACATGCATTTTGACGTAAAAAAAAGTGGGCGTGGCCAAAATTTTTGAAAGTGGGTCACGCTCATATCTCAAGCATGGTATGACGTATGGACCTGGGACCAACACCAAATGAGTCGACACTCGATGGAGATTCAAAATATGGGTCAAGGTCACGGAGGTCACCTGGGGGTCATTAAGTGCATTTTTCATAATTGCTAGAAATCACATTTTTTGACCCCCTAAAGCATTCCTGACGTACACACATGTATTTTGAAGTATAAAAAGTGGGCATGGCCAAAATTTTTGAAAGTGGGTCACGCTCATATCTCAAGCATGGTATGACGTATGGACCTGGGACCAACACCAAATGAGTCGACACTCGATGAAGATTCAGAATATGGGTCAAGGTCATGGAGGTCACCTAGGGGTCATTAAGTGCATTTTTCATGATTGTTAGAAATCACATTTTTTGACACCCTAAAGCATTCCTGACATACACACATGCATTTTGACATAAAAAAAGTGGGCGTGACCAAAATTTTTGAAAGTGGGTCACGCTCATATCTCAAGCATGGTATGATGTATGGACCTGGGACCAACACCAAATGAGTCGACACTCGATGGGGATTCAAAATATGGGTCAAGGTCACGGAGGTCACCTAGGGGTCATTAAGTGCATTTTTCATCATTGCTAGAAATCACATTTTTTGACCCCCTAAAGCATTCCTGACATACACACATGCATTTTGACGTCAAAAAAAGTGGGCGTGGCCAAAATTTTTGAAAGTGTGTCACGCTCATATCTCAAGCATGGTATGACGTATGGACCTGAGCCCAACACCAAATGAGTCGACACTCGATGGAGATTCAAAATATGGGTCAAGGTCACGGAGGTCACCTAGGGGTCATTAAATGCATTTTTCATAATTGCTAGAAATCACATTTTTTGACCCCCTAAAGCATTCCTGACATACACACATGCATTTTGACGTCAAAAACAGTGGGCGTGGCCAAAATTTTTGAAAGTGTCTCACGCTCATATCTCAAGCATGGTATGACGTATGGACCTGAGCCCAACACCAAATGAGTCGACACTCGATGGAGATTCAAAATATGGGTCAAGGTCACGGAGGTCACCTAGGGGTCATTAAATGCATTTTTCATAATTGCTAGAAATCACATTTTTTGACCCCCTAAAGCATTCCTGACATACACACATGCATTTTGACGTCAAAAACAGTGGGCGTGGCCAAAATTTTTGAAAGTGTCTCACGCTCATATCTCAAGCATGGTATGACGTATGGACCTGAGCCCAACACCAAATGAGTCGACACTTGATGGAGGTTCAAAAATGTGGGTCAAGGTCACGGAGGTCACCTGGGGTCATTGAATGCATTTTTTCAGAATTGCTGGAAATCACATGTTTTGACTGTCTAAAGCATTCCTGAAGTCCATACATCCATTTTTACGTAAAAAGTTGGTGTGGCCAAAATTTGTGAAAGTGGGTCATGCTCATATTTCAAGCATGGTATGATGTATGCACCTGGGACTAATACCAAACGAGTTGACACTCGATGGAGATTCAAAATTTGGGCCAAGGTCGAACAGGAGTCATGAGGGCTATTACCAGAATTGCTGGAAATCATATTTTTGAACCTCCTTGTGCATTCCCTTGATTGGTCCCTTTGAATGCTGTGAAGATATATACCTTTTCTGGTTTCTTGGAAAAAATTATCTGATTTTTGAATGAATATCTATAAATACTGTCATTGAAAACCTATTTCTTATTTCTTTAAAACTATTTTATCCCCAAAATAAGCCTCTAAAGTATTCCCATTACATTCATAGAGGGGCACGGTGGCTAAGCAGAAAGAGGTGCAGGCTGCAAGCCGAGAGGTTCTCAGTTTGAATCCTATCTGCGGCAAGTGCCTTGTGGCTTTAGGCAAAAACACTTCACCCCCATTGCCCACATAATGGCATAGTGATGATGTGTACTAAGACATACTGCATGTCGATGATACACTTGCACTAACCCTGCTTGTGTGGAGTTAGCATGTTGGGGAGCCAGACAGTTGCTTGTTGTTGTTGTTTGGTGGTTCTCTGTGTTCTCTGGTTTCCTCCATCCGTAAAAACTGTACGACACGAGGTGGCCTAGCTGTTGAAGTGTCATTAAACCCCAATAAATTAATAACATTCATAGAATGTCTTCTATGCACCATTTGTCAACATGATAACCCAAATACAATCAATCCTATCTCAGTGTTTTTGGTATACTGATAGATTGCCTACCGTTGGTACTTGGTCATCTATGATTTGGAGGCATGTGGGGCCTTCGGACTCTAGATGTTAAAAATATGTTTACAACATTTACTGGGAAATGAGTTAGCTGAAGCAGTAACCATTATCTAAAACAGAAATCTCCAGAGAGAAAGCTGAGATAGAATTCTTTGTTACATTGAACAGCACTGTATATTTATGTTGTATCATGTTACAAAACTTCAGTCTCAATCATTGAAGAGAGAGAGAAACCTTCACTTTTCAAAGCATTTTTTTAAAAAATCTATTTATTCTCAATCATAACTCAGGATTGAGAGGTTTTGGGATGGAGTGGTGTGTGGCTTTCTCGAAACACCTATCACAGTTACAAAGTAATAAAATGGAATATTTGAATGGTCAGATTTTAACCCTCTTAATACTTCGATGTGAATAAAAAAATATCTTTAATATAACTCATGGCTACAAAATGTTTTTCGCTTTCTTTTCTGAAACATTTAATTCTATGTGGAATGGGACACCTTTTCAGTGTGCTTTCCAAACTAAGGGATTCTTAACCCTTTAGCCAACATAAAGGCAAAAACCGGTCAGCTTTATACACAGAAATGTCTATTCAGTTTTAATTACTTTTTCATTTTTGCTTGAAAAACATAGCTTATGACCCTTCATTGGAATGAGCTCATTTTTAAAGGATTATTTATTTATTAGTGTTTAATGTCACATATTTCTGCACAGTGGTTTACCATGACCAGGACAGTTTCACAGGTGGAGGAAGCCAGAGTACCTGGGGAGAACCTCCGGGCAACAGCGAGCAACTATCAGATTCCCCACATACTAACTCCACACAAGCAGGGTTAGCATTGGTTGAAGACAGGTGCACCATCGATGTAGAGTATGCTTTAGTAAACATCGCCACCATGCACACACATGGGCAATGGGGTGAAGTGTCTTGCCCAAGGACAGAGTGAGGACCGCTCGACTTGCAGCCTGCACCTCTGCCAACTCAGCCCCTGTGCCCCCATTTAACCCTTTACCCAACGCAGACGATAGCAAAATTTATTATTTCAAATATCATTTTTTTTCAAATTTTCCAAACAATTTCAACAAAACCATATCATGGGACCCCTCGTTGGAACTAATATTTTTTCAACTTCTCAATTTGCATATTACGCGGGCGGATGCGGCCGATTCGTTGGGTAAAGGGTTAAAGGATTAAAATGGAATATTTAAAGCGAATATTTTAACCCTCTGAAGATCTTAATATGGGGGCACAGTGGCGCTGTGTACTAAAGCGTACTGCACTTCAATGGCGCACCTCTCTTCGAAAAAATCATTGAGAATAATGAAAACCATTTCCATTCTCACAGTGTTGTTCTAAACACACATGGATATAGATGGGACCTCGGTATTTTGACAATGCCAATAAGTCTTCAGACAGGCTCTCGGGGAGGTCTTTAAGGCCTTTCAACGTCTACATTCCAACATTACTGAACCTTTTTACTTGCAATATATTTTCCAGAGGTACCATGCATGCACTTCATCATTGCCTTGCTAATATGAACATTTGCCATCATCTACAAATATGGCAGATCCTGAGTTGGTGGAGCCAATATTTATAAAGTAGTTTATACTCATAGATCAGGTTTGGTATGATCTATAGTAATGGTACCTACACCAAATGAGTTGAAACTTGCTGGAGGTTCAAAATGTGGTCCACCTCTATGCGGTCAAGAGAGGTCATTAAATGCATACTTTTTCAACCTATTAGGAATTTCATTTTATACCAGTTAATGCAGTTCTGAAGATTATACATGTATCTCATCATTCAAACAAATGGCAGCGGCAGTAATGTCCATTTCTTATTCCTTGATCGAACCCTATAAATGATGTGCACATATATGCCTTTTCGGATTTCTTAGAAAAATTGTTCTGATTCCTGTATGAATATTTTCTCTATGAAAGAATTTCACAAAAAGCAGTAGGGAGAAAGCTGTGACTGTCACATACAATAACATGATCTATTTATTTAATCTCATTGTACAGAATTAATTCCCAAACCAAGTTAATATAAAAACAAACAACTTGATCATGAAGAATTCCAGTGTACATGTAATTGTATACTGTCAGGATGCTGGTAAAATATGCAATACTGACATAGTTGACTGTACTGTTAACTGTGTTAGTGCTATGACTGTTTAAAATTAATTTATTAGAGAAGTTCTAGTTTTATGTATGCCTTGTTTATGTCACTGGATGCTCTTTTATGAGCAGGCCTTCAAATGAGCTCTTGGGTTTTTTAAGGTTTTTATGACAATATCTCCGACATAGAGTCTGTGCACCCTTTGTCAGCGCGACAACTCTAATACGGATCGTCCTATCTCGATGCATTTTGGCATGCAGGTTAACAATAACCAGTTTACACTCATCTATGTTTTTTTCACCCTTTCCATCTGAATGACAGATCTAAAGTTGGTGGAGCCATTATTTCAAAGTGGGTTGCGCTCATTCTTCAGTGTAAATGTAGACATGGAACTACACCGACTGAGTTAAAAAGTGCTGGAGATTCAATATACGGTCCACCTGAATGAGGTCATCAAGTGCATGTTATTCAGAAAGACTGGGAAATGCATTTACACCTTAATGTATTTCTAAAGTTTATGAATGTATTTCATCACTCAAATTAGTGGGCAAAGCCAAAATTGTCCATTTCTGATTCGTGTATCGAACCCTTTGAATGCTGGCCACATATATGCCTTTTCTGGGTTCTTATAAAAATTGTTCTGATTCCTGTATGAATATCTGTAAAAACTGTTAACGAAAACCCATTTCTGATTTGTTAAAAAAATATTTTACACCAGAAGATAAGGCTCCATAAATTCTCTTTCTGTAGAGTTTATTCCTGATACTTTAACCCTTTTCACACAGATTTGAATTTACTGGATGCAGTAAATTCTGTTTCTCCAGTTCCAAGTTAATTTTATAAGGAGCCATGTAGCTGAAGAATTAGAAACTTTTTATTAAGTACCGTAAACCGGGGTGTATAGGGACACTTTTGAACATTTATATATTTTTAAACTATGTTAGGATACAAAATTTGGGGTTTTCCTAATACTGAACTATGACCCCGATGTGATACTTGAGATCCATCAATAGTTTTAGTTTCTGTTGATTATTTAAGTATGTATTTTTTTAAATAAACAGCTGTCCCTATTCACCCCTCGTTGTGGGGTGAATAGGGACAGTCTGCCATTCATATAGCCGTCTCTTTTCTACCCTTGCTTGGGGATAATAGGGACTTTTTACAGGTTTTTAAAAAACAAATTGAACAATGATAAGGCAAAATGAACTGATATTTTGGCAGACTAGATTCACAATAAGTCAACATTGAGCAAGGAGGGGGCTTGGATTGGTACATCCTTTAGTGTTTTAGACAGATTGTCAAAATAGTCATTAACTGTCTCTGGTGAAACCCCGGCCCTTGACCGTTTTATGTTCTGGCACATTCTTTGTGCTATTTCATCTTTATTCCTTTTCAGGAATGAACGCACCCAATCTTCACTCGGCATATTGTTTTTAAATTTTTTTGATGTTATGCCACGCCGATCCAGATAGCCTTTCACAATTATTCTGATGTCATACTGATCCATAGGATAGCCCCACTCTGCTGAAGTCTTCAACCTCTTAACTAAGTGACTTCAGTAGCTTTATCCAGTTCAGTCTGCCCACCCTGTTTTCGAGTCTCTGGACATTTTTTCTGTCTGTATAGAACAGTTTTGGGGATATTAAACTTTTTCTCGGCCTTTTGAAATGACATACCCCCCCCCCCCCCCCCCCTCCCTTCACAGCAGCTAATGCAGCATTCAAAGCATCTTCGTCGTGCTTACGATAGATTTTTCCACTCAGCTTTGGTTTATAGTTTCGCGGCATGTCTGTCCCTATTCACCCCTCGAAAACTTTAACAAACACTTGAAAAATAGAAAAAACTCATATTAGAACAACGTAATGCAGGAATTCATTGATATCGGAAATTTACCTTTGTGACACCTGGGGTTGAGGTATCAAATGTTGCAGGAGCCCATATCTGCTATACTTAGCTCTGGACATACAAAGTTTTTGCCCCTTCCAAAATTTTTCAGAAATTACGTCCCTTGTTCTTGGCTCTATCACTACACTTGATATGTGTCAAAACTATTATTCTATCTTGATGAGTTTTCTTCAGTCATAGACCCATCCGTAAATAATACATAAAGAATAAAAAATATATATCTAGGCATGTTTACAAAACATGAAACAACTTTTCAGTTTACTGTCCCTACTCACACCGCAGTCCCTATACACCCCGGTTTACGGTACCCTCTAGAGATGTGTAATTAAGACTAGTCCACATATGTTGTATATCAAGGGGCTCCATTGGGGAGCTCCATTTTTGACATTATAATTAACTGAAGAAACAGCATGATGCTTGGACTAATTTAGTCAATACTGAGGGGCTCAAGGATTGACAATGGATCCTATGGAAATTGATTGCTTAAAGTAGATTCATCCGTGGTCTCGGTTTATTAGCTCACCAACGAAGTTGTGTGAGCTTATGTCATGACCCAAGGCACGTCGGCGTCAACACTAATGTTAAAGTTATTGTAATAGTCCACTTTGACTTCCCCACCTGTTACTATGCATCTCATACTGTTTCTGTGGCTTATAATTACCCACAGCCCCTTACCCAGTGATTTTTTTTTTTTTTTTTTTTGATTTTTAGAGTGTTTTTGCAAAGTTAGACTTTTTTGTAAGTATGGATATGAAAATATCTGACCTGTTTTGCAAAACATGAGTGGAGGCTACCACCTGCATGCTGTGGCTTTTATATCTAATATATGTGTTAAATGCATCAATATCAGATGACATTAACCCTTGGCCGGACATTTTTTGGATATTTAGGACTTTTTTAATGCCCTGTTTGATTTTTATGTGTACCCATACTATGTATGGTACACATAATGCCGGCATCCAGGGTGGCCATCCGTCGTTCGTCCATCCTTTGTCTGTCTGTCCATCCATCCGTCCATCTGGTTTCCGTTTCCATTTCTTTGGCATTTGATAACTTGAAAAATATTGCTTGCATTGTCAAGTTACTTTATATTTGTGTTCGGGTTACTGATGTGCCGAGCTGTATAAGTTTTGGTGTAAATCTGATAATTTGATCCTGAGATATTAACTCTTCATCCTTCAAATTGAGAATTCTTCCAATCCCTTTGGCACGAGGTAACTCAAACAATATCAATCCAATTGTCATGTTACTTTATGTATATCTTCAGGTTACTGATGTTCCAAGCTGTATAGTTTTTGGTGTAAATCTGTTATTTTGATCCTGAGATATTAACCCTTTATCCTTCAAATTGAAAATTCCTCCACTCCCTTTGGCATTCGATAACTTGAAAAATATTGCATGGATTGTCAAGTTACTTTATATTTTTTGTCTTTGTGGAAAATTTCTGACCTGTTATGCTGTACAGGTACATGAGTGGAGGCCACACCGGTAAGTGACTTTATATTTCATATATGTGTTAAATGCATTAACCCTTGACCAGACATTTTATGCAGATTTGTAATAAGCCTAGGTTCATTGCATACCATGCGTTCGTGAGCTAATGGGGATGGAAACACCCCTCTTGTATCGGGTTCTGTTCAAGGTGAGCACTTCAGTCCCCTCTTGTTTCGTCATTTCCCTTTGTACAGCTTTGCTATAATTTCTTGTTTTGTTTTATGAATACACCATGCTGTATCTGTTTTTCTCCATGAAGATAATGACGAAATAAGAATGAAAAGCAGTCACAGGTTTACCCCAGCCATACTGAGCATTGATTCATTCCTGTTCCTCTTTCCATTCCAAAGCTGATGTGTGGATCAGAAATTGGATATTATACTGGGTTGGAGGGATGGGAGAGGTTGGTTGGAGTGTGGGTGGTCGGGTTGGAGCCTTAACAATGATAACAAGAAGTTTAGTACAACACAAGTATAACAGTATCTACTGAGTGTAATGGGGGCGCAGTGGCTGAGTAGGTAGAAGTGCAGGCTGCAAACTGAGAGGTCCTCGGTTTGAATCCACAATCGGCAACCGCGTTGTGTCCTTGGGCAAGACACTTCACCCCCATTGCCCATGTGGGGGCACAGTGGCATTGTATACTAAGGCGTACTGCACATCGATGGTGCACTTGTTTTCAACCAGTACTAACCCTGCTTGTGTGGAGTTAGTATGTTGGGAAGCTGACAGTTGCTCTCTGTTACTTGGTGGTTTTCTCTAGGTACTCCGGCTTCCTCCACATGTAAAACTGTCGTGGTCATGATTAGCCATTGTGCAGAAATATGTGATCTTAAAAACACCAATAAATAAATAAACTGAGTGTAATGAGTAGAGCATCACTCTTACTCCCAACATTTCTAAACTCTTTTCCTAAAGAATTGGCTACAAATTGAGCTCTTGAAAAAAAAAATTCAAAAAATTAAGATAACATGTTACCACTCATTGCAGCAAGCTCATTGAGCTTGTTTCAATGTGACGACACATAATGTACTTTTGTTGAAAAATTTGAAAAAAACAAAAAACTAAAACAATAAATTAAGGCATTACGCTTCATAATTTTCACAGCATATACTTTCCTTTGTAGTCTTGTACCCCTGTAGGGACCTTGGGAAGTTGTGCAGTGCTTGTTTACAGTGGTAGGCAGGTTGTACTTTACCAGTAAAGTAGGACCCAGAACCAACATCTAGGGTGAACGTCCTCTAAAGTGGGTAGCAGAGATATAAATGAATGTCTAAACTTGACTTCATACTGCTATTATAGTCATGATATTATAGTCAAAGATGCTAAAGTTGACCTGACAGTGCAATAAGTAAATAACGACCGTATTACCTATTCCACACTGGTATTTACCTTGTCCTGTCTGATATTGAGCTTTGTGAGGTAGGACTACAATATATCAAGAAAACCAGCAGGGATAAGTATGCTGATGAGTGGGAATGAGATTCTCAACTTTTAAATCATAATTTGTCTACACCCCACATAAAAACTCAACACCTTGGATGAATAAACAAAAATACCCAGGGACATTTTTAGCTCACCTGACGAAGTCCAGCTAAGCTTATTTAATCACTCTCTGTCTGTCTGTCCATCTGTCTGTCGTCTGTCAACACCATGTTTTGGTCTTCTCCAAAACCACTGGTCCAATTCAAGTGAAAGTTTGTGTGAGTGATGGTCCCGAAGGGGCATTGCATTTCTGTTCAGCTCAACAGGTGATTCCTGTTCACCCAGCCCACTATTTTCAGTTAACACCTTCTGCAAAGGTTACAGTACATATCAAAACAGAGAGCTTACAATTCACTACTGGCAGAGTTGATGTTCACTTTGCTGTTGCAGCAGATAGCGAACTTTATTAACTGATATTCAGAATATTCCGTAAATTTAGTAAATATGCAGCTACGCATCTTAGAATCAGCACTTTCATTCATTCCCATTTGATATTTTGCATTGGCAAATGCTCAAGTAAATGCAAATTTTATTCCAAATGGCAGAGGAGGGAAATATCTTATTTTCGACAATCGCAACCTTCAGCAACACTATCAAGATAATGAAGAAATTCACCCTTTATCCAACGTAACGGCCAATACTGGCCTGTGCTATTCTCAAAAATCGCCAATTAATTTTCCTTATTTTTTCATTTTTTGTCTCAAAAACATAGGTTATGACCCCTCGTTGGAACAAGGATTTTTTTTGCAAGTGTCGTCTGCTTTTCATGTTAGGTAAAGGGTTAAGACCCTGATTCGACGTGCTATAGCCCTTCCATTTGTTCCAGTAAATTTTAGATTTTAATTTAATTTTCTTTCAATTATTTATTTTATTTATTTATTAGTATTATTATTATTAATGTGAGTTATTCGTGTGTTCATCGTTATTTGTGTATTTATATTAAGTGTCATGAGATAATGTGTGTTTGTATGGAAAATAATTAATAAATTATGAAATTATTTTTGTTCGTTTTTGTCATCTTCCTCCTCCCCCAGCCCAATAAATTATGAAATTATTTTTGTTCGTTTTTATCATTTTCTTCCTCCCCCAGCCCTCTGAATTTACAGTTAAATTCCCAACTAAACAAACAAGGGACATCTCTACCAAAGATCCTCATTTAACGTTGATCGGGTTACAAATGTGGCTGCTATTGCGGCTCATAGTTAGCATGGAAACCCTATGGAAATCACATTTTCATCTTCTTCTCTGGAACTACTGAGTCAATGCGAGACAAACTTGGCAGGAATGGTCTTTGAAAGATTCTCTACAAATGATCCTCATTTTGTTCCCGTCGGTTGAAAACTTGGTCTCCAGGGGGCAGAGACCTTCTTTGATTCTTATTGGTCGATTTTCAAAAATCGTCTCCTCTGAAACTGCAAGGCTAAATGTTTTGAAACTTAACATGATTGATGACTGGGACACCCTCTACCAATGATCCTCATTTAATGCTGATTGGGTGGCAAACATGGCCATAATTGCATCTTATAGTTACCATAGAAACCCTATGGGAAATCACATTTTCATCTTTAGAACTACTGAGCCGATGTGAACAAAACTTGGCAGGAATGGTCTATGTGATGTTTTCTGAAGCTTGTCCATTTTGTTTCTTTCGAATGAAAAACATGCCCACCAGAAGAAAACTTTGATTCTAATTGTCGATTTTCAAAAATCTTCTCCTCTCAGACTAGTAGACGAAATGTTTTGAAACGTCACATGATTGATGACTGGGACACCCTCCACCAATGATCCTTATTTAATGCTGATCGGGTTGCAAACATGGCCGCCATTGAAGAACTGTGAGATTATGATTTGGGTTGATTCAAAAATCTTCTGCCTGATCCAATGCAACCCGACGCGGCAACCACGTTGTGACCTTGGGCAAGACACTTCACCCCCATTGCCCACGTGGGGGCACAGTGACGTTGTGTACTAAGGCGTACTGCACGTCGATGGTGCACTTGTCTTCAACCAACGCTAACCCTGATTGTGTGGAGTTGGTATGTTGGGGAGCTGACAGTTGCTCGGTGGTTCTCTCCGGGTACTCCGGCTTCCTCCACCCGTAAAACTGTCACGGTCATGGTTAGCCATTGTGCAGAAATAAATAAATAAATAATAAATAAAACACCAATAAATAAATAAATAATAAATAATTCAACCCGAAATTTGCAAGTTGCTATAATTCAACATTTTCATCTTATTTGAAACCACTTGGCCAATGTTAACCAAACTTGGCAGGAATGGTCTATGGGAGGTTCTGTACAAACTATCTTATTGTTATGGAGAACCCTCAGGAAACAATCATCATTCTGATTCGCTCAGATGAAGGAGCATGGCAGCCAGCTGCATTCTTTAATTCTGATTAGAATAAATGAGGGATATGTAGTTCTTCCAGCCGAGTGAGCGATTACAGGCTCTTTAGAGCCTCTTGCTTTCTTCTTATTCTCCTGTCTTGATATGTCTTTGCTTTTTGGCATATTCATACACAGTCACTATTACTCGGTCACCTATATTTTTCAGACTCCCGGATCATTGGCGTGTCCCTACGGGTGTTTTCAAAGTGGGGCACGCTAATATCTCAGGCTTGGTATGAGCTTTGGACCCGGAACCAACTCGAAATGAGTCGACACACAATAGATGTTCCTAGTCTGGGTCAAGGTCACTGAGATCACCCAGGGGTCATTAAGTACATTTTTCAGAATTGCTGGAAATTCCATTGTTTAACCCCATAATGCATTCTGAAATCCATACGTGCATTTAAACTAAAAAAAATGTGGGCATGGCCAAACATTTCGAATGTGGTGTTACACTGGAAGTTAATAATTTTGGCCCAGTTCACTAGGGTCACAAGGTCTTATTAAGTGCAGTTTTCAGAAGTGCTTGAAATTGCATTTTTTAACCCAATGCATTTCTGAAGTTCATACATGTATTTCTTCACTCAAAAAAGAAGGCAGAGTCAAAAATATCCATTTCCGATTCCTTTATTGAACACGTTGAATGCTATTTCCCATATCTTCGGGTTTCTGGAAAAAGTTTATCTGAATCCTGTATCAACATTTTTAAACACAGTTTACGAAAAGTTATTTCTGATTTCTTTAAAGATGTTTTACTCCCGAAAATAAGTTGCTTATAAATCCACGAGAGTCGGAAGCGAGCGCCAATAATCTTATTTAGTTTAAATAATATTTATTGGAACATATTACACTTGTTGTATACAAAATGGAATACTTGTACAAAACTCAGTATTATACAATATGACACAGCATAAGAACTGAGAAGATACATTTTGAAGGGGGGGGGGGGGGGGGGGATTCGGCAATAATCTTATTTGGTTTGAGTGTGCGCGCTGGCAGTGTGAACCGCCTTATATCGAAAACAAATTAACTTCACCTGCATTGGAGACTTTGAATATAACAGAGGATATGGTGTACAAAAAGTTAAAAATCTAAAGCTACAGTCCCATATAGGCCCCGGACCAGTCCGGGATGATCTGGGGCCTGATCCTTGACGACGCCGTAGTGGTCCTGGATAGTCCGGGGTCGTCCTTGGCCATCCGGGGTGGTCCTTGGGTATCCGGCATGCCGTCCCGGATATTTTTGACTGTCAAAAACCTCCGGGACGATCCGGGACGAAGATTTAATCCGGGGTGGTCCTTGACCATCCTGAATCATCCTGGACTCCGCCGTGTTGGCAGCGGAGTCGTCCTGGACGATCCGTAACTTGAACGGGATGAGCCGGCGTGAACCGTATCGAAACGAGGTAGTCCGGGACAATAAATGACATGCAGTATCACGCCGGATCATCCCGTTCAAGTTACGGACCGTCCAGGACAACCCCGTTGCCAACACGGTGGAGTCCAGGATGATTCGGGATGGCCAAGGACCACCCCGGCAATGTATGTTTCAGATCTTTTGCAAGCCGGATACGTCCAGGATGAGGCCGGACAACCACGTTGGCGTCACGGACAGTCCCGGAGGAATTACGTTTTAGGCCGGATAACTTCCGGGCCAATATGGACAGTTACGGATAATCCCGGATCATCCAGGCCAGAAAGGAACAGTATAAAAAGGAGGGTTTTTCAATAGATTTTCACTCTTTCTCTCGATGCGCCTCCCGTATCATTGACGCCTTCAACGTGGCAGAGCCTCCAGATCAAAGAGAACGACTAGTACTGATGAACTACCAGCTTGAACTGGACCAGCAGCAATCTACCAATTTGATTTTGCAGTCTACACTGAAACTTGAGAGAGGGAGGAACAAAAATGCTGAAATTGAAAGCAAAAGAAGAAGAGATCGATCTGGGTTCGACAGTGGCTGACCAAAAGACAACAGTATGGCCAATACACTCAACTGATGCGAGAACTGAAAAAAGAAGACGCAAAGGGCTTCAAGAACTTTATGCGAATGGACTATGACCTGTTTCAAGAGATACTGCGAAGGGTGGAGCCTCGAATTAGACCCAAGAAGTCAAGATTCCGAACACCTCTGTCTGCTGGCATCAAGCTAGCCATCACCATACGTTACCCTGCGTCAGAGGACAGCTACCATTCTCTAATGTACGGGTTCAGAGTTGCGCACAACACCGTGTCCAAGGTTATCAAAGAAGTAACCAATGCTATCGTTGCTGAGTTTGCTGAGGAAATGATAGATACACCTAAAAACCCCGAACAATGGAAGAAGATAGCAGACGTGTTCGAGAAGAGATGGCAGCTCAGCCACTGCGTGGGGGCACTGGACTACAAGCGTATAGCCATAAAGTGTCCGAAGAATGCTGGATCTACTTACTTCAACTACAAGGGGTTTCACTCAGTTATTCTGATGGCATTGGCTGACGTCGATTACAGCTTTATCTGGGCGGAGGTCGGACGTGAGGGATCGGCTGGAGATGCACAAGTCTTCAACATGAGCGAGCTCAAAGAGGCCATGACAAGGACGTCCTTGGCTTGCCTGATCCAGAATCCCTTCCGAACGACGATAAACCGATGCCAATCTACTTTGCCGGTGACGATGCCTTCGCCCCGAAAACGTGGCTCATGAAACCATACTCCAAAAGAATGATGTCCAAAGCCGCGAGGATATACAACTACCGTATTTCCAGGGGCCGCCGAGTTGTAGAAAACACCTTTGGCATTTTGGTACACAGATTTCGATGCCTGCAAACTACTATGCTCCAGGAAACTTTGGCTACCATTGACATCGCCATCTCCTGCCTATCTCTACACAACCTAATGAGACTTCGCAAAACCACGACATACGTCGCAGTAGCCGATCAGGAGGACGAAAATCATCAAGTCATCCCAGGGCAATGGAGAAAGGACAACCCTCTGGTTGACGGGATCTCCAAACTCGCTCGTCACTCTAGTACACGGGCTGCGAAGGCGCAACGGGACTACCTTTGTGCATACTTTAACTCCGAGGCCGGATCGGTGCCTTGGCAAGACAGTAATTTGAAATTGAAATTGAAATCTTTATTTGCAGTATAATTATTGTACAAAAATAACATTAAACTAATATGTGTACTGCGGGAAACAGCATAGCCCTATTGGCTGTCTTCCTGCTATTCCCCATAAAAATAGAGAGAAAAAAAAATAGAAAAAAACGGTCAAGACAGCAGAGTTTCAAGCCATTCAGTGATTCAGTGAACCATTCAATAATGAAATATTCAGAAGAGAATGATGAGAAGTGATAAGATACCAAAATGGAAGAGATACGACAAATCTTGATATTTCAGGCGAGACTCAGTCAACTGCATGTCCCGACTATCAGGGCTCAAGGAGCTCTGTCAGGCAAAACATGAACTTGAGTGAGGTTCCAAAGCGAAATATTCGGATCAGGACGATGAAATATGTTAAGATACCAGAAAGGGGTGGATTTGACAAATCTTAATATTTTTGGCGGGATTCAATCAAGTGCATGTCCTGTCAATCAGGGCTCAAGGAGCCCTGTCAGACAAAACATGCCCCTGAGTCAGGTCTCAAGATAGCGTACTTGCATTCTAACTGCACTATAATTTGGTATAAATTAGGTATCTTTGGTCAAAAGCACTCCACACCGAGCCCGAAGCAAATGACACGTATACGTATAAAAGGGGAGATGCGCCGTAATTGGAAACCACTAAACTTTGACTGAGAATGTCAATCACAATCATCATGCTCACCATGAACTAACGTATAGAGGGTTGCAGTCAGTACACTCAGAGCGCCCACAATTAACATGGATAGAGTATGATTTCAGAAGATTGTCAGTTATGATTTTCTTAAACTGTTGTCTGCTATAACGTTGTAGAACTTGCGGAATTTCATTCCAGTATCTAGGAAAAGTGTGAATAGGGAGGTCAGATGAAAATTTAGTTCTTGGTTTGGATGTTCGAATTTTCCCGGATTGTCTGGTATCCATACCAGAGGGATTATTGTATACCGTGAAGACATTTTCGAAGGATACTGGTAATCTTTTATTCCACCAATCATGCATGAATAGCTGCACATGAAGTTTATAAAGGTCACTAAATTTTAGAATGCCATTCATACGGAAAAGAGGATCTGTGTGTGAGGTATATTTTTTCCTACTAATAATACGAATGATCTTTTTTTGCAAGAGAAAGATTCTATTGGCAGATGGAGCGTGGCCCCAAATTTGGATACCATATAATAGGTGAGGATGGACCAACGAAAAATATAAAGTTTTTAATGCTTTTTGTGAGAGGGTATTTTTAGCTCTATTTATTGCGTAGATGGCCCTTGCCATTTTGGAACAAACTGTCGATGTATGGTGTCTAAAAGCTAGATTTTCGTCCATATAAATACCTAAAAATTTCACTGAAGAGTCTTCTTGTTGCTTACCAATTGGCTCAATATTCGCTCCATTTAGAACTATGCGCCTGTTGCCGATATTATGTGTGTCATAGTTAGGATGAAGCAAAATGTACTTTGTTTTATTAGCATTAAGCACTAATTTGTTTGCGGCACACCACTCATTGAAATGTTGAAGTTCAGTGTTTGTCTTATTGATTAAGTCTTCTACATTGTGACATGACGTATAGGCTGTTGTGTCATCGGCAAATAATAAAACGTTCAAGTTGGTTGATTTTGAAATATCGTTTATATAGATTAAAAATAAAATAGGCCCCAAAATGGAACCCTGGGGAACGCCAGTTGTTATCGCTTTGGGTTCGGAAGTTCTGTTCATAACTTGAACATACTGGTTTCTACCCGATAAGTAGTCAGTAAACCATTTCTTTGCCAGGCCCCTAATCCCGTAGTGATCGAGTTTACTAATCAATGTCGGATGATCAATGGTGTCAAAAGCTTTTGAAAAATCTAGAAACAAAGACAAAGTGCAATCTTTCGTTGGTCGATCATTATTTTCAGCCATGCTGTTAACGAGGTGCAGTATTGGGTGAATCGTCGAGTGTCCTTTTCTAAAACCAAATTGGTAATCATACAGTATGTTGTGCGTATTTAAATAGTTTGAAAGCCTTGTGTACATTACTTTTTCTAAAACTTTAGAGAAGACCGGTAGAAGACTAATAGGTCTATAGTTATTAAACAGTTGTGGATTCCCAGACTTAAAAACCGGGATTACTTTAGCCATTTTCATTTTTTCGGGTATAATGCCGGTACTAAAGGATAGATTGATAATATGAGTTAAAGGAGTCGATACTTCGAATGCAACTTCTTTCAATAATTTAGTTGAAATATTATTAGAATCCGTACTAGTTTTCGGAGAGAAGCTGTTTATACAAAGTACTACCTCCTGAATATTAGAGGGTGATATGAAGAAAGATTATGTTCTGTAATCGTTGCCTAGATATTCTAAAAATGATCTGTTTGAATGGGGAACTTGCCTGTTTAACGTTTTGCCAATATCAATAAAAAAAGGAATTAAATTTATCGGCAATTTCCTTTGGGTCGCTAATCTCAGTTTCGTTTTCAATGAAGCTAGTTGGTAAAGAAAACGAACTCTTTGATTTATTAATAGCTTTCTTCAAAATTTCCCACGTTTTTTTAATACTATTTTTGTTTTCAAGTAAAATGTTATCATAATATTCAGCCTTGCATTTACGTTTCAATCGGTTGAACTCTTTACAATAATTTTTATATTCAAGGATATTAGTATTGGAGGGCTTTTTCAACTTTTTTTTAGATATAACCGCTTTTTATTAAATGAGGATTGCAGAAGTCCTGATGTCATCCATGCTTCATATCTCACGTATTTTTTAGGGGTAGTCGCTGGTTTTAGAGGAAAGGCTTGATCAAATGCTTTTTGAAAACAACAGAGAAAGGCATTGTACGCAGTGTTCGGGCAAGTACTATTCAGTACATTAGTGAAGTCATTATCAGATAGAAGCCTCTTAAAACAATCAATATTTTCTCGTTTAAATTCACGTTTATGATACTGAGTGGGTACGTACTGCCGTGGGGTCATTTGTCCAATACAGAACGTCGCAAAATGATCGCTTACATCCGTGATAATAATTCCGGCTCTGTACTCAGTAACCTTGTTACAAAATATATGGTCTATAAGAGTTGCCGAGAAGTCTGTAACCCTTGTAGGACGAGTAATAACGGACATGAAGCCTGCACTGAACATAGAATCCACATAAATATTAGTTTTTGAATGGCTACCAAAATTTAATAGGTCAATATTGAAATCTCCCATGAGATAAACTGTTCTATTCTCCCTATCCAATTTATCGAGAATCTCAGACAATGTAGTCAAAAAATGATCAATGTCAGCCTTTGGAGCAGTGTTTGGTCGATAGATGATCCCAATAACATATTTCGTAGTGGAAGATATTTCTATAAACAACGACTCAAAGACGTGGGGAATAAAAACAGACAAGTCATTCCGTATTTTAAAAGGCAAATTTTCATTAACAAATATTCCCACACCGCCCCTGCCGTCACCGCTTACAGGTCGAGAACGAGAGACCAGTGGATGGTAGCCTTCCAGTTCATAAGTTATATTTTCCTTTATTTCAAAAGTTTCAGTTAGACCAATAATATCGAAAACGTTACGGTCAGAATGTAAGTCACACAGAAAATTATGGAGATGATCCCAATTTGCATTAAGACTGCGGCAGTTAATGTTTAAAAGGGATAACATTTTGTTGGTGGTTGTAATGGAGCATTTAAAATCGTCTGTCGTGTAATACTTGCAAGTTTGATTTTCTAAGGTGAATGGGGAACTAGCGTAATCCTCTCTATCATTTGTTACAGTTTCATTAAAGTTGGAAACGAAATCATAATTATCATCATTCTGGATCTTATCAAACGAAATTACATTAGCCATGATAAAACATATCTATACAACAAGTAATAAGTTCTTCCATAAAAGTAAAATACAACCTGCATTTTATAATGAATGGCTCAGGCCTGGGTTGAAGAAATAAAGAAACTCTGCTATCAAAAGGTGGCGGGGAAATTTTACACGCCATGACTGCCTAATTGGGAATTATCCTTCAATTGCCATAAACTAACGTTTGGTTAATTAAAAATTATACTCAATATGAACTTACAGATGGCCCCTACATTATATATTCATATGTGACTGAAGTTTTTTTCCGAAGTTGGTATGAGGTCATCGTGTTTACCACACTTAGATGTTACAAAATTATTCGGAAACCAAGGTAAAACGTGACACGTTGTGTACATTTTAGTGAAAACTAAGGTAAAGGTGATACGTAGTGTACATATTAGTGAAAACCAAGGTAAAGGTGACACGTACTGTACACATTAGTGAAAACCAAGGTAAAGGTGACACGTGGTGTACTTATTAGTGTACTCATCCCTATGGGTCCCATTTCGGAAAGGAAAGTCTGCCAAGGCCTGTAATGTGTCGTCCTGTATAGACCTTAATTCCCCACCTCGTCACCCTGATTAGTAAGTCACGACAAATTTACTTGATAAAAAGAAACGCTGTGGATAAATGAGTAGTCCAAATAAATCGTGCAATAGCCTGCTGACCCATCTATGTGTTTGTGTTTAGCTGGCGTGGGGGAAATTAGTAAGTCGACTCATCCGTGCAGTGTGCCAGACATTACGAGTGATATATCATATTACAAGGGATATATTATTCATTGTTAAGTTCACCATGAGTTGTGTTTGATTTTGCAGTCTACACTGAAACTTGAGAGAGGGAGGAACAAAAATGCTGAATTTGAACGCAAAAGAAGAAAGAAGAAGAGATCGATCTGGGTTCGACAGTGGCTGACCAAAAGACAACAGTATGGCCAATACACTCAACTGATGCGAGAACTGAAAAAAGAAGACGCAAAGGGCTTCAAGAACTTTATGCGAATGGACTATGACCTGTTTCAAGAGATACTGCGAAGGGTGGAGCCTTGAATTAGACCCAAGAAGTCAAGATTCCGAACACCTCTGTCTGCTGGCATCAAGCTGGCCATCACCATACGTTACCTTGCGTCAGGGGACAGCTACCATTCTCTAAAACCCCGAACAATGGAAGAAGATAGCAGACGTGTTCGAGAAGAGATGGCAGCTCAGCCACTGCGTGGGGGCACTGGACTACAAGCGTATAGCCATAAAGTGTCCGAAGAATGCTGGATCTACTTACTTCAACTACAAGGGGTTTCACTCAGTTATTCCGATGGCATTGGCTGACGGCGATTACAACTTTATCTGGGCGGAGGTCGGACGTGAGGGATCGGCTGGAGATGCACAAGTCTTCAACGTGAGCGAGCTCAAAGAGGCCATGACAAGGACGTCCTTGGCTTTCCTGATCCAGAATCCTTCCGAACGACGATAAACCGATGCCATACTACTTTGCCGGTGACGATGCCTTCGCCCCGAAAACGTGGCTCATGAAACCATACTCCAAAAGAATGATGTCCAAAGCCGCGAGGATATACAACTACCGTATTTCCAGGGGCCGCCGAGTTGTAGAAAACACCTTTGGCATTTTGGTACACAGATTTCGATGCCTGCAAACTACTATGCTCCAGGAAACTTCGGCTACCATTGACATCGCCATCTCCTGCCTAGCTCTACACAACCTAATGAGACTTCGCAAAACCACGACATACGTCGCAGTAGCCGATCAGGAGGACGAAAATCATCAAGTCATCCCAGGGCAATGAGAAAGGACAACCCTCTGGTTGACGGGATCTCCATACTCGCTCGTCACTCTAGTACACGGGCTGCGAAGGCGCAACGGGACTACCTTTGTGCATATTTTAACTCCGAGGCCGGATCGGTGCCTTGGCAAGACAGTATGATTTGAAAAACAATTATTTTGGCTCATGTTGCATAAAAATGCCAAGCATTGTACCTCGTATGACCAAAAGTGAATGTTGACATAAAATAAAATGTAAGTTAAAAAAGCATGTTTTTATTTAGCAAAATCAGAAAATAAAACAAATGCAAGACTTAAAAAAAAGGAAATGAAACTGGAAAAAATGCGGGGTAATAAATTTTTTCGAATATCTTTGAAAATCTCATTCGAAAGTAAGGAATAGTAATTGAAGAGAAAAAAAAAGAAAAAAAGGAAAAAAGAATGAAATACAGAAAAAGAAGAAAGAAATAAACGAAAAATAAAGTACAATGACAAGGATTGGAAAAAAAAAATTGCAAGGCGTATACAGTGAAAAGCAATGAAGATGCACATGAAGTATTACATTAAAATTCTAAGTGTAAGTTTACTGTTATGTTTTTGTTGTAGTATATGAAGAACTGCGAAACTTCTGACAAAGTTGACAAAAATGAGGCCCTTTTGCACCGGATTGTCTCATTTCGGTCACTGTAGCATGAAAACGGATTATCATGACTTTGCGAAATTTGCCAGGATTCTTTTTATTTATATTTCTTTGTTTACGTGGTCCAAGCCTTTTGTTCTATGTATTATATTTCGTAATTTATTTCTTTCCAGTTTTGTATTCTTTCTTTTTATTTATATTTATTCATTATTATAACTTTTGCTTTTGCATTTCTTTGCAACTTTTTTAGGATATGTTTTGTCATTTCTTTTATTTACAAGTATATTTCTTGTTCACGACATCATATTGAGATTTTTCAAATTTTTATTCATGTCAATCCAGCAGGTCATCAAACATGAGATTCAAAGTTTACAATAAAACAACAAAGTGCAGGAAACATAATTATCAAATGCATTATATCAGTTTCAGTTCACGACAGTTCAAAGGTGTACAGTTCGGCCAAAGTTTGTCAATTATATTCATGACCGTAATTTTGTTGGCTTGGCGATGGCGTGTTCAGGTTTCCCAACAAGTCCGAGAGATTTGGCAGGATCACAGAACTGGTGATCGGCGTGCTGGCTGGTCGTGCTGGTTGACTTGGAACAGGTTCTGCAATGCCTTTCCCAGCAATAGGAGGCATAGATTCCCATGCTGGAATGTTCAGTGTTGGTTGCCGTATCTGCTGTGGAGTGTACTGCTGTTGTTGGGGCTGCTGTTGTGCACTTCGATATTGTTCCTGTTGATGCCTGGGATCTATCTGAGGCACGTAGGCTGTGAAGGTGTGTTGCTGTTGTTCGTGCTGGGCCTGTTTTTGATCCTGAGACTGTTGCTGCTGTTGTTGTTGGGGGTAAGCATCTAGGTTCGTCAGAATCGGGATATACTGTTGGTTGTCATGTGTCTGAGCAGGCGGTGGCGGCCCCTGGGACGAGTCTTCGACACACTGCAGAACTAAGTCCAGACTTTGACGATAGAATCGGGGAAGGACATGGGGTGCAAAGTCCTTTGCCATGGTCCCGATCCACGTTCCCCAGGCTGCTGTGGCGGTAGTTTGGTCCTTGGCGAGGAGTCCACTGATATGTCCCTGTATCTCCTCGGAACGTCTCTGTTGGTTCTGCAGCTGAGTGATGACGGCGCTTAGGTTTAAGTTGTCATCTGCACTAGTATCTTGTCGAGCAGGAGGATCTTGACGCATAGAAGACTTGTATGGAACACGAACTGAAGATTTCCCCTTTGGCCTGTAGTCTTCGCTCGTCTCAGGGGCGTTTTCGTCTTGCATATCCTCAAGGTCGGAAGGAGACTCTGATACAGTTTCGTGTACTGAAGGCGTTGGTGAAGAGGCAGCCGTTGCAATACGAGGCTGCAGCTGCAAAGACACAAAGACAAAAGTGCATTAAGTACGATGTATCATATATGTACATCGTACTTAATGCACTTTTGTCTTTGTGTCTTTGCAGCTGCAGCCTCGTATTGCTCTTGGCTTTCTTCGCCTTCGGCTCTTCTACTTCTGGGGATCTGACTTGGGATACTTCTTGACTCTGACTTGGCGGTGGAGATGGTGATCTGGGCGCTGGTGAGTTGGACCTGGACCTTATAGGAGGCTGTCTCTCTTCCTCCGACTCTGACTTCTTCTGCCCCCCCCCCCCCCCCTCTTAGATTGTGGAGGTGGCATTTTCACGGACATCTTCTTCTTTGCAGGCATCTCTCTACTAAAAGTAAATCAAAATGACCTGATCAAATGCACGAGAACAATGAAAATTATCCTGCGAAAGGGGGTTTATACAGCATCGGGAGTCAGCCGGGAAAGTCCGGGACTCTGCCGGGACGGTTCGTGACTCTGCCGGGACAGTCCGGAACACTACCGGGATGGTCCGGGATGATCCAGGTCCTGTCCGTAGTGATCCCTATTCATCCCTAACTCTGTCGGGTCGATCCGTGACTTCACCTGGATGGTCCTGGACTGTCCGGGGTGGTCCGTATCGACACCGGTTTGTTGGGGTTTTATAACGCATTGTGGGCAACAATACGCATTCGGGGCGGAAATGTATCGCCGGATCATCCCGGACCACAGTTACGGCAATCCGGGATAATCCTGGGCTATAGATCCGGGACTAGCCTATATGGGACTGTAGCTTAAATCCGACAAAATCACAAGGCCCGAATAATTTACGTCCGAGAATCCGAAAGGAAAATGCAAAACAGTTAAGCACTCCACTGACTATAATTTTCAACAATAGTCTGCCACAACAAAAACTACCTCATGATATGAAAATGGCAAGTATATTGGCAATTTTCAAAGAGTCAAAAATCAAAAGCTGGTGACTACAGACCAGTGAGTTTGACCTGCATTCGCTATAAAGTATTGAAGTGCATAATTTTTGATGAAAAAATTAAACAAAAGCAAGATAACAAACTGTTCAGGAACAGGCAATTCGGCTTCATTTTCACTTCATCCAATGAGTAGTGTTCACCAGAACAAGCTTGCTTCGGAAACAGAGATTGAAAATAAGTATTTTGTTTGATTTATATATATTTTTGTAGCTTTTTAGGCTTTCCCAAACCCAGTTTGGGAAAGATTATTGTTATTCTTCTTTTTCAAAATTTTTCTTCTCTATTTTTTTTCCCTTGATTTTTGTCTGTTGAACTGCTCGAAAAAAAGCTGTACGATTTTGACCAAATTTGGCACACTTATGTAATGTCATAAAATCTAGTGAAATGCGGTATCGTCATATCTGCGAAAACGCGTGTTTTCAAAATATTCTGCAAAAACCTTCAAAATTTCACCATTTTTCGAATGTCTCAAATTGTTCACAGTTATTTAGCTCAAATTTTCCACACATTTAGAGCATAATATGATACACCACAATCACCACTCAGATCTTTCAACTTTAACCCCCACTGGCCAAAAATGACATGAATTTAGAATTTTTCTTCAAAATTGACCAACTTCAAGGGCAAATTTCTCTTAATAACAAGGTTGTTGTAACAATTATTTTGGTTTGGATAGATGCAACAATGATTGTGGAAGAAAGTTACTGTTTACTTTTTAATCTCAGATTTAACCCCCAAGCACAATGAGGGTGAGAATAAGAGTACCGTTTGAAAATGCCAAAATGAGCCAACTTTGGTTGCTTTTTCTATCATTTTGCAAAGGGGTTAATTTCAAACACTCTCGGTGTACGTATTCACAATTGACTACCGAGCATATTTGCTGTTGTAAGTTTAGTTGTAAAGTTTAACCCTATCCCATTCAGGTTGCATAAAAGTAGGTACCGTCCAAAAAAACTCCAATTTTTTCAGAATTTGGTATGTTTAGATGACGATTTACTCCATTTTTTAATTGCTTGAGCTCTGACTGTTTTCCATAGCTGCTTGCAGCAGTCAAAGTATGACAATTGTTTTTCTATATCTTATTATTAAAAGTTTAACCCTTGCCAGATTTGAGACTTCCCATAAGGGTACTGTCGGAATATTTGTTATTTTCGCCAACTTCAAGAGCAATTTTTTCTAATTACAAGGTAGTTGTAATAATTATTTTGGTATGGCTAGATGCAACAATGATTGTGGAAGAAAGTTACTGTTTACTTTTTAATCTCAGATTTAACCCTCTTGCACACTGAGGCCGAGAATAAGAGTACCGTTTGAAAATGCCAAAATTAGCCATTTTTGGTTGCCTTTTCTATCATTTTGGAAAGGGTTAATTTCAAACACTTTTCATGTACGTATTCACAATTGACTATCGAGCATATTTGCTGTTGTTAGTTTGGTTGTAAAGTTTAACCCTATCCCATTCTGGTTGATTAAAAGTAGGTACCGTCCAAACAAATTCCAATTTTTTCAGAATTTGGTAAATTTAGGTGGCGATTTACTCCATTTTTAATTGCTTGAGCTCTGAATGTTTTCTATAGCTGCTTGCAGCAGTCAACGTATGACAAATTTTGTTCTATATGTTAATATTAAAAGTTTAACCCTTGGCAGATTTGAGACTTCCCATAAGGGTACTGTCAGAATAATTGTTATTTTCGCCAACGTTTACATGCACTTTCTCAGCACTGGAGCCATATTGTCTCAAAACCTTTTCCATGAGAGGATTGGGCCTTCATCCAAGAACAAATTTGCTGTTATATATTTTATTCAAAGTTTTAACCTTCAACCAGTTTTCGGGCCTTGAATTTGAGTGCCCTAAAATTCTTCATAAAATTGGCTAATTTGGAGCTCACTTTTCTTCCATTTTCGAAAGGAATATCGAAAAATGATTTACATGTTCGTATTTACATTTGAATACCGAGCATATTTGCTGTTGTAAGTTGGGTTGTAAAGTTTAACCCTATGCTCGTTCTGTTTGCATAAAGATAGGTGCAGTCCAAAAAATCTCTCGTTTTCAGAATTTGTTACGTTTAAGTGACGATTTACTCCATTCCTAATTGATTGAGCGCTGAACGTTTTCTATGGCTGTATACAGCAGTCATAGTATGACAACTTTTGTTTTATATGTCATTATTAAAAGTTTAACCGTTGGCAGATTCGAGACTGCCCATATGGGTATGGTCGGAATAATTTTAATTTTCATAAAATCACTGAATATTGATAAGCGTGCAGTGGTAGTTTGGAATAGAATATCTGAAAATGCTTTCGAAATTCGGATTCACAGTTCAATTCCAAGAATATTTTCTGTTATAAGGTTGCTGTAAAGTTTAACGCAATCCCTATCTCAGATGCATAATGGTAGATGCCGTCGAAAAAAAACTAATTTTTTCAGAATTTCGTAGGTTTAAGTGACAATTTACTCCATTCCTAATTCATTGAGCGCTGAATGTTTTCTATGCCTGCATGCAGCAAGCATAGCACGAAAACTTCTGTTTTATACGTCATTATCAAAAGTTTAACCCTTAGCATATTTAGGAGTTCCCATGTGGGTATAGTCGGAATAATTGTTATTTTCGTAAAATCAATCCCTGAATATATTGGTAACCATGCAGTGGCCTTTCAGTGGTGCTGCACGAAGCCGCAAATAGTTAAGGTTGAAAGTTCATCAAATAGACAAATATAATACCTAACTCAGCCGGTGACATGTAAATAATGAATGGAAAAGTCGTTGAGTTGAGAATAAAGTAGGGAAGAATCGTGCCCTCGGTTTCCACCTGATCCACGGTATTTCCACGCGGTCTCGGCACTTGACAAAGATACTAAACTGTCGGGCAGGGACAGTAGGAAACATTCTGAGAATATCAAGTTGCTGCCTTGCATTATCGGAACATAATTGGAATATATCCGACATTGTATCTGTCGGATATATTCGAATTATGTCCCGATCACTTCACCCCGACTGTCCGCATGGGGGGACCATGACGCCGTGTACTAAGGCATACTGCACGTCGATGGTGCGCATGTCTTCAACCAATCTAACCCTGTCTGTGCTACAGTGCGGAGGCACTATGTTGGTGAGCTGGCAGCTGCTCGTCATTGCTCGGTGGTTCTCTCTGGGTACTCCGACTTCCTCCACCCATACAACTGTCACCGACATAATATGACCTTGGCTGTTAATGTGTCGTTGAAACCTAATAAATAAATCCAGTACCAGTTTTGCTCGTACAAATATTAGTACTGTCAGACAAAATTCATTTTCTGATTAATTTCGTACTTTTCTGTACTCACCTTCCCTGAGTAAGATTGGTGCACCTTTTCAATCTCAGATTTAACCCTCAAGCACAACGAAAGTGAGAATAAGTGTACCATTTGGAAATACCCAAATTATCCAACTTTGGTTACTCTCTACTATCATTTTGGAATGGGTTAATTTGAGACACTTTGCTTTGCTATATGCAGAGATGTTTAATCAATAAATCCGGCTTTAGTTTTGTTCTGCGACTTAATGAAACATGTGCTTTGGTCACTTAAAAATAGCACTGTCTGCAAAAAAAATGACTTTGAGTGAATACTCACTTGTCCACAGACAAAAAGGAAAGAGCTCTTTGAGCTTTCCATAACTGCTTTCAAAAATCAATGGGGAACAAATTTTGTGTTATATGTTTTGGTGTTCCGTGTTATCCAACACCAGTTTGGCCGTACAGATATGAATACCGCCAGGAAAGAAAGCACATTTTCTCAGTGGTAGGCTGTTTGACTTCTATGATAGAGGTCCCGAGTTTGATCCCTATCTGGGACGACCCACGTAATGTCCTTGGGCAAGGCACTTTATCCCAGTTGCCAACATGGGGTCACGATGATGCCATGTACTAAGGCGTACTGCATGTCAGTGTTGCACATGTCTTCAACGGCTGGTACCCTGCTTCAGCGGAGCTTGAACATAATTAGAATATTGAGCTGACAGTTGCTCGTCGATGCTTGGTGGATCGCTGGGTCCTCCGACTTCCCCGTAAAACTGTCACGGTTATGATTAGCCATTGTGGATAAGTATGTGACCGCTAACACCAATAAATAAATACCGTCAGGGAAACCCTCTATGAAATCCTTCTGTCAATAAATAGCAAAGTAGTAATGTAATGCAAGAAAGTAGTAATGTAATGCAAGAAATATTAACAAGCTGTTCAACATCCCTTTAATCAACTCATTTTGACTTGAACTGTACACATCACTGTGTATACTAGCTCTCTAGATGGTTTAAACCATATCAAATAAACAACTAATTTGTGCGTGAGAGTAAACTCATATTACATGTATTTCATTGTATCTGAAACAGATATGTTGGAAAAATTGTGAAATCATGGAGTAGGAAGCTTACCCTCGTTTGTTGACAAATCCCACACATTCACAAACAGACAGAATGGTAGAGCATAAATTAATTATTGATATTTAAGGTCACTTTCAGCATCTACAGCTATATCATGACCATAATATAGGTATTTATTCAAGTCCAGGTATTCATTGCATAGGCGTACAGGGCTATTTTTCAGGAAGGGGGGGGGGGGGGGGTTGAACCCTTTTAGTCCGAAAAAGTTGAATATCAGGAGGAAATGCCCCCCCCCCCCCTCCCTCCCATTGAGTACCTGGTGAGAACCACCGAACAATGGCAAGCGACTCAAACTCCCCAACATACTAACTCCACAAAAGCAGGGTTAGCATTGGTTGAAGACAAGTACACCCTCAAAGTACCCTTAGTACACTAGTACACATCGCCATTACGCCCACCCCCCCCCCCCCCCCCCCCACGTGGGAAATTAAATTGGGATGAAGTGTCTTGCTCAAGGACGCAATGTGGTTGCCACAGGCGGGATTCGAACCGAGGACTTCTTGGATTGCAACAATCATCTCTACCTTCAAGTTCTGAGCCACCGTGCTCCCGTAATATGCAGTAATAGAACTCTTTATATGTACCTGTGTGATTATAAATGAATAATATTAACGTGGATACGGTTCCACTGAATCAACTTGTACAGTATAATGGTCAGTTTAGTTTACTTGCTACTTCCAAGTGATGAGATAGGAAAACATTTTGTGTGGAAAACTAAAATGTTTTGTGGTCATTTCTGGCAACTAAATTGTCCGAAATTTTCTGGCATATTGGCTGAAAAATCCTCTCCTTCCTGACTCAGGGGTGGGTTGGGGCACAGTCCTTCATGAAACCCCGGCCCGTACGCCCATAATTCATATGTACTAATTTTTTCCAAAGCACAAAGGACATCGCTTGTTTTGCTTTCTATGAAAATATTCTGTAATTATTGAAGATCAAATTTTGTGTTAAATGTTTTGGTGTCCTGCTGTATCTCGTTTTGGCTGCATAAAAACTGGTAGCATCACAAAAACTTTGATTCCCACTAAATTTTCTGTTTTCAAAACTGATCGATAGTTTTGTGTACAATACAGTTTGCCTTTTCACATTAAAATGTTGGGAAAGCCCGTAATTTGTCCAACAAATTACAATTCTCAAGTTATTTATTGGTGTTTAAGGTCACATATTTCTGCACAATGGCTAACCATGACCGTGACAGTTTTACGGGTGGAGGAAGCCGGAGTACCCAGAGAGAACCACCGAGCAACGGCGAGAAACTGTCAGCTCCCCAACATACCAACTCCACACAAGCAGGGTTAGCATTGGTAGAAGACAGGTGCACCATCGACGTACAGTACGCCTTAGTACACAACGTCACCGTGACCCCACGTGGGCAATGGGGGTGAAGTGTCTTGCCCAAGAACACAACGCAGTTGCCGCAGGTGGGATTCGAACGGAGGACCTCTCGGCTTGCAGCCTGGACCTCTACCAACTGAGCCACCGCGCCCCCTTTTGGCCCTGATAATTCTAATAGAACAGTCTTGTGCTTTCCAGGGGGGGGGGGGGGGCGAAGGTGGAGGATATGAGGGACCGGGTAGATGATATTGTGGCAGGGTCAGGATCGGATCCAGTGGTGGGGTGGTCCAAGTGGGGACCAACAACATCAGGGAGAGAAGGTTAGTAAGTTTGGTGGAGTCGTACAGAGGTTTAGTCAGCAAACTGCTCAGTGAGAATGCAAGAGTAGTGGTATCCGGGGTCCTTCCTGTCTTAGGGGATGGGGACGAACGGAACTCAAGGATTTTGGCGCTGATTCAGGAGTTGGAGGACTACTGTGTTGACCTGGGAATACCCTTTATCGACCATTGGGACACGTTTTGGGGCAACGCCAGCATGTACGGGCGCGACGGACTGCATTTTAGCAGGATGGGGACACGGGTATTGAGGGACAAAATTCTACGGGTAGCGGAGCCTTTTTGGGGAAGAGCAGGATGGGGGTGGGGGGACACAGGTGGGGTGAGCAAGGGGACAGAATATGTTTACCAGGGCTAACGCCAGAAAACAATGGGATCAGTAGGCGGAAGCCAATGCATCTCGGTACCCTGAATGTGGGTTATAGCAAAATCCAGGGTCTCCACCGGAAAGTAAGTGAAATTGCTACATTGATCGAGGCAGGGGACTTAAGTGAGACGTGGTTAGGACACGAGGAACGGGTAGACCAAGTAAGGGGGTGCGTGTGGATAGGTGAAGGGCGAACGGAAGGCCAGAAAAACTCAATTTTATTCAATTTTGTCATAGAAAAGTCCCAAAAGAGTAGAGAGGAAGCAAAGTTACATTCACAAAAAGGGGGAAAAAGACGGTTTGGATAATTATCGAGGGATCTCTGTCAGTAGCAACATTGGAAAAGTTTTATGTAAAGTCCTGTTTGGGAGATTAGAGGAGGTGATTGAGGAGAAAGGTTCCAGAATGGCTTCAGGAAGGGAAGGAGAGTCACTGACATCTTTTCACGCTATCCCAAATGATAGAATCTGCAAAAGCAAAAAAGAAAAAGATGTTTATGGCCTTTTTGGATGTTAAAAAGGCATACGATAGAGTATGGAGGGAGGGTATGTGGCGAAAGCTTGAGGCTCTGGGCTTGGGAGGCGAGTTTGTTGGAATTCAGAAAGCATTATATAAAGATGTACAGAGTGAACTTAGCCTGGGTAACATTACAGGGGTGTATTCTTTCGCCAATTCTTTTTGCATTGTACGTCAAAGGTTTAGGAGATGAACTCCTGCGCAACGACGAGGGGTTAGCAGTTGGGGACTAAGATCCCAGGGCTATTTTCTGCAGGCGATATGGTGCTAGTGTCAGAAAGCGAAGAGGGGCTAGTGAAAATGCTGGGAAATATGGGAACAAATGGAGACTCTGACTAAATGAAAGCAAAAGTAAAGTTATACCCGTGGTCCGTAAAGTGGACCTTACTCGAAGGTGGAGAGTGGGGGAGTTTTATATTCCTAAAGGTAGCAGCAAACTTCTTAGTGTAGGAGAGACAGATGACTACGAGTATATGGGGGTAAATATAAACATCACAGGAAGAGGCATCTACCGAAACCACACAAATAAACTGATTCTGAAGGGGAGGCGAATCCTTAACCAAATGAAACTTATAGGGAGAAACAGTTTCAATAAGGTTTTCGTGGGGAAAACCATTTGGGAAATGGTGGGTATGCCAAGTATGACATATAGTACGGAAGTGGTACCCCTAAACCAAACGGCTGTAAAGAGCTTGGAAACCCTGCAGAACGATGCAGGCCGATGGATAACGGGGCTGAGTAATGCCGCAGCACTAGAAGAAGCATTCAGGGGTGAGCTTGGGTGGATGAGGATCAACAGGATAGACTTATTGAAACTCGGTTATCCTAAATATTTGGTAAATCTCGACACCCGATGGTATAAAGTAATGTTCCAGGGTATTTTCAACTGAAATATCAAGACAGGGTGGATGGTCCAAGTGAGGGAGCTAATAAAGAATTACTCACTGGAGTTCTCGGACCTAGACGTAGGAACAACCCATGGTAACACAATCGTCAGAGAAAGGGTCATGGAGGACGGTAACCTTAATTGGCGAGAGGGGGTCAAATCAAGGAGGTCTTTGGGTGGCCTGCGTGAGAAAGAGAAGACTGGTTTTGAAGAGTACCTTGGTGGCATCTTTGGGGGGGGGTCACTGTTGTTCAAGCTGAGGTCGCGGTCCCTGGAGCTGAAGGGAACAATTGGGAAAAAGAACGAAAAGGAGTGCCAGATGTGTGATTGAGGCGTGGTGGAGACCCTGGAACACTTTCTTCTAGAATGCCCAAAATACCCTCTAAAAGAATAATATTCACTGGGAGTATAGTGGGGAAGTGGGATGGGTGAACGAAGGACATGATGTGGTTAGTGAGTGGCTCAAATGAGGGGGTTAATATGCTAATCGACGAGATTGGGAAGAATGGGGTAAGGGATATCATCAAGCAGTTCGTCTCTGAATGTTGGGAGGAGAGAAGACGCGTGGGTATGGGGAGGCAGTTGGGAGCACAGGGGTAACCGAGGCCTTCTCTCCCGAGAGCCGCGACAAATCAGCGGCCGGTCAAAGTGTTATTATTATCACAGTTGCTGCACTCCCTAGAAAAATGGTCTATGGGCATTGATGTTAACTTACCAGCACATGTGGTCTACATGGACTTTATGAAAGCCTTCGACACAGTCCTGCATAAGATACTACTACACAAAGTTAAGAGCTACTTGATACAAGGGGATACAGCTGGCTGGATAGAAGACTTCTTGTCAAGTAGAAAGCAAAAAGTAATTGTGAACGGAGTCCAATCATCAGAACACTCTGTCATCAGGGAATCCCACACTGTCACAGGGTAGTGTGCTTGGCCCGATAGTATTTGTAATAGACATCAATGTACTCATGTTTGCCGATGACACTAAAGTTTTCAAATATATTAAAACCGAAAGACAAATGTAGAACTCCAGTCTGATCTGAATAAGCTCCAAGAATGGTCCGATTGCTGGCTTATGAAATTCAATCCAGACAAATGGGTGGCCATGAATATTGGCTGCAAGCGATTTAAACCAGAATACACACTCAAAAGACAACATGGAAGCCTGTGTACACTAAAAATTGTCCAGGAACGAAAAGACCAGTGGCGTCATGCCAACGGTGCACGGGGAGGGGGGGGGGGGGGCAATATTTTCGGTGAAGGCCTGGGAAGTGCCATTTCCGGCAATCTGGGAGGAATTTTTTGCCAAACTTTTGGGGCACGCTACGCGCCAACCGATGGTTGCGCTCCGCTTAGATGGTGTTACCGATCCCCCCCCCCCCCCCGATTTTTCCATAGCGAGACGCCCCTGAGAAAGACATTGGAGTTATAACAGATGGCAACCTGAATTTTGACAAGCACATAAATGAGAAAATATGTATCAGCTTTCTTGCTTTCTATCGGATACACCATCAACTATGTTGTACTTTGTATCTCTTGAAAAGTTGAACAAATAAATATTGTTTAAATTAAATGAGAAAATAAACAAGGCAAACTCATTCTGTTACTGTTCTGTTACTGTGTGGTGGTAATACAATTGTGTTACAGAAAGAAATCGGAGATCGAACAGCAAAAACAAAACTCGAAAAACTCGAACTTTTATGAATTTATTTATTTATTGATTTTTAAGGTCACATATTTATGCACAATGGTGACCGTGACAGTTTTACGGGTGGAGGAAGCCGGAGAGAACCATCGAGCAACGACGAGCAGCTGCCAGGCTGCCAGCTCCCCAACATCGTAACTCCGCACTGCAGCACAGGCAGGGTAAGATTAGTTGAAGACATGCGTACCATCGACGTGCAGTACGCCTTAGTACACGGCGTCATCGCCCACGCGGGCAGTGGAGATGAAGTGTCTTGCCCAAGGACACAACGCGGTTGCCGCAGGTGGGATTCGAACCGAGGACCTCTCGGCTTGCAGCCTGCACCTCTACCTACTGAGCCACCGCGCTCCCGAACTTTTATGAAATTTGGTGAAAATAATTAGAAAGGACAATGGCACAAAATCTTTTACACTCTGTAGTTTACTACAAAATAACATGAAAGGGAATACTTATCAGCTGGTCCAAAACTATTGTTCAGTGAAGGCCAGTTGCTGGTGTCATGAAGATTTCCAGCTGGAATTATAATGTTCTAGAATGTTCTACAAAAACAGTATCTAATGAATTGTAATAGAATGTTCAGTCAGAAAAGTTCACTCGAAAATCCAGCACTGTCCAATAAATTCTAACAAACATTGTCAAAATTCAACAAATATTGGCCCAACGTGTAGTTTTAAATAATAAAATAGGTCCTGGTTAACCATATTATCCTCTTCAAAATATGGAAACACTTTTCCTCTAACAAAAATGACTCACAAATCACAAAAATATTTCTCGGGATACCAGTCTCAGCTGCTTTTCAAGCCAATTAAATTTAGTATATAGAGCACTGTCAAATTATAAACCCCGTTATTCAATGAATGCTGAACGTAAAGTATGTCACTTCTTAATGCCATGTATGTGAGAATGAATGAATGAAATTGTTTTGCACGCCGAAGGCGCGCAGGGACGCTGTAGAGCAAGCCCCTTTCGACCCTCAGTGACTGTTTAAGATCTGGTAGTTGCATGTCAAGGCATGTTGAAGGAGGAAAAGGTTCGGGTACTCAGCAGTTGTCACTGACTAGAATATCAATAGAGCTGGGTTGACTCTGTGTAGGTCGTTGACTGAACCCTCGGGTGAGGAGTGCGAGAGGGGGTCCTCTCACAAAGGTGCTACCTCTCCCCGACTTTAACATTGCCTGTTTTTGCTTTTGATCAGGTTAGTTGTTTGTGATGGCTAACTCAGGTGAGTTGTTTCTAGGCGTTTGTGGGGGGCATATTTTGGGGGTTTTGTCTACTGGCGCAGATCTCACTAAGTTTTGGTATTAGATTGCTGCCCTCGATCTGTTCTAGGTTTTTGGCAGCTAGCGTGGCTAGGCGGTCTTTGATGGTTGGGATTTTGGCCCTTTTGTAGAGAAGTTTTATGGGAGTGTCGTATGGGACTCTGGGGGCTATTCTCAGTGCTTGGTTCTGGACTCTTTGGAGCTTGGCAATGTTGCTCTTGTTGGTTTCCGACAGGACAAGGGCCCCGTATTCAATTACAGGTCGTACGAAGGCCTTGTACAGTTCAAGTAGTACAGTTTCGTTTGCCCCCCCCCCCCCCCCCCCAGGATGTACCCCTTAGCATTTTAGTAAGTTTATTCGTTTGGTTGCTGTAGTGGCTTCGTTATTGGTATGTTTTGTAAGGCTGAGTCTCGAGTCGAGGGTAATTCCCAGGAATGTTGCTTCAATGCACCATTGGAAGGGTTTTGCCTTTTAGTTGGAGATCGAAGTCACGGTTTTTCCTCCTGTTGGGGAAGGTTATTCTTTGGGTCTTGTTTATGTTCAGTTTGATTCTCCATTTGTCGCACCAGTGTTCAAGGTCGGCTAATGCGCTTTGGAGTGATTTTTGGAGGGGGAGGGGTTGGCTGTTGGAGTCCCATAGGCCTTTATCGTCCGCGAATTGTGAGATTTGGACACGTTCCGGGGTGATGTTGAGGTCATTTACGTATATTATGAACGGGAGTGGGCTGAGTACTGACCCCTGGGGCGTGCCGGCTACGAGGGGGATGCTTTTTGACGCTTCACTGTTGAGTCTTACTTTGATCTCTCGATCGTTCAGGAAGGAGGAGAGGAGTCTATGTAATTTTTGGGGAGGTCGAGTTTAATGAGTTTGTATCTAATGCTGTTGTGCCAGACCGAGTCCAATGCTTTCTCAACGTCAAGCAAAATGGCGGCGCCTAGGTTGTTATCGATGGCGTTTTTCATGAGTTCTACAAGGCGATAGATGTGCTCCATGCCTTCCTTGCGGTGCCTATAGGCTCTTTGCCAATCACTGAAGAAGTTAGTCTCCTCGAGGCTGCTCCTAAGCCGACCGGCAAGGATTCTTTCAAATGCCTTGCCGATGCAGCTAAGGAGGCTAATTGGTCGGTAGTTGGCTTGTTTGGTGAGGTCTTTATCGGGTTTGGGTATCATGACCCTGAAGGTCGTTTTCCAGAACTTTGGAAAGCAGCCATGGGTGAGGCACGCGTTGAATAGGATTTCTAGCCTAGCTTTGTAGGAATTAGGACTTTGTTTGAGGATTTTATAGCGGACTTCATCCTATCCCGGTGAGGAAGAGCTTTTACATTTTTTTATCGGTTTTTGTTTCAAATTACTTGTTATTAGAAGGGCTACTCCTCCGTGGATGGTGTGGGAGCGGTCCCGTCCAATAACATTAAATCTGCTAAATGAAAAGCTTCTTTGATAACGTAACCAGGTTTCACAGATTCCCAGGACGTCCATGTTTTTAAAGTAATTACTGATTTGGAGTTTTTTGTTATACACGCAGCGGGCATTCCATACTGCTAAATGGAGCTTATCCATGATCAGGCTTTTAATTAGTCGGGGGAGCTTATGTGGTGCTAGACTGGTCGGATTAATTGTTGTTTTGATTGATAGCGGCTTTGATCAAGGTATAGGAAATCTGGGTTTTGAATAATATGGATGCCGACCTGCTGACATCTTGACAGATGTTCGCCAGGTCGGCATTCAGATGATTTTTTAAAACCTCATGTAGGCTTCCTGCGATGAGGGAGCACAGTGGACATGGGGAGGAGGCGTTAACAGGTTTGTGAGGTCGACCCTCTTTAGTTCCGCGCTTGTTTTTACTTTTTTGTAATGGGGGCACCCTTTATAATTACTGGTGCGCTCCCCTTGGCAGTTAGGGCATTTAAGTGCAGCTGGCTTGCACGCGCTGGAGATGTGATTTTCTCCGCACTTCACGCATTTCAGCTGCCCTCTGCAGTTACTGTCTATGTGGCCAGATTTCTGGCATTTATGGCACTGTACAGGTGGGGGAGGGGGAGGGGGGGTAGCATGATACCCTTCGGTAGAGTGTCTTCTACCGTTTCTGGTCACCCCCTGCTCTATTATTTTTAATTTTCTCTCTCGACTGGGACATTTCACCTTGAGTTTCCACGTAGATTTGCCCGTGGCTTTCGAGGTGAACCCGTCCCAGCTGCAGCCTGGGACACTAGCGCCTATGGTGTCTTTGGGTGTGTCAGGGTGAACCCTGGTCACTGCTACAAAGAATTCTTTACCGTTTTGTGGTTGGGGGCCTTATCCCCCTTGCGTGTGCCCTCTTCCTCCTTTTTATTGTTGGGGTTGGCAGGTGATTGCTGTACCGCCCTGGCGTAGCTCATTACTGGTTTAGGTTTTTGTGCTATCGACTCGGCATCTCCAGAGGTAGGAGCAGATCCGCAGTTTTCTAATTGTTGTTTATGTAGGCTTAGGCTCGGGCCTGATATGGAGGAGTTGATAGATCGAGGTGTTTTGGATTTTTAGCTCAACTTGACAAAGTCAAACTGGGCTATTGCCATCACTTCTCGTCCGTCGGCGTACGTACGTAAGGCATGCTTATTTGGAGTGACCTCTAAATAGGAGCTATTGATTTTCTTCCATTTCCATCAAAAAATGTTGCCGCTGGCAACAACCTTTGAACTTAGTTTTGTCAGGCATTAATATATTCCTTTGGCATGCACACCAGGGCACATTTATGATCATATTGGTTTGAAACTTTGTATGCTTGTTTGGGGTTACCTCTGGAGGGGAGCTATCGATTTTCTTCGATTTCTGTCAAAATATGTTGCCACTGGCAATGATCTTCGATAAACTTAATGCAGTTATGCATCAATATTTCCCTTTGGCACACCCAGCATGCACATTTTTAACCAGATCACTTTGAAACTTCGTATGCTTGTTTGGGGTGAGCTCTAGATTGGAGCTGTCGATTTTCTTCCATTTCCATCAAAAACTATTGCCGCTGGCAACGTTCTTGGAGCTTAGTTAAGTCAGACCTCAATGTTTCCCTTTGTCACACCCTATAGGGCACATTTATGATTGAATTGTTTTGAAACCTGGCATGCGTATTTGGGGTTACCTCCAGATGGGAGCTATCGATTTTCTTCCATTTCCGTCAAAAAATGTTGCCGCTGGCAACGTTCTTAGAACTTAGTTAAGTCAGACCTCAATATTTCCCTTTGGCATACCCTACAGAGCACATTTATGATCATATTGGTTTGAAACTTTGTATGCTTGTTTGGGGTTACCTCTGGAGGGGAGCTATCGATTTTCTTCGATTTCTGTCAAAAAATGTTGCCACTGGCAATGATCTTCGATAAACTTAGTGCAGTTATGCATCAATATTTCCCTTTGGCACACCCTGCACGCACATTTTTAACCAGATCACTTTGAAACTTCGTATGCTTGTTTGGGGTGAGCTCTAGATTGGAGCTGTCGATTTTCTTCCATTTCCATCAAAAACTATTGCCGCTGGCAACGTTCTTGGAACTTAGTTAAGTCAGACCTCAATGTTTCCCTTTGTCACACCCTATAGGGCACATTTATCATTGAATTGTTTTGAAACCTGGCATGCATATTTGGGGTTATCTCCAGATGGGAGCTATCGATTTTCTTCCATTTCCGTCAAAAAATGTTGCCGCTGGCAACGTTCTTAGAACTTAGTTAAGTCAGACCTCAATATTTCCCTTTGGCATACCCTACAGGGCACATTTATGATCGAATTGTTTTGAAACCTGGCATGCTTATTTGGGTTGATCTCTAGATGGGAGCTGTCGATTTTCTTCCATTTCCTTCAAAAATGTTGCCGCTGGCAACGATCTTTGAACTTAGATTAGTCAGGCATCAACATATTCCTTTGGCACGCCCTACAGGGCACATTTATGATCAGAATGGTTTGAAACTTGGTATGTTTGTTTGGGTTACCTCTAGATGGGAGCTATCGATTTTCTTCAATTCCTGTCAAAAATGTTGCCTCTGGCAATGACCTTCAATGAACTTCATGCATTTATGCATCAATATTCCCCTTTGGGGCAGCCTGCAGTGTACATTTTTGACCGGATCGCTTTGAAACTTGGTGTACTTGTTTGGGTTGACCTCTAGATGGGAGCTATCGATTTCGTTCCATTTCCATCAAGAATGGTTGCCATTGGCACTGACCTCTGATGAACTTAGTAAAAACTAAAGTGCAGTTAAGCATCAATATTTCCCTTTGACACACCCTGCAGGTCACATTTATGATTGGATCGCTTGCAAACTTGGTGTGCTTGTGTAGGGTACATCAGTATGGGAGCTGTCGATTTTCCACCATTTCTGTCAAAAAATGTTGCCGCTGGCCTTTGAACTTAGTTTAGTCAGACCTCAGTATTACCCTTTGACACACCCTTCAGGGTACATTTACTGATCGGATCACTTTAAAATTTGGTATGTGTATTCGGGGTGACCTCCATATGCGAGCTATTGCTTTTTTCATTTCCATAAAAAATTATTGTCGTTATCACCAGCCTTTGAACTTACTGCATTTGTGCAGCAACTTGTCCCTTTTGCACTCTCTGTAGGGTATATTTATGAATTTCCATAAAAAAGAGAGACCGAAACTTTGCCACAAGCAATGACCTTCAAACTTTGTGCATTAACATCTTCCTTTGGCATGCCTCAGAGGGCACATTCATAATCAGGTTGTTTTGAAACATTGTATGCTTATGCAGGGTGCCAAAGATAGGAGCTATTGATTTTCTTTTCATTCCATCAAAAACTGTTGCTGTTAGCAACAATCTTTGAATTTATCGCATTTGTGTATCAACATTCTTCTTTGACATGGCCTACATGCCACATTTATGATAGGATTGTTTTTGAACTTAGTGTGCTCATTAGGCAAGGCCTTTAGATAAGAGCTATTGATTAGCATTCATTTCTGTTAAAAAAGTTGCCATTTACAATAACCTCTGAACTTACTGCATTTGTGTATCAGCATTCTTCCTTTAGCCAGTCTTACAGTTTACATATAAAAATGGATGGAGTACTCTGACGTTGTGTACACACAATGCTGTTATGTTGAAATTTGATACCAATGATATTCAATTTTGCCATTTCACTTATAACTTAACAAGTTCTAGTTTGTTAAGTTGGGCTACAGTGTCATTGACACTTTCATTTGGATCTTCTATCCACAGTTTGGTAGAAGCCTTCCTCGGTCTGCACTTCCTCCAGCTCAGGCTCCAGATCCCGAGTGTCCGTCTTCCTCTTTATTGAGGTACCTTTAAGGGTATTTATCATTTGGAACAGCGTAGGTCCAGAGTTGTCCAAATCTAGCGGGTTAGAGTTTTCTAGTGACTTGGTACCTTTGGCTGCTGTTGTGCTTGTAGAGGAAGGTTCAGCGTGGACCTCGGCCACTACCGTTATCTCCGTGAGAGGAGATCCTGATGTTGGTAGAGAAGTCCCGGCTGAGACCTCAATTGGGCTGATTGTCTGAGGGTTGCCTCCTGGGGCAGAGACCCTATCTACCAGGAGATTAATTTTAGAGTTTAGAGTTCATCCCATTTAGACACGCGAGCTCAGACTGAACTGTTTTACTTGGTCCAAGGTGGCATGATGCTTTGCGTCGGCTTCTTTCTTGGAGGCCTGGTACCTGGCTTCTGCCTCTTCCCTTTGGGTGACCAGGTCTCTTCTTAATTGGGCAATAATTTCCTGTTGCTTGTTATATCTATTTTCACCACCCTCAGCGAGTTGTTTCTTCCACTCAGCTCTCTCTTTCTCCCATTCTTCGGAGTTTCCCTTAGGGCGCTTGGCATGAGCCCCCCCCCCCCCCCCCCCCCCGGTTTCGGGTGATGGCGCTTGCCCCGGTCCCCTTACAGTGGGTAGATATGTTAGAAGCTTCACTAACCTGTCTGCATTTGCTGTTAATACCTGAGATGGATTCTCTTTTGGCTTTTGGTTGGTCATTTTCCTTCTCTTTTTTTCTGATTTCCTTAATGCTGATGGGTCTGTCTTAAAAGTGATGCTGTTTTGATTGTCCATGTTGTTAGAGGTGTTGATAGAGGTGCTAATTGCTGCTTGCTGTATGTGAGAGGAATCTGAGTTTGTTCACATAGTAATTAAATGGAAAGTACCAGAAAGAGAAATTTCTAGACTGTTCTTTTGTACCACTAATTCCCGGTTGGCTCAGTCAAATCATCCCATTGACTTTCTAGTTTACTGGTGCTAATTGCAAGTAAACAATTGCCTCAGTTAAGCAATCAGAGAGCTAAAAAAGTATTTCCTGTATGACAGTAAACACCATAGATACATGTAGGTGTAAAAACTTTGGTTTTCGTGGGTATCTAACAGGCTGGGGCGAGTACTCAGAAAATCTGTGAGTAGAGTAAGAGTACTGGGGAAATGTACGAGTACAAATCCTTACATGTAAAATAAATAACACTTAGTTTAAACAATATTTATTTGAAAAATATGTTATATGTATATACAATATACAATATCTAAAATACATGTCACAGCAAAGAAAAATCAAAGTTAACAAATTAATATACAGCGGTATATAATATAACAAATATGTTGGTTCAATAATTGCCGAGGAAAGGAGGGATTCGAAGGTAAGCTTATACCTTATGTAAGTCGTATCCTGGCGTCTGTATCATTTACCTCATCTAGGGGGCATAGTAGGGAAGATAAACTAACCTATTGCTGTCTGGTAGCCAACCTTGAACGCCCTTTCTAATTATGCTGATTTAGTTGATTATAAAACTAGCCGTACACCCCAAGGCCCAGGGCGGGACGTCGCATCCCCACTCGCACAACCAAATCCATCTACATTCACGAAGAATGTTCACAGAAGCAATTGCAGGTGAAGAGGCCCGACGTCCCCGCCCAGAGCGGCGGAAGTGTGGGAGCATAACTAACTCCATTCATCAACAAAATAGCGGACGGGGCACAGACCGCTAAACAACGACATACGAGATTCGGTTTAAACTTGACGTGAAGAAGAACTGAATAAATAAAGAAATATGAGGAGTGAGGAAGGAGGGGACCATCTTGAATACACGAAGCGTAACGTTCCATTCATAAATTCATAAGAAAATAACCGTTGTGCTTTCAATGAAGTGTCCGGCATACACTGGCATATAACACTTGATATACCATATATCTTTTATTGCCGTGAAATACTTAATACGGACCAGTACATTGCATGTCAATATTTACATAGGTATAAAAAATATTCTCTTATATTTCACAATAAAAATAAGTTACTCTGTCTCTGAAATACCATAAATGGTTTCAAACGATATGTCACAACTGCAATTATTAAGTTAATGTACAGTTAAAATTGAATAATTGTGACCCATTTGGGAAATGAGCTCAATATGTTTTGAAAAAGGGGTTGTTATTTTTTTCTTTTTAAATCGTAACTAAGATAATTCAAAATTGATGACATCTTGCCACAACTTCAAATATAACGGACACTTTTCAAGTCACCTAATCATTAGCTCAATGTGTGTGGAGTGAACGTTGGCAAGGAATATATCAAGACTTGAGTTGTTTTCATAATAATGTTGTCATAATTACATGAATTTACATCAAATAAAAATACTGTTGTCTGCTTAATAGTACCAGGGAATAATAAAACAATCTCCTTATGCCTCTTACATGCCAATTCCTTTGTCTTCTCCTGGTTGGTAAGAGACGTGAAATACCCGATAGAACAATAGACAAGGTGCTCGTGACGTCACTTGAACACCTGTACTCACTTACCACACCTGGGTCCGTGCGTTCTGTGAATTGGCGTGTAAGTAAGTTACTAACCTCCATGTCGGTATTCGTGAATTTGAACAACCTGCCAGCGTGCTGTAACACCTCGCCGCTTCGCGGCTCGGCGTCACATACCGCACGTTGGCAGGTTGTTCAGATTCATGAATACCTCCAGCTCAGTTAGTAACTATTACTTACTTGGTTTCTACAAACACTTTTAAAAACTTAATTAGTATGCTTGTTCATCGCATGCAAGTTATAAACCAGATTGCTGGTCAGGTCATTGTTGACAGACCAGAATTAACTTTATAATACTGGCTATGGTATGCTTGGCTAATTAATCGGTACAAACCAAGATAAATCAAATCAAGACTTGAGATTAACAGCTCACAGTTCATTGAACAATTATATTGATGAAGAATGCTGATCTGTGTCAATGAAGGAACGGTTCCGTGACAACTCGTCCTCGAGACAGATAGAAGGACAAAATATACAAAAATCAGCCCAAAATTACTCGTACAAAAATGAGACCGCAATCGTTATCAAAGTATAGGGGGTAGAGGCCCCAAAATAAGCGCAATCTGGTCATAATGGTGTACACAATGTATGTCCGACGCTTGGTACCGATATTTTAACGTTAACCCATAAGATTCCACTTTTAATGTACATCGCGATATCCGTCTTGCGGTCTCACTTTTCCGCAACTAGGTGCAATGAGACGGTTCGGGGTCAATTCGGCCTTGAGTCGATTCGGCCTGAGTCGATTTTAATACAACTTCTTCTTTACATTCTGTATTTATTTGTTGCTTTTATTACTGTTTTTCAACTTGTCTTTGTATATGTGTACGATATGGAATACATTACAGATAAAAGTTCAAGTGGTTGTTGTTTTTTGTCCCAATATGATCTAAAGTAAAATCCCATTCAACTTACCTTGGGGGCAGAATCGACTCAAGGCTGAATCGACTCGGGGCCGAATCGACTCAAGGCCGAATCGACCCGTTCCCAATGGGATCTCTTTGATTTGACCCCCCCCCCCCCCCAGGGTCTCCGCCACGCCTAAATAACACATCTGGCACCCCGTTTCACTTGGCAGACCCACCATTTTCCAAATGGTTTTCCCCACGAAAACCTTATTGAAACTGTTTCTCCCTATATGTTTATTTGGCTTTTCTTTTCTACCCTTTATGACCGATAACTTCCCGATTTTCGAAAATGGGTCGACTTGTCCCGGGCCGAGTTGTCCCGAGGCCGAGTTGTCCAGTTCCCGACGGAACTAGGGCCTGGGAGCAAGCCTCTGTTGAACTGTTCAAAACAGGTATAATACATACATGTAGCTGGTAGAACATGGCATAATTCTGAAAAAAAATCAAATATTTACAAAGTACTCATAAAATACTTGGGAACACTGACCTTTTTTTCAAAGTAATGAGTACGAGTATTTGAGTACTTTGTCAAAAGGTACTTTGTCAAAAAAGTGGTACTCGAGTAGTACGAGTACTGAGTACTTTGGAACCAGCCCTGGTCTCTAATAATTTATCAAACCAGCAATAGGCTTTTTCAGCTTTCTCTCATTCAAAATATAGGAAATACTAATTAATTGTTTTACTTTTAACAAAGACATATCAATTCTGATATCCTCAATAGGGTCCCATAACACCATATCTGCTCTATGGTTTCTTTTGTTGATTAAAAACCTTTAAAAGTATGTAACGAGTCTTCCCAAAACTCTGGTATTCTCGGGCTTTCGTCAACGCACTCGTCCACATTTTAGTGTGACCGGTCGCGTTACGATGACCGTGCTTTCGGTAATTACATTCTCTACTTTTCTTTCGATGGACATTTCCTTGACGGAAAGCATCATCTTCATGTATCCCGTTGTATTATTCTGAGACATAGTGTGTTCTGGAGAGAGGATTTGATGGCAACTAGGAATGAAAGGTGCAAAAATAAATTGAGAACGAATATAGCATCATATACAAGCTGTCGACTTGAGACTCAGTCGATCTGTGAAACAATCCGTCGAATTACCACAGCACATGTATTATATATATATATATATTTAGTAGTTAAGGGGACGTCCAACCAAACTTTGGTCAAATTTCATGTCATTTTCTTTCAAGTCTAAAAAAGTCCCAAAATGAATAACTCCAATAAATTATATACCAAAATGCTTGGAATGAAACATTGAACATGTGGAAACTGAAATATGCCATGGAACTGCTGCCATGTGTAAATAGCACCACCTGAAAGTCTGCTGTGGCATAAGTAAGAGAACAAAATTTTTACAATAAAATACCTCAAAATAAAATAACAACTGTATTCTATAAATATTGAAGTACGTACTCGAAGAAATCTTTTCCTAATTCATGAAAGTAATAAAGATTGAGACCAAATGTTTTAAGTGGAGTGCTCACTGATTGAAGGAAGACATTTTCTTTTGTTTATGTTTTGATTTGGAGAGTTCAACAAAGGTCAACTTGAAGGAGTCCAGCAGAAGAAGTATGGAAGGACAAAAGAGTGTCTCCCAATATAAAGAGGTATGTGTTACTGTGGTGGTTTGGGAAGAAATAATGATATTCTCCTACGTAGAATGCACTGCAAAGTCATGCATTGTAGTTGAATAAATATATTTACAAACCCCGTGCACTGCAACCCCTTTTATCCCATGCATTAATTTCATAGTGATTAAATTGTTAAATTTGTCTGGTTTATCAATAAGTATAATAGCTTTGTTTACTCTTGGACACCAATACATTCATGATATCTGTTGGAGAAGAAATAAGGGTAACTGTAACCCAGACATGTTAACCTCCAGGGTAATTTTTCAGGGAACCTGAGGGTGATTTTCAGGGAAATGGGATGGATTTCAGGGAACAGTTCGCGCGGGGACAAAATAAAAGAAAAAACTTGTGAATTTTCAGCTCATGGACCACTATTAACACCAGGTTATATCCAGAACTAGTTGTCAACTATGCTGATGCATTTATGCTATGTTAGAGAATCATAAAATAACTGTTGATTTGCCCCCCCCCCCCCCCCGATCCTCTTCTTCATTAGCCCCCCCCCCCCCCCCCCCACCACCACCACCACCACCACCACCACCCACCCACACTGTCCCACAGAGCACCTCCACCTGTGGTTTGCTCTTATCAAAGTCTGCTTAGCTAATAATTTCCCAAGTCTGGAAATGTTAACAGGAAAAGATGTCCTAATATTCAGTTACTTCAAGAACATTGGAACTAAGAAAGTATCTTTATCAAACTTCATGCATGTGGGACGTTTGTGCCCTACACAAAACTTTTCTTTTCATGATTGAAACATTTTTTTTTAATTCCATTCGAAATTTTCTGGGTACAGATGGCCAACAGTTAACAGTTCTGTAGTCAACACAACAGAATGAATGTAGTCTTAGAAAATAATTTCATTGTGTTTAAATATGCAGTCATAATTTTTCGGCATCCTAAGCGACTTTAACCTACTTTTAAACTGTGCTAAATAGTTGTTGTTTACGTTTTGATTTTGGAAAAGGGATGAGAATTAAAGCTATTCTGTGAAGGAATAAATGAATATATATTATTTAATTCCATTTCATATATTTTAATTTCCAAAAACTGCATTTAAATGAAGGTGGAGTTTTCAATTTTTTGAAAGTAAGTCACCTATTTTCACTTCGACACTCGCACATTGATCATGAATCTACGAAGAAAAAACACAGAAATTCACATGAACACAGTTGAAATATATATCATAAAATACCCTTTTCTTAAATAAATTTAACTTAAATCCATATTTTACTGCTTTGTGGGTTTTTACCAGCGTTTGAAATGCATGTGATTTGACTCCGAACGTTTTTCATAAGTTACAACGGGAACGAAATATTTGACTCTTGTTTTCCGGGATTTTTGGTCCAAAACTGATTCCCGTCCGGGAGGCCGGGAACTACACTGAAATTCCGGGATTTTCCCGGGCATTCCGGGAGAGTTAACATGTCTGCTGTAACCTGTCACTGCAATAAACCATCTAATGTTCTTAAAAGTACATTGTTATTCAAAACACATCAAATCAACCTTACATAAGCATTATTGCATGTACTTTCCTCAAGGAGGCTTATTGGCATATTGAGATCAGAAGGGCACATCCAGAGGGTGTCACATATTTTTTTCAAGACGCAGTACAAAAAATTTCCCTGAGGGGGGGCTCTTCCTTGTATGCCGCTACCTCCGGCACTCAAGGCATATGCCTTTTATCTCAAAGTTTAATTTTCTTTTTGAAGATCCTGGCCACACATGTTCCAAACACTATCAGACAGGTTACCCTCCAAATAAGTGTATCTGCAAAAATCATGTTACATTGCAAAACTTTGTTTTTAGACTTTTAGTTCTGGACCTTTCATGCTTCTTACTTCCAACTATAACACTTAATTTATCGATTAATGGGTGAATAGAAAAGTCCTGCCATAATCAACATTTTGAGTTCCATAAGCCTTCAAAACAACTCCGATATAAGTGTCAAACATCAGATTGGTGGCTTTATACAGAATATCCATTAGGTTGATGCTTGATAAGTAATAGGAACAAAATCTTCACCAGAAAATTCTGTAGCAATACAATTGAGGGTATTAGCAGGCACTTTGCAACAAATTGTAACAAATCAACTAGTTATAAACAAAATTTTCTAACTCAAAAGAGTGAAAAAGTACCACAACTCTGAAAAAATTTGCGAAGAAACACATGCTACAGCAGCTACACAGGCATTGTTTCCCCCATGATGCTCGATCACAACACCAAATATCCTTCAAATTGGAGTAGCAGTGGTTGAGATACGAGGGAGAATGTTGGTACATGTAATGATGAATGGGTAAGACTAAGATTAAGTGGACAGTGGTCACCACTGCATGGCCCAAGATGCACCTTTGATTTTCCAACTTCCAGGTCTGGGGCATAATAATCGCAACACACCCACCTTATCAATTCATAATTTCAGTAAAATAAAAGAAATTATCAATTTTAATTAATTAATAGATGGTGGGAAATATTTGGTTTCCTTCGCCTTCTCGTACTCTTTATTACCACAAACAAAATCAGTTTGATGCCGACAAACGAAACTGAACGCATGTGGTCTGGTTAAAAAGTAACTCGGCATGAATAATGAAGAAATTGCGAATATTTCATGTATTTCATTTGTGTAAAAGCCAATTGCAGCTAATATTGACCGTGCATTCGATAATTCGTTTCGGTTTTGACCACACGGCCACGCTGACACTCAGTGACAGCGGTTATGTTTATTGTGATATGCAAATTGGGGGATGGTTTCTGGTGAAGGAGATTTGTCACATTTGTCAGTGTAAAACGGTGACAAAAGACACTGATCGACGCTTGTGATAGTATGGTTGGTTGCAAGAAAAAACTGAATTCTCAGCATCGTCAGTAGTAGTTAGGGGAGGCACTATAGCCCCAAAATCTGAAACTTATAGCCCCAAGATTTGTGAAACTTATAGCCCCAAGAACTTATAGACCCAACATGTATGCACTGGTGGCACAGTGCATACATGTTGGGTCTATAAGTTCTTGGGGCTATAAGTTTCACAAATCTTGGGGCAATAAGTTCTTGGGGCTATAAGTTCTTGGGGCTATAAGTTTCAGATTTTGGGGCTATAGTGCCTCCGCATCATGCATTATGACCAGCTCTTATAGTACATTTTTGCTTATAAGTTTATCACTGGAGGATAAGGGAACTGTTTTTGTCTTTTTATATAACAAAGACTTGGTTGTGTACATGAGAAGATATATCTCTTTCTAATAGTGTGGGTAGCCCTTAGAAGGGCTGTTTTAGTTTTTGATGAAGTGCAAGTCACTCAACAGTTAGCAATATTTTTCATGTGTCGCCCAAGACCATCGAATCGTACCCGTTTCTTTTTTTTAGGTTTAACAATATCATCAGATGATTCTTCCTCTGGAATAGGTTGTTGAATTACTTTATCTGTTTGTGTGGATGTAGTCACTAACTGTTTCCGTGCTTGACATGCCCTTTTTCTCTTAGGTTGAGGTGTCGGTTCTGCCAACTCATGTGGTACTGTTAAAGGAAGAGATGACACTTTGAATTCTATAGGAACTGTAATCTTATCAGCTGAGAGAACAATCTTTTGGTGAGATGATTTCATGTCTTGTAGAGTCTCTGAGATTTTCTGTAATAATGTTTCATTTTTTTCATCTTGTGAAAAAGTATTATTCACCCTCTCACTTGGTATGGCATCCTTTTGGTTTGGTATTCTCTGCTGTGTCATCAATGAGTTGTCAATACGAATTAAATCGTTAAAATCATCTAGTATATTGTATTCGTCCATGACTGAATGCAGAACAGGCGATTGCTTTTTATCAAATGAATTGTCTGGAATGTGTGTTAGATTTTATAGACAATGCGAGAATCGGAAATGCACTGAAGAACGCTCACGCGACAATTTTGATCGAGTGCGGGAAAAAATTGTTGATAACAGACGTTTACTATCACAGCCGTCCGACGTCAACAATTTTTTCCCGCACTCGATCAAAATTGTCGCGTGAGCGTTCTTCAGTGCATTTCCGATCCTCGCATTGTCTATAAAAAGAAGGTGAGTTGAGGATTTGGATACATTTCACAGTGACCGTTGGGAGCGGGAGAGCAGGAGAGTGGAAATTCACTCTCCACTTTTATATTTTACGAGAGTGAAAAATTTTAGGAGAGTAATTTTTAAAATAATGCCTCGGGCCAATTCGCCCCCAGGTGGAATAACGAGGATTGGTGGTGATTGCTGTTGAGAAATCAGTAGGCCTAATAACGCGCGATTTCCAAAATAATTGGTTTTATGACGTTTCGGCCTTGAGACGTTTCGGCCCCAAGAGGCCAAAACGTCTTAGAAATTGGGCCGAAACGTCTTCACATTCGGTAATTCTTTTTTAGATGTGATTGTGTGGAGGGGTTAAAGTATGCTATCGTCAGTATCGGCGCATTTCGTTTGTCTCTTCAAGCATCGTGAAAGCGAAACTCGAAATGCACCCCTTCTCAGCAAACCTGTCGTCAGCTACCACCTGTCTTTAACGACCATTTTTGGCAAGTCCCAAGGGTGGTCGCTCATGACCAGGAGTCAGCCTGGCAGCTGATTTTAGGGAGAAGTGACTTCTCCCTTCAGAGACTTTAGGGAGAAGTCAGGACCCAGGAGGGAGAAGTCAGTGGACATGAAGGAGAAATCAGAAAAAAAAACCATAAAACGTATATGACATCGTGACAAAATAAATGAACATAGAGGACACAATTGTGGAGAAAAAAATAAAAGTTTATACAAACACACACAAAACTAAGTCAAGATGGTTACATAACACTATGTAGGTTAAAATCCCCCACCCCACCCTACAAAAAACTGTGTCGTTCATGGTTTCTGAATACCCCCTAACTCTTTGCCTAACAGTGATGACTAAGGTTACCGTGCAGTTGATTTTGTATTTGCCTCAACGATGTGGATTTGAAATTTAGTATGACCCATGGTGAGAGTGTTCTTCTCTGTAATAGAAGGTATATTCTTTTTAAAAAAATATTTAAAGTGTTTAAAATAAATTTCAAGTTCATATAAGAAGCTGGGTCATTCATGGTTTCTGAATACCCTAACTGAGTTGAAAAGCGTAGTTAAAAAAGTTTTCGATATCCTTCGTAAATTAAGCGTTATTAACAATTTGAGTTAATTAATTTCTTTGGTAAATGACAAAATATTTCAGTTGTCTCCCTTCCCGGCTGCGCTGGGTAAACTGATAATACACTGTTCAGAAAACTGACAATTTCTGCCAACCATCTTTCACTGACACGTGCGATTGGTGCTTTGAAGGTCTGCCATTCTTATCCATCCAAATACCTGTGATTTCTATTGTAGCCTTATTACATTTAACCCCCTTCCAACAAACTTCACAAGTTTTCAAAGAAAAACATTCAATGCAAATTGCGGGGCGAATTTCAATGCAGCCAATTTTTCAGTGGAACAGAGCATAACCGCAAGCAATTTCGATATGGACGAACTGTCTCCAATACATTTTTTTTTGTTTTGAAACGATGGTTAACTTTAATAAATTCTAATTAACTCGATGCGTGTCTTGTGTGATTCGTTGTTGTCTGGTAATTTGTTTTTAAATAGCCATTTTGTGCTGGTTGCTATCAGTTGGGGCGAATTGTTCGAACGACTACGCCATTGCAATTCTTTTCAGAAATATAAAATTGGGCTAGTTTAGGCTATTTTCATAGCCGTGTGACAGACTTTAACAGCAACCGTGTTTACTGTTTTTTGCGGAAGCTTGTGTTTTTAAAAAATAAAACATAAGAAAATACAGTAAACTGCCATGTCTCCCAAGGAAGTTTGGGAGGGCGACTTGAATTTCGCCCCCAATGTAAGCCAAGGCGACTTGAGGAATGACAAGGCGACTTCTTCGCCCAAGTCGCCCACTCGGCTGACCCCTGCTCATGACAGGTTCTTCTGTACTTTGCACTTCTCCGACGAAGGCTTTGAACACGACCGGAAGATAAACGTGCGCGACTAATTACTCGCGGAAAACGAAAAAGCGGTGCGCGATGGTGCGCAGGCGTGATCGCTCGCCGTTCCCAACGGTCACTGATTTCATCATCTGACTAAGAAAATCATCTTTTGACAGAGAGGAAAAAGACATGGAGCCAACGAAGATCAATTACAGTTCCGTAGAGAGTTATGAGAGAACCAAGAAACAGAGAGCCGATGAAGAATTCGCCTTGGCTTTGAGAAAGTGGTGGTCGGCAACACTTTCGATGGAAGAACAACTTAAGAAGATTGAAGACCACCCTTTCGTCAAAGCCGCCACATGTCCGTTCGGGGACATCCAGTACAAGAATCGACCTAAACACTGGTTTGATCTCCCCGTACATTTGCAGGAGGAAGCTCTTGTGGGGAAAAGCTACACATGGGAGCAAGATTGCTTTACAGATGAAGAGATGCTAGCAACAACCATAGACGTGTGGGAAGGTGAATTCTTCACCGAAGCAGAGATGGCTTTGCCACATAGCTCTCTACGGAACTGAAGATTTTTAAAAAACGGCCCTTTTCAGGGCCAACCCACACTATTAGAAAGAGATCTTCTCATGTACACAATCAAGTCTTTGTTATGAAAAGACAAAAAACAGTTCCCTCCCTAGAGTGTGACCCAATGCCTATATTAATTTAAATCATTTTATATTAGGGGTTATCCATATGGTTTTGGGTTGTCATCTCTCCACTTTGTGCACACAACTTCTATAAATGGGGAAATGGCATTTTGTGTGTCTTCTTGTGTTTTATTGTGAGCATAAGGAAATTATGCTTACAATAAAACACAAGAACACATGCACAAAATAAAAAAACTTATGGATTCGCGTTGTGGTCGAACTCTCTGTGATAGTTGTTTTTTCTATAGTAAGAATAGTATTCATTGTATGTTTAGCAATCAAAATTATCTCTACAGTATAAACTGTATATCAGGTTACACTATAAAAGTTTTTTGATAAGTATGCATACAATATTAAAACCTAATACTCACAGTGAAAAAGAGAAGTGACCCTTAACTCTTTTTTACTGTTGGGAAATAATAGGGACACGGTGATAAAAAAGGGATTACAGGACTAACCTAACAAAATCGACAAAACTATCACAGAGGTTTTAACAAAAAACAAAACTGTATTTAAAGTTGAATCATTATATTGAAATGAACTCTGAACATATATACACCGAGATCTGAGTTTGCCTATCCATGAGAAAACCTATTTACATCAAGATTCTTTTTTATGCTAGCTTTTTTATTTGATACCCAAGATTGTTTTTTGAAAACAATCTTGGGAGTCAGATAAAAAACTGATATCACTCAAGTGATCTGATTTTGAAACAAATATAAAAAATAACTAAAAAACCCTATCTCTCTGTTATACAAATGTCTGGCGAAAATTATATAATTGATGATTGACTTTAATAAAAAAAACCTAAAAAACTAAAAAATGTAAAAAATTACCTCTGTGGGATTGTTTTGACACCTGATATTTATTACAGTTATTTCAAATAATGTCTATAAGTTTGCTCAAACCATCGTCGAACATCTCTATCATTCTCTTGGAAATTTCTTGGATCAAATTTGATAGTAAGAACTGTCTCTAAATCATATCCTCTTGCAAGATGATCTAAAGCAAATATACAGTACATTCCACACACAACAGTAAATTCACTAGACTAGAGCCGGCATCGCTCTTTCTCCACAAGGTCACTCTACTCTCTCAGTTTCTATTTCAGAGGAACCAGAACAGGGTGATGTTTCCATGTTATCTTCTTCAAGTGTGCGTCCGTCGTCACAAATAAATTCAGAGCTAGCGGCAAAAGTGCTCATGGAGATTAGACAAATGTCGTCCGCTAGCTCGCCCGGTGTAGCGTCCATTCACCGAATGGTTCGGCAGCCGGGTTCGTCCGATGCGGTCCAAGAGGAAATTTTGGGTGATGCGAGCACTATAAACATAATAGATGCACACCCAGTGACGGCGGATAGTAAACGAGAACGGAGGAAGCCTTTTAGTCCGGTTCCTAGCTCGTCCAGGTCCAGCCGGGCCGCGAGCGAGAGAGGCCCCTCTCTCGTACAACAACATCTGGGACCAGATGTTGTGGTACAAAATGTGTCTTTAGCGGAGCATACGTCCGTCGCTCGGGACGCTCCGTTGTATAAGCAGTCCGCAGAGACTGTTAAGGCTTCCTCTTCTCGTCGGCGCACACGACCGCACCTTGGCTGCGTGACCTCCGATATTTTGCCAGCTTCGCCGGTGAAGGATTCTTCGGCGACCAGGTCACACCATCCGGCAGCCAGGGATTCGAGACCGATGGACTCCGGACGTTCGCATAGGAAAAGTATGCGGGAGCCATCTGATGCGGAGCTGCCCTCGGCGAAGCAGCGAAAGACCGCGCCTCCGCAGGTCTTGACGTCGGACATTCTAGTGCAGATAGCACAGCTTATCGCAGCATCCCAGCAGCCGACAGAAACGGTGTCGGATCGAGAATTATCCGACGGCGCTGGGTCGGTACGCTCCGCCGAAGCATCGGGGGCGGACGACCGGGAACATCGGGAGGTCCGACCGGATGGTGAAAGGGATACGGATGAATTGGAGCTATCCCTTTCGGAACAACATAAAGCTGCCGTGGACTTCATCCGGCACTTTCTCCCTCAAGTTGTTCCGTCGGGCCAGACTGCTGCGCTTCCGGACAAGAGAATTATAACGTCATTGGACTCTGAATTTTTTGAGCGGTTCAGGGACATCGCTCCCGAGTTTCCGTCGCAGTCTAATAATGTTGCAAGAACATTTGAATTATTGAACGACGCTATATTTAAACTTGCTTCCAGGACGGGGAAAGCAGGTTTCTTGTCCGCAAATACTCTCAACCTGCCTTTCATTAATGCAAGGAATAAATTCGACACGGCAGGACAGGGTATACCGAGAGTTCCTCTGCGTATGGACGACGAGGCGGAAGACTTAGAGCTATCATTACCGTCGTCAGCTTCTATTCCAACCGCGGTGTTGGAAACAGCTATTGCGTCTAACAGAGCCAATTTAGATGCCTTATCTTACGCAGATCACCTTACTAAGGCGTTATCACTGCGCCTTCAAGGGGAAGAGTTTCAGGATATACAATCCTCTTTAAGACTTCTTTCAAGGGCAGTAGCTTATTCCACGTGTAACTCCGCCCTTTCAGTGGCAAATCTGGAGTTGGTTAGACGTGACGCAGCCCTGGCTACATCCACACTAGTGGATTCTAAGGTGAAGAACTCTCTTAGAGTCGCTTCGGTCTCAGGAGAACTTCTCTTTGACGGCAAGCTTGCCGCTATTTATGATAATATTAAAAAGAAAGCTAATGATTCTCTGTTGTTCAGATCCGCTCCTAAAAGGTCGGATACAGCAGACACGAATAAGGCGGGCACTTCTGGGTCTAATGCGCCCAAGAGAGGTTCCTATAGAGGTTCCGGTGCGTCCTCTTGGTCTTATTCGAGAGACCGTCAGGATAGCGACTCTCGTTCGGGACGTCCTTCAGGCCGGGACAATCGGTCGGATGCCCCGAGGTCGACGAGGCGAGGTGCGGGTCGTGGAAGACGTGGTTTCTCCTACCGCAGGCCTCGCAGGTCCAGGAGGTGATGGCTTAAACCTCTATCGCGTTCCGGTTGGCGGAAGGTTGTCGAGTTTTTCACAAGAGTGGGCGTCGATTACGGACGACCCGTGGGTGAGAGGAGTGACTTCGGAAGGTCTAAAGATATCCTTCAAACGAAAGCCTCCATTAACTCGAAGTCCAAAGTGGACTCATCTTCCGTCAAATCCACAGAAAAGAGACGCTCTGTTATCAGAGGTGCAGTCTCTTTTAATGAAGAACGCGGTAGAGGTCGTAGAAAACCAGGAATCGCTGGGATTCTACAGCCATCTGTTTCTGGTTCCGAAACCAGACGGCTCGTTCCGTCCAGTCATAGATTTGAGCTGGATAAACAAGCTGATCGTCGCTCCGAAGTTTTATATGGAGACGATTCGATCGGTCAGAGCGAGTATTCGGGTGAACGATTATGCAACGAGCATAGATCTCAAAGATGCGTACTTTCACGTCATGGTACATCCGACATTCCGAAAGTATCTACGCTTCGCAGTCCTAGGAGTGGTGTATCAGTTCCGGGCCATGTGCTTCGGATTGAATCTAGCACCCTGGGCTTTCACTCGGGTAATGAACTCGGTAATGATCTACTTCCGAGCTCATTCGTCTGCGGTAACGTCGGCCTACCTGGACGACATTCTTCAGAGGTACGGCAACGAGTTAACGCTTCAGAACGATGTTCAGAATCTTCTTCTATTGCTCCGACGTCTCGGTTTCATAGTAAACGAGGAGAAGTCGGATCTGGTGCCATCCAAGTCATTCACTCATCTGGGAATGAGCTTCGAGACGCACAACAATCTCGTTCGTCTGCCGTTAACCAGAGCGAAATTAGTCAGTTGTTACGCTCGCTATTGTCTGCATGCAGACAAAGTCACGGCGAGAGAATTTATGAGACTGATAGGTCTGTGCGGAGCCGCCGCGGATCTCATTCCGATGGGGCGGCTACGCACACGTCCTCTTCAAATTTTCCTGACTCAGAATTGGAGTGTGAAAATTCATTCGCTCGATGTAGACGTTCTCATGTCAGATCAAGTGAAACAAGAGATTCAGACTTGGGCAAACATTCAGTGGTTAACTCAAGGAGTTCCGCTGCAGTTGCCGGATCCGAGTTTTACCATTATGACGGATGCCAGTCAAACAGGTTGGGGTGCATCATTAATCCCAACGGATTCGAGATGCCAGGGTCTTTGGGATCCGCAATTCCTGTGCAGGCACATAAACATCAAGGAAATGATGTCAATTTGGCTTGCGTTACGTCACTGGATGGACATTATTCACGATGCTCATGTCCAAATCCTATCCGACAATACGACAGTAGTGGCGTATATACGGAATCAGGGAGGCACTCATTCAGTTCCGTTGTTCAATCTAACGGAAAGAATCCTTCTGTTTGCGTTGGAACATCACGTTCTTCTTTCGGTCCGTCACATACCGGGTCGTCTGAATGTGCTAGCAGACTCCCTTTCACGAAAGGGTCGCTTGTTGCCGTCGGAGTGGACTCTCAACAAACAAGTATTCAATCAGATTTGCTACCAATGGGAACGGCCAATGATAGACTTATTTGCGACACATCTCAACAATCAGTTGCAGACGTATGTGTCCCCGTGTCCGGATCCAAGAGCATTTGCAGTAGACGCTCTGTCGATCCCTTGGGACGGAATGATAGGATATGCGTATCCTCCAGCGCCGTTAATTCAACAAGTATTGCTAAAGATAAAACAATCTCAATGCAAGATTCTGTTGGTAGCATCTCTGTCGCCACAGAGACCGTGGATAAATCTACTCAGGTGTCTGTTGTGGGACCTACCGCGGAAGCTTCCTCCACGAGAGGATCTTCTTTCGCAGGGGAAATCGCGCCAACTCCATCACAACCCGCAAGGTCTCAACCTTCACGTTTTTCCGTTGTGCGGTCCTTCTTGCATGGCAAGCACTTTACAGGACGAGCAGTGGACGCGATTTCTAACTATAGGAGGACCTCCTCTTCGCTAAACTATGCGGCTAAGTGGAAGGTTTTCCGTCGTTGGTGTAGGGATCATTCTGTAGATATATTTGATCCCTCTATACCAGACATTGCAAACTTTCTAGTATACTTGTTTGACGAAATCAAACTGCAGCCTGTTACTATAAAGGGTTATAGATCTATGTTATCTGATACCTATGCACATCATGATAGTTTACAAATTGGATCTAATGTCTCTTTATCGAAATTGGTTCGAAACTTTTCGATAAATAGACCTAGAACTCTTAGATTAATTCCTAAGTGGAATTTAGCTTGGGTTCTCCTTAAATTGAAGGAAAAGCCATTTGAACCTCTTGGGACAGTAGATTTCAAATTCTTATCTTATAAGACAGCTTTTCTCTTAGCTTTCTCTTCTGCCAGAAGAGTCAGTGAGCTTCATGCACTATCGGTGGATGATTCTCATTATCGTAGTGTTGGGAACACTATCACCTTCACTACTAATGTGGGTTTTTTAGCTAAGAATCAGGCTCCTAATAAATATCCGGAACCTATTGTTATTAAGGCTCTTCCGTCTTCAGACGGGCGTAGGCCTTTACTCTGTCCTGTTAGAGCACTACGTATCTATAAACAGAGATCTCAGTTCATCAGAAAGGGACGGAAACGTTTCTTTCTGTCTTTGATGCCTAATAGAAAGGACATTTCAGTCCATTCTATTGCTAGATGGATTCAGTTAACTATCCGTACTGCTTATGAAGATTTATCTTCTTCTCAGCAGTCTGTGCTTAAGATTTCTGCTCATGAAGTAAGAGCTCTTTCTACTTCCTATGCTTATGCTAATAGTGTTGCTATTACAGATTTAATGAAGGCTGCTTATTGGTCTCAGCCATCCACATTTACTAATTTTTATCTCAGAAATATTGAGTCCATTTCTGGAGACCTGCATTGTTTAGGTCCGTTATCTGTTGCTCAGAATGTCATCCACTAAACAGTTGCAACTATAGTTATGCAGGCTTTCTGTTCCGGCAGTGACTCCGTCCGGCTGCCCTCTTCGCTCTGGGCTATTTGACCCAGGGCAAGGGGAAGGGGGGGGGGGGGGGGGGGTGTTCCCTTAGGTCACCTGCTTTATAGTGAAAAGCAAGGGAATGCCTCCTCCAAGACAGTATTTCTGAGTCGCTTCCGAGATGGTTTTAAAGTGTAATATTAATGTTTAATTTCATTCATGTCTTATTTTTAAAGTGTAGCTCGGTGTGAAGCATTTGTATATGTCAAGTGTCAAACGGGCTTTAATATACAATACTCGGACACTTTTAAATGATTATAAAGAGTCTCAATTCTCTGGACTACTTTATTTATTGGCTTGCTTTAAAAATAATTAGTATAAGGGTTATACTGGATGTTAATAGAGAACATGAATGTTATTGTGCTCAATTATTAAGGGTAGTGTATCTTTCTAATTTAATATTAAATAAGAAAGATACATGTAAAGCCTAATACTCCTTTTCTCCTTAAGGGGTTACCTCTTTATTTATAATTGAGCTTATTGGATTTTCCTCTATGTCCTAGGCCCTCCAGCCTGTTTACTATTCAGCTAAGTCTGGGTCATTGGTACAGTATAAAAATGTTAAAAAATTTATAGTAATTTATATATTTTTTATACTTACCAATGACCCAGACGGGGATGGCCCTCCCTGAGTTGGGAACTCTTGCCTCCCCGCTGAGTACATAGCGCTGACCAGGCACTGCCAGTAAGAATGATAATTGGCGCCAATTTCGGGACGACTGCGTCACTGCGCATGCGCAGTAGAGGCGTACTATGGAGGTCCTTTAGGACATGATTTCTTTTTGTTTTGGATGCAAATTTTGGGGATTGGGGGGCAAAATTTGTGTTTGGCCCTGGTTTTGTTGGAGTTAGCACCAGCTAAGTCTGGGTCATTGGTAAGTATAAAAAATATATAAATTACTATAAATTTTTTAACACCTTGCACAAACAGATCTAAATGCAGTTTTCCTCTTAATTGTACATTTTTGCTACCACCAATTATTTTAGCTCGTTCAGTCAAACCTTTGTTTGACAAAGCTTTACTTGTTTCTGCGTGGTGTCCAGGAGTATCTGTATACCACAACTCACTAGCAGCTAGATGTGTTTTTTTCACATCTCTTGAATAAGAAAATTCTCAAAATATGCTCTATAAGGATAAAGATCTGTATTGGTGGTGATAAGATTGCCATTCAGTGTAACATCAATTTTACTGAACATGCTATGAAAAAAATTATTGATAGGAGCAATATGTGTATCTCCAGCCAAAACACTCCCATCTTGTTTTGTAATTTTAAATTGAACTTCAAGTGTAGATGCTGCAAGATCTAACCACTTGGTTGTTTGTCTTGGAATTAAAAATTCTATTGGTGAAGAATTATTTAAAGATGCAATAGGAAATTGTTCAATTTCACCAATATTTTCTATACCACTTGATGTTGGTGATACATTATCTGGATCAAAACTACTACCAAAATGTTCGCAAGATCCATGTAACATCATGATTTTTTTCAATCAAATATATCAAGTGGTCTTGATTTTCATTTTGAATAAGCTTGTCTTTGACGTGTCTTACCTCTACGAGAACGAACCACAGACTAACGTTTTCGTTCTTGTTTTTGTCTTTTTATACCTAAAGCAGATTCACCAACTGATTTCAAAAGATCTTTTCCATGAGTTAATAAAATGTCTTTAGGTGCTTTACGTTTTTTTTATCAATTCATTTGCTATTTCTAAACCATGTCTTAATCCATCTCTCTTTAATGTTTGAAATGCATTTTTTGCAATTGGTTTTATAAATGGTGCAGCTGTTCTTATTGCTGTGTGAAAAATAGCCCCTAATCCATATCCATATTGCCGTGGTACACCTTGATACACCGGCATCATTTTTTACAAATTTAATTTATGTCTGTCGAAAATGCAACTTGACAACTGTCTTGCCACTTACAAAATGAATGGGTTTACCAGTGTTCCCATTTATATTTATACTAATCTGATCAAAATAAGATTTTGATACTGGTACATAATGTACATTATCAAATTCTATATGAGTATGCAAAGACTCTTTATGTGATTCAAATGGAATCACACGTAAAATAGGTGCTTCAATATCACCTAAAAATGTATAATCTGCTATGTCAGCATAAATAAAGATTTGATTGAAATCCACATTTAAGTCCACATTATATTTAAATGCATCTTTTGATGAGTTAGGAAAAATGACAGGAAAACTATCTTTACATCTCAATTTTTGTAATAAACTTTCTGACATTTTAATACCCACTTTCCCAATACTATTTCCTACTATTTTTACACGCCCTTGGAGACTTGAAAATCCAACATGAAATAATACATCAAATGATTTAAATATGTCTCCAAGTTTTTCTTGAATTTCTGTTTGCATTGCATCTATGACATGAGCGCCATTTGAATATGCACCTGATAAAATATTTAATTCAACAGCAGCAACACCTTTGTGAAATGTATGTTTCAATTTCGTTTTATTAACACGATTTGATATGTTGCTATCTGTCACAAAGATTTTAAAAACAGATTCTTCATCTGTAATATTTTTTGCTTCCGAAGGTAAAATTACTTCAACTAACCCCACTTCCCAATGTTCTTTATCAACATGAATGGGTTTAGATAATTGTGTTTGAAAACAACATTGGTTATTATTTGGAAACATATCCATAGAACTATCACTCAGAAGTGTTACGTAAAATGAATTCATTTTTCTTATCTTGTGGTTGTTTCAAATATTTTAAACCTGGACTTGGAAGAATATATCCTAATGAACTACTTAATAACACTAACCACAATTCTTTATCAGGGCTTTGTAAACTCAAATGTGCAATGGCAGTAATTATAATACCATAAATGATAATAATCTGTGTGAAATAAGTGACTTGATTTTTTGCAACACGATTTCCACAAATTTTAAATTGTTGACTTTGTTGACTTTGTACATCAACACTTGTGGTTTCATTAGGTAATGAAGTTTCATTTAATGACATATTCTTTTTATATCAAATCTGATTCTGCTATCCAACTATCAAATTTCTTTGGATAATCTTCCCAATGTACGTTAAGTTCTTTAATAATTTTCTTTCCCACACGTCTTGACCGTCTATTAAGAATTGATTCAATTATATATTTTTTATCATCTTTTATACTTTGAATTTCTTGTGGATAAAATGTCCCTTGTATATTTTCACCACCCATATCTTCAAGTTTATAAGTGGGTGGTATTGTATGTTTTACATGAGTAATTTTAAATAACTCTTTTGTCCAATTTGGTAAATACCCTTTTTCAAATGTACGTTTGGTTTTATTAATACGTACTATATCACCAACTTTCAATTGTATTTTTTTCTTTTTAGATTTTTTTTTACCATACAAATGTTGAGATACTTCTACTTCATTTTCTAATGATACTGAAGCAGGACTTCTCTGAATACTTTGATGAAAACTATGATTATATCCATCAACTAAATTTTCCAACACATCAATGTATCTTAATGTACGTTTGTGTGTAAAATATTTCCACATTCGTGTTTTCAATGTGCGTTGAAAACGTTCAACAAAACTAGCTTTGGTTTCAGGATTTTCTGTTGTGAAGAAATGAATGTTTTGTTTCTTTAAAAATTTTTGCACATCTTTATTTTTAAATTCAGAACCTTTATCAGATTGTAATGATAAAGGTTTACATCCAGAAGTTTTCAAAATACTCTGGAAAGATTTTGTTAATGTCTCTCCTGATTTATTGTGAATGGGTATTACCCATGCATATTTGGAAAATACATCAATAACACAAACTAAATAACGAAATTGGTCATTGTAAGATTGTAAACTTTGTAAGTCTGCTAAATCAATCTGCCATTGATGATCAATACCACCCACTATAGTCTTACGTCTTGAAAATTTTTTACGGATGGGTTTATGTAAAGTATAAGTTCTTTCTCCTTTCAACCATTTTTTCACTTGATCAACTGTGATGGAATTATCTTTACTATGAGCTGCTTTGTACAATTTTTGTATACCACCATAACCAGCAGGATGTTTTGTATTGTAATATATTTCAGTTAATAAATCATTCAGTAAGCCTCCCATTTTTCAGATAATCTACGTTTTGTCAATTTACGCTTTAGTGCTGACTTTGGTGTGTCTTCACTCCACTGCACTCTATGACCTCGACGAACTTTACGTTTTGGAGGGGATGATTGAGGAGTTTCAGACCAACTATCTTCTGGAGAACTTTGATATTTACTGGGCTTGGGTATAGGTTGTCTATTCATCCATAACCAACGTTCACGATTACCAACAAAATCTTGAGGGATATTTACATCTTTTAATCCACGACTAAACATTTCCCATCCACTCGGTTTAAAACCTTTTCGGTGTCTAAGAACATCATTGACTAAATCTATGATATTTGAACCTTTTATGACTTCTCCATCGTAACTTAATACACCCTGATCATCCCAACTCATGTGTGGATGAGATGATAAAGCAGATAATAATGAAGTTGCTTTACGTCTCATTGTAACAGGGACACTTTCTATAATACGATCTCGTAAAAATAATGATTTTTCTCCTGACTCAGGCAATGGAACCAATGTTGGCTGTAATGCTTTCTTATGTGATATTTGAAATTTTTGTAAAGTTTCCCCATACTTTTGTTCTTTCTCACTTTCGGACAACTCTGAATTTTCTAACACAGATGATAAATTATTTTGAAGTTGTGCAGTATTTGTAACTTGTGGGTTAGGGGGTAATCTTGGTCTTTGAGCTTTTTCATTTCTAAAACGTTGCATATCTTCTAACATTTGATAAGGTACAATAGCCATCTTTTTCATATTTTACTGACTATTTTATTTGCAAGATTTGTTGCAACTCCTGCAGTAGCGGGTCCAAGTAAACCAAGTAATGGTAAAAAACCACCTTTTTGATTTAAAATTTGTTTTTTCTTTTTAAGAGTTATTGATTTACTAGCGAGTGCTCGTAGTTGTTGACGCTTTGGATGTAATTTTTGTTTCTGACTTTTTGTTAGATGTATGTTGCCTTTTAAAAGATTATGACAGCATTCTGACACACAATTAATTAATTATTTAGGTGCATTTTTCATAATTTGTTTTTGAAATGCTGGAGGAGTTTGACTTAAACCTATTAACATACCACCATATTTTTTAACTAAAGGAATTTTTTGTTTCTTATTTTGTCTCGCCATCTTGCTCTTATAGAATCTAATGAATAAATGAAACAAATATAAAAATGTAATGCTATTTATATATACATGTGCAAAACTTTATATTATTTAAAGTAAGACCTTATCCCTTTAACATGTTTAGGTGTATTTAAAGCTGTAAAACGTGCCATTGTGGGAATCTTTTCTTTTAATGGTACATGTTATGTATTTTGTAGAGAATACATTGGTTCATGATTTTTAACACCATCTTTTGTTATTGACACTACACGTGTTAACTTAAGTGGTGATACTTTCTTTGTCTTTGAAGATTTTTCACAATTAATGCTTTTGTTTTTGTAGATGGAGATCTATGAGGTGCAATTTCAAAATTTGTGTACATATATTTTGGTCCTACCTTTCGTTGATTTTTTATCTCTCTAGAGCTTGATGAATTATTTGATCTTTTCTTAGGGGATTTTCGTTTCCTTTTAGGTGACTTTTGTTTCTTACTCTTTGTTTTTTTGATTGGTGAATAGAATGATCTACTTGTCTTATGACCATCCCATCGAATTAAATTACGAATAACACCACCAAAAAATCCACCACCTCCTGGTTTTAAAATAATGTTTCGTTTTGTTGCAAGATCAACTCTGGGATTTGCAAGTTGTTCAAGATCTTGTTTATGTTTATCCATATAGGTTAAAGTTTGTTTTGGCAATTTAATTTTCTTATTAAGTATGATTCTACTTGCTAATGTAAACCATTTTAAAATTTTCTTAAAACCTTTCTTGAGTAATTTTTGTCTTGCAAATGGACTTGTTTCTTGACCAAGTTGTTCCAAAGATTGTATGAATGATACCATGATGATGTGTAGTCGTTGACAAACTTTGACTAACTTACACCAACTCATTAGAACATGAGGAATTTATAGTTTTGTATAAATGATGGGACCACGTTCATTTTGTGTTACCCAAGGATGAAAAATATCAGTTCTTAATCTCAAAGACTCAGGAGTTCTAGGATGAAAATCAATTAGTAAATAACCATGATCAATACTTGTTGCATCTTGATAACATGCATTTAAATGTGGTAATTGAACTTGATTTGCCAATACTTTAATTTGCCCTTTATCTCTGGTATTTTGAAATAAAATCATATAATGTGCATTTAAACTTATGGTACGACTAGATTTAGATTGTTGAAACATATTTTGTGTAATGTAAATGACACTTGCATTTCTATGATGTCCTTTTCGTGTGAACCATAATTTAATTTTTTCTTCATCTTTATCTCCTAACATATCATCAAAAACTACAAGATGGGGAATAGTGACATCACTGACAATTTCATATTCATCATCAGGGATACCTTCTATGAATTTAATATCTTCACTTTCTTTAAGTAAATTATATGTATTTTGCCATTCTTTATAACACCAAATGATTTTTTGTGGGGGAATTTGAAATAAGTCATGTTTCATATCAATAAGCTTTTTGACAAATTCTGTTTTTCCTGAACCACTAGGTCCCGAAATAAAGATATTACAAGGGTGTTGAAACAATAAACATTCACTCGATGCCATAATTGTATTTGTGTGAAAAAGAGTTGTCAAATCACTCACTTATGTACTTTCTGTTTCCATACCTTGCTCATGTCTTTTAGTAGGTATTCGTTTTAAGGGTGCTTTTAACTCAAATAAAGTTTCTGAAGAATCTATTCTTCTATCTATTTGTGGTACACATTGTCTATACAAGTAATTAATGATTTCTTTATCATAAATTATATTACCCCATACAACTCTTGTCCAAATATTTTCTATATTATCTTTGTAAAAAGCATTCATGATTTGTAATGCATTACAAAATTCCCCATACATTTCATCTTTTCCCAATTGATTATGAATAAACTCTTTTGTTATTGTTAGATAACCAGGAGTGATCAATTGAAATGCATATAATAATGCCTTACATGTAATCTTGTTGTCTAAGATACGTCTTACTTGTTCCATGGTTGAAATCAAAGTGATGATTCTTTTGTCTGTTCTGATGTATTTTGTGCATCAGGTACTATATTACAGCATGCACTTTGTACATCAGGACAGTCAGGAAAATCATTTCCTACATTATCTGAAAACATTTTATCTAACTTAGTTTTGAATTGTCCTGCAGCTTGTCTTGCAATTATGGTACTAAATGATGTACTTTGATCATTTAGCACCATGAGTGCAAATAAAGAATTAGAATCTGGAAAATCATCTAAACACTTGTCATATTTTTTTCATTGTTGAAAATATTTGATTTAAAGTGAATCCATAATCCATCACTGATAATATTTTATCTGGGGGTGTTTGCATACTTGTTGGTGGATTGTATAATTGACAATTTCTTATCAGTTGAATATAAGGACAATTTGGTGACCACTTAACATGTTCTTGCAAAGGAATATCTTTTTCTTCCCAATTCATTAAACCTTGTCCACATACAAAACATTTTACTTTACCATCTCCCACATAGAAAAATCCAGCTTTTAGCTAATTCTTCTTTCTTGGATTTTAAAATAGGATTTGTAGTCATACTAAAACTCGAAAGTCTTCTTAACTCTGACAAGTATATAGGATAAGTAGGATTAAGTGGTAGAGACATCTTGCCTGCTCAGTGTTCAACGTTAAAATGAGAAATCTGAAGGGTACTTTTATACCTTAAGCCCATAAGGTCTTGTGTCATATTAATTCACTACAAAACGTTTTGTGTACACAGATCTGAATGTTTTGGTTTTGTAATTCAATTGTAACATGTCTGTTCTTGTTCAAAGTTGAAATGAGAATTCTGAAGAGTATTTTTTATACCTTAAACCCATATGGTCTTGTGTCATATTTATCCACTACAAAACGTTTTGTGTACACAGATCTGAATGTTTTGATTTGTCTTTCACTTGTGACTTGTCTGTTCTTGTTGCGTTTAATCTATGTGTGTATTCAATGTTCATTTTGTAATTATGTCTGTCTTGTACACATTCCACCATGGATTCAAAATTGACTTTCTGTGATGTATTGTAATCTAATGTGATTCCTTTAACTTTACATGATGTGTGTATTTGACCATCTTTAATGTATTTGTAACCATAATTTTTTGGACCTAAACCTACATGTTCAATAATTTTTGCATCTGGATGTTCATCTGTCCATTGACCTAACCTACTGTTTATAATTTGTGGATTCCAAAGTGTGGGGTTATGGATGTAAATACAACTGTCTGTGTCAAAGTATAATACCCGTCTACCCAAACGTCCTATTACTTAATATAATTCCATTCGTGCATAAGCTGTGACAAAAGATGCAACTGCAACATTAGCTGATTTGTGAGGTTCATAAACATCTGTAGACTTTGTGTAATTGACTAAAATACATTTATCATGATCAAACATTTCAACATTTTTAATGATGCCTTTATCTTGTATCAGGTCAAAATATCTTGATGGGTCTTGTATGTATTCTGTTTTTGTTTTTAAATTGTTTTGTGCACTTTTCCCCCATAAACAGTTTAACATGGTTTTAGCAAATGATCTTTGTCCTGAATTTTTAAAAATATTTTCCAAACGTATGTTTTCAATTTGTGCATAGTCTTTCTTAAATGTGTCTTTGTCTGTTTCTGTTTTCACCCAATCTGGATATCCACTGGCTTCTTGTTTCATTTTTAAATATTTGTTCACATAATGTTTGTAAATTTCTGAAGACCATTCTTCCCAATGCCAAATCTGATAAGTGTCAAGTAATGTGTATCCCATACCCAATGCTTTAAAAAGTTCCACAGATGTCCATGTACCTGTAATACTGCGTTGATCTGGTGTGTGTTCACATTTGTCTAATTCTTGTTCTGCACATGTATTGCAAAGTGTAAAAACCATTTTCTTGTTGCAATGAATTGGTAATACTGGCATGTGTAGAGATTGTGGTGGTAAAACTTTACATTTGATAAGTCCCCTGTACTGTCTTATATTATTCATGTCTATGTTTTCTTTTGTGAGTATATGTGGATGACCTACTGGACATTCTCTGTGTTTATTGACATAAGGATAGAGTGAACAGATATCTATGTATTTTATTTCATTGTCTGTTTTTGGTCTATTTTATGATGTAATTTAATGGCATTTGTTCTCCCCCCAAATAATGCTTCACGTGGTTTAATAGGGTCCATGTTTGGAAAAAATGAATTTAATGTTGATTTTACTTCAGGATTTGATTTGCAAAAATCATCAAGTTCATGTTCCCATGTTATTCTCATGTTATACCCTAATGATTCTAAATGGTGTATGCGTTCCTGTGTTTTGTTGTACAGAGTTTGGTAATTTAACAAATTGACTGGATTTTTCTCATGTCTGTTGTCTTTGTAACATGTTATGCACACATGCCACATACATCCATAAAATTCAAAGATTGTATTTGTGTCTTTGTGAAACCCATCAACATAATATCCCCCTATTTTAACCCCCCCACCATTAAGTGCATGTTGAATATGTATGTTTTCTTCCTGTGCAAGTGTCTGTAAAAATCTAATGGCTTTAATGGAGTATTTGACTTTAGCTGGGTAACCTATGTCTGAAATGATTGCCATTTTGTTTTCTGGAAGTGAATTTTTTCTCCAAGCTTTTGTACATGCATCGGCTAGGGTAAATGCTTCTCTCAAAGGATCTATGCCATCACTATCTATAAATTTGTCTGAATTCCCCACACCCCCTACGTAAGATATCTACATCTGACTTACAGTATAATTCCATTTCTTTTTGAAAATCAAAACTGGCATTACTAGTAATTTTTTGTTTGTACCACTTGATAAAATCCTCCCTATCTGATGGAGACATTGAATCTGGCATATACAATGTTGAATCTAAATAAGAGCCAATATAATTTTGATAAGCTTGTGTGTTTGCCAAATGGGGGAAATAACCTTTTGCTAATTCTGTCAAGCCAAATGTTTTAGGAAATTGTGCCAATCTCATTGAAAGAAAATTTAAAGAATCTATAAGTCTAATACCACAAGCTTTAAGTGAAAGAATTTTGTTTCCATTCATAATTACATCAGGAGTTGTTGTACCAGTTTCAATGAGGTGCCTTAAAATAAACTGTCCATCAAAACCTCTTAAATTGTGAGCAATAGCTGTTGTCCCTTTATGTTCCTTACTGAAAAGCCAATCACAAAAATCTGATAAAGTAGATTCCCCTTTAAATATTGATTGCCGTTGTCCAAATTTGTCACATGAAATACATTCTTGATCTATAGATTTACAAATACATTCCCCACATGCACGATGAGCAACACAGAAATTTGGGATATGAACTCCTGAGTCTTGTGTGGTTTCAAAATAAAACAATACAAATGGAATGTTTGGTAATTTTTCATCCTCGGGTGAAGTGTATTTTGGAATGAAACATTGGTGATCAGAATTAACTACTTGTTGACAATATTTACATTTTTTGAATCCTTCACAGATGTGCTTTCCTTTTGTTGGATATATTAATGAATTGCACTGTTTACATTTTTGAACTAATTGACAAATTGTTTTTTCTTCTTTCCCCTTTGTAGTGATATGGTTATTATAGCATGATGGACTTCTAAATTGTCTATTGCAAGTGTAACAGGTGATGGGATGTTCAGGAATACATTTTGTTGGAGCATAGCAAACACAACCAAAGGGGCACATGTGACGTTCTCTCTGTTGGACACCTTTACTGCAAAGTTCACAATAGTATGAACATCCTAAAAACCCTGTAATTGTAGTGATAGTGTCAAAATGCTGGTCATGGTGGTAAATATGAATAACTTTACTATCAGTGGTGGTAACTGGAGGTTTGAATAAAAATTCACTTTTTGCATACTGTGGATGAATTTTGATGACATACTCTGGGTAAAGCAGGTCTTGTATTTTATAATATTCTTCATATCCCCAAGGAATATTATAATCAAGACCTGCTTTGTCCATCAATGCCTTAGCTTCCCGATCTTGTGTCGGTCTATCAGAATTTCTAATATTTTTCCATTTCTTTTGCCAAAGTTCAGAATTATCTTTATCAACATGACACTTTCCCACTACAATGGCCAGGCGAGACACATTGAATCATTAACATTTTTAATTTCAATAATACTTCTCTTGTTTCCAACCATTTTATCAACAGATGAAAATGAAATTGGTGCATGCCACCCAGACCCTTGTGGTAGAGAAGTGTGAGTTATTTCTAAAGATAATTGCCCATCATGGATAGTAAAGTTATCATTTGATTGTACAACCTTTTCTATTTCATCTAATATGGTGTTACCAGTGATAGCCGAAGCCTTAGTAAATGGAATAAATATACCTATTTCTAATCCTGGGTGGTCAACTGATATTCTCATTGGATCGTTGTCTTCTACTCCACATTCTTTTTTAATATCATCTACCAAACTGTCAAATACTTTTCCAAGGGTGTCAAATGGATTCTTTTGATTAAATTGTTTAAAGGTTACTCTCCATACATGGGATTTGGAATGGAATTTTCTTGATGTTCTTTGTAGGAGTGGGTGAATGGTGTATATGTCCCTTGCTGATTATACTCTCTGCTTCTTGTTATCTACTTCACTCTCTGTCTCACTGTATTCTTCAATGGCTCTCTTCATCTTTTCTTCTATCGTCTTCTAGCTTTGAAAATATGTCTTGTCTTCTTGAAGTCAAAAACCCAAGTGTGAATCAACCTAAGATTCTTCCTCCTTTTATACTTTCCTTTAATGTACATTTAAATGTGCATTTAAATGTACATTTAATACCCACTGAATTATACTGTTAATAAATGTTTCTTATACACATTTGAAAAGTCATAAAATGTAATCCATTCACTCTATGGGAAAATTCCTACGGTAAATATTTTATTTGTTAGTGTATTTTTCAGTCAATATTTAAAACACATTTAACAACAGCAATGTTATATCCAGAGATTATTGAGTGCAAAAGATAGCATAACTGTTTGTAACCAAATGAATGTATATTTAAACAATTGTGTGCAAATACATGTTATGGAACTTTTAATACCCACTGAATTATACTGTTAATAAATGTTTCTTATACACATTTGAAAAGTCATAAAATGTAATCCATTCACTCTATGGGAAAATTCCTATGGTAAATATTTTATTTGTTAGTGTATCTTTCAGTCAATATTTAAAACACATTTAACAACAGCAATATAATATCCACAGATTATTGAGTGCAAAAGATAGCATAACTGTTTGTAACCAAATGAATGTATATTTAAACAATTGTGTGCAAATGCATGTTATGGAACATTTAAGTGTACATTTAAATGTATATTGAAAAAGTATAAAAGGAGGAAGAATCTTAGGATGTTTCACACTTGCTTTTTTGACTTCAAGAAGTCAAGACATATTTTTGAAACGCTCCAAAAGTTAAAGATGGATAAAGTTACAGATCCAAGATTAGAAAAAGCAAGTGATGCTAAAAGTATTTACTATAAACCATCTAAATGGGGAGAAGTTAGAAGACTTGTGAATGAACTTTATAAATTGATTCCAACACCTAAAGAGATGATTTGTTCCATTTGTCATCAGAAAGGACATTGGGCGAATACATGTTCAGACAAAGGGCCATGTTTTTATTGCAATCAGAGAGGACATTGGATTAATGAATGTAGATTGAAAAAGCTATCGAATAACTCTGTGTCTCAACCAAGATGGGGTTCACCAGCTGTTGATCAACGAGGTCCGGTAAAAGTTTATCCATGGTCAGAGTACATAAAGCATGCAGAAGATAGATTACCGATTACAGGTTTCAACTTACAACTTGATGAAAAAGACATTGACAACCACACTTTACAGGATATGAGCACACTACCATTACCACCACCTCCCCATATAAACTTTACAAATGAGAAAGTTGACTTAGCAGAACCTGTGTTACCAGAGTTTGATGATAATGATGATACATTATTATATAATATGGATATACCCAAAGAAACAAAAATGGAAATCGATGATGAGTTAGAAGTATTATTTCCAGAGAAAGAGGAACCACCAAAGAAAGTTACAAGAAAACGAAAAGCTAAAGACAATAATTCTAAAATAGGAAAACTTGCCAAGAAACATTGAAAACAGTTTTTGAAAGTGACATTTTCATAAAAGACATTTACAAATCTGTAAATATTCATGGAATAAAAATTTCGGATTTGAAAAAAGGTAATATTATTTTGTTGTTATTTGAACAGGGGAAATTTTTTTCCATCTCAAGATTTTTATTTTCTAAAAATAAAAAACATTTTTCATAACATTATTTTGCAAGCACAAAAAATATTTTTGTGTTTGTAAATGAATGTTATGAAAAAGTTTTTTTCATAACATTCATTTGCAAACACAAAAAATATTTTTCTTATAAAATAAAAAAACTTGCAAGACAGAAAAATAATTTGCAAACAGAAAAAATAAAAAAACTTGCAAGACAGAAAAATAATTTTGCAAAAAAATATTTTTCTTATAAAATAAAAAACTTGCAAGACAGAAAAATAATTTGCAGACACAAAAAATATTTTTTGTGTTTCTAAATTGAATGTTATGAAAAAAGTTTTTTTCATAACATTCATTTTTACAAACACAAAAAATATTTTTCTTATAAAATAAAAAACTTGCAAGACAGAAAAATAATTTGCAAACACAAAAAATATTTTTTTGTGTTTGTAAATTGAATGTTATGAAAAAGTTTTTTTCATAACATTCATTTTACAAACACAAAAAATATTTTTCTTATAAAATAATTTGCAAACACAAAAAATATTTTTATGTTTGCAAATTAATTTTGTTTTTAACCTAAATGTTTTCACACAAAAACATTTAGGTAAAAACAAAATTAATTTGCAAACACAAAAATATGCCATGACAGGGAAATCTAGTGTGGGAGCTATGAGGTTAACCTCTTTTGAATTGAGTAATGAAATTACAATTGAACAAAAAGTTCAATTCATTCCATTGTGGCAGCACTGAAATGTGCCACTCAAGTGTGTAAACGTGATATCTCTTTTTAAGAATATGGTGGCCCTTATAAGGGCCGTTTTTTACTAAACAAAACATGTTTAGTTCACCAACTTTATTCCATTTCTCTTTGCGGCTCTCTTGACATCTTTTTGATTAACGAGATGTTGTGATCCTCTTCCCCTAATTGTTGCATAATGATAGGTATCTCTTATCAATTTTCGAACAAAACAGTGTAAGGCTTCTTCAGCTTCATCAAGTGACAATGGTGAGATATTATTCACCCCAGCTTTTCTTGCCAATCTTCGCAAATTACTCCTTGGAATAGTATTACGCTCCTGTCTCTCCATCTTCACCTCTTGTGGTGGAATAGTATTGCACTCCTCTCTCTCCTTCACTTCTCGTGGCCCACATTCACCTTCTAGTGATGGAATCTTTACCTCGATGGATAACTCAACTCTCATGATTGATGATAAGAAGAAAAATGACATTATGATATCTCCAGCAGTGTTTTTATAGACCATGCGAGGATCGAAAATGCACTGAAGAACCCTCACGCGACAATTCGATCGAGTGCGGGAAAAAACTGTTGATAACAGACGTTTACTATCACAGCCGTTCAAAAATTTTAAAACATTGCTAACTGTTGAGTGACTTGCACTTCATCAAAAACTAAAACAGCCCTTCTAAGGGCTACCCATTCTATTAGAAAGAGATATATCTTCTCATGTACACAACCAAGTCTTTGTTATATAAAAAGACAAAAACAGTTCCCTTATCCTCCAGTGATAAACTTATAAGCAAAAATGTACTATAAGAGCTGGTCATAATGCATGATGCGGAGGCAATATAGCCCCAAAATCTGAAACTTATAGCCCCAAGAACTTATAGCCCCAAGAACTTATAGCCCCAAGATTTGTGAAACTTATAGCCCCAAGAACTTATAGACCCAGTGCCACCAGTGCATACATGTTGGGTCTATAAGTTCTTGGGGCTATAAGTTTCACAAATCTTGGGGCTATAAGTTCTTGGGGCTATAAGTTCTTGGGGCTATAAGTTTCAGATTTTGGGGCTATAGTGCCTCCCCTAACTACTATCGTCCAAGCGCACCTTATTTAAACGCGCGAATGCATCATTTTCAACTCATCTTCGAATTCCATGGTTACTCGGAAGTAAATAACTTCGCAACATCAGGGGAAATTAACACGCTCAATATAGTTCTAGGTCACTTGGAATATACTTCGTGAAAAAGGTGATTTTCGAAGCATTCTGCTTACTTTGTTATGAATATTGCCTTATTTTATGTGTATTGTCCCGATTTTATACACTCGGTTATTTTTTTACAAGTGGTTCATGTTGTCTTTCTAGTGCGCAATAATTCAGATTTTTCGTCAAAAAAAAAGTTCAGACGGCCTGTAAACACGAGAGGGAATGTCGAACCATATTTTGCAGTTATGACATTAACAGCTCAAGTATTTGCTGTCACCTGTTTGCAAATCCGCTCATACATTGTCTCGAACAAATAAAGGGCGTGATCACGTCCTTGCATTCTTACGATTGCCCAAATTGAGTATTTCTGCAAGAACCACATCGTAATCACATGACCAGAATAAACATCATTGAAACATGGCCACATTCGGAACATCCAAAATTTTTGTTGGTGTTATTACATTCCAACATCAAAACCCACCAGAGTGTGTGTAAAAAAATGCTTTCTCCGAGTCTGTAGTATGTTATCATTATATTGAGGACAAGGCTTTCGAATTACCGATTATTTTGTGGTTTTACCGGTTCGTTACTTATGCCATTGGCAAATTAATGTTCTTCAAAATCATAAAATTCACTTTTGTTCCTGAAAAAATTATATGTACCTTTTCTATGCACTTTACTCATTATTTTGATACATAATTTGCCTTTCCTTACTTCTCTTATCTGTTTCTGAGGCATTGGGAAAAAAGTCAAAAAATTGACCAAAGTTAGGTTGGACGAACCCTTAAGATCGGTCATCCTTAAAAACGGAATCCCCCCTAGAATACTCTGGAATCCCCCTAGAATATCCCGGAATCCCCACAGTATACACCGAAATCCCCACAGAATCCTAATTAAATCTCCGTTATGTGACAAGTTGCAGATACAGTTAAAACTAGAAGTCCTGTCACGAAATGTGCGCTTATCTAGGCTTAATTGCGCGTAGGAATTGCGCGCAACAGCCAAATCGAATGGCATCCTAAGCACGGCAGGTTCTTTTGTTTAAGGGCCAATATAAGTAATGAAATTTTGTTTATTTTAAAAATTCTCACCTCTGATATTCCTTCAATTCAAATTAAATATACACAAAATGTACATCAAAATGAAGGTTGGGATGTATAGAACACGAAACACACGTGTAATCAACTCATAGAGTTGACTGTAGGCACCACTGGTTGAGTCTGGTTCCTGGAAGTCTGCTGCCGTATTCGCACCAGAACTGATAATTTAATAATATTTCACGAAAACAATTTGTGGCCAAATGTGCTTTACATATCAAAGAACAAAGCTAGGGGGTAAAAATTCTTCAAAACACGGCGACAGAGCTGCATTGGGGAAAATTCCAAAGCCTTTGCTTTTGTTTACGTATGAGTATACTTTCGATTTCCGGTCGACGTCATCGGACAGAAAAAGCATGTAAAAACAACGCCGTCTAAAATCAAATAACGAACAAGATCGCCTTCATACAGTATACTTTTATTAGATAGAGATTGCACAGTTGTCATATTCAATGCAAGGTATCATGATACCTTTTGAAGTTTCTTAGAATTGCGATTTTGTTTTTTGATGGAAATTCGTGGTAACGAGTGATTTGCGCATGTCGGTCGAGCATGGAAACCATCTTCAGTACAAATGCAGACAGTGTTGTCCTTTTCCAAAATGCAGACCTATCGCTGTATTCAAAAGTGTTTTGAATGCCTAGCTTTGTTCTTGGATACATGGAGCACACTTGGCCACAAGTTGTTCTGATGAAATATTATTTTATCATCAGTTATGGTGCGAATACGGTAGCAGACTTCCAGGAACCAGTGGTGCTTACAGTCGACTCTATGAGTTGATTACATATGTGTTTCGTGTTCTATATATCCCAACCTCCATTTTGATGTATAATTTGTGTATATTTAATCTGAATTTAATAAAATTAATAAAATTCCATTACTTATATAGGCCCTTAATCATAGAAAACTGAGGCAATGTTTCTGCCAGTGGACCTCCGGGTTACCCGGAGGTCCATTGGCTGAAACATTGCTTGAGCACAGGCCGCATGTACACAATTTGATAGCCTTACTATGGTCATAACGCGTAGATTAAAGCGCAGATCAACGTGCTATATCTGCGCATTTCAGGACAGGACTTTTAGTTGTAACCGTAGAATAAATAGACAATAAACATATAGTGTGTTTTTATATCTGTGTTATACAGCGAGTTGAAATATGGTTTATTTTTTCGACGCTTCGCCGAGAAAAAATAAACCATATCTCAACGAGTTGTATAACACAGATATAAAAACACACTATATGTTTATTGTTTTTATCTGATAACAAACAGACACCCGTCTCGTGCGTCTACCCGACTTATATATGCTTCCCACGAGCCTCCAAAGAAAACCAGTCTACGAGACAAAAGAAATAGGACAAGACGCATAGAGTTGTGTCCCTTACATTACAAAATCGATGACGGCGATTGTAAAGTGCGATTGCACTTCTTGCATCATGTAACTGCGCTGGAACAAAATAAATTTAAACTATTTTATTAACAGTAACAAAACGGTGTTTCAGTAGAGTTATTCTTTTTTTGACATAGTTCCAGTTTTCTTCCGTGTTTTATGCTGTAGTCCCAATATAACAAATAATTTTGCGTTTGTTTACAATTTTTACGAAGTGTTTTTTTTCAGGTAGAGCAGACGAACTTTTAATTAGCGCAGTTCCGCGAGTACTTTTGATCGAGGTCGTGACTATAAATAGTCCGCAGTCGCCGCATACTAATTACTATTAACATTCAAGTAATTTCTACAATGTTTTGAAGCAAAATTTTAGGTTGCCTTTATTGAAGCAAAATAAATAAGAAATGACACCATCAGAGGATTTTGACAAAGTGCAATAAGCGTACAATCAAAACCTGCCCTGTGATATAACGATGTTTCATGAATGAATGAATGAATGAAAATGGAATTGAAAGAGGTCAGAGGTCGTTCGCATAAATTATAATTATATACAACACCCGTTGTATATACTTCAAGTATATACAACGGTTGTTATACTCTATGGTTATCAGATAAATTACGATAGAATATGCGGATTCCGAAACCTTTTTTTGTAGGTAGTTTGTAAAGTGCAATATTATTTACAAAATTGCTTATCAGCCTAATTACAAACCCCTTGAACATTGCGAGACGAATGATTTGAAGCTCTGAGAGGGAAGGCCTTAAAAAAATTTGGATTTGGTGCTCTGTAGCTTACGCATAAATAGATTTCGGCGCCCGGATACCAATGCGTTCCATGTCCCAGTGGTACATAGAACACTTGAGCTCACCGGCAAAGAATTATTCTTTCACCGATCACTATCAAGAACCATCGATAGACGGACCATGTATTATTCCCAGATGCGAGATGCACTTTATAGTTTTATGCTTGCCAATGGGGATCCTAACAGACGGTCCGATAATACCAGTTAGCCCACATCTGGTTTGTACTTGAGCCTCCGTCCGTCCAGCAAGGGCTACTTGCCATTCTACTTTATGCATGCGCAGTGTATCACCAGGCTTACGTGGCATAAAAGCAGAGTCGTCGTAAATGTTAGCTGGCCCATTCTATAATGACTGTAGACTTCTTCATATGATAACATTCAAACCAGATGGAAGGTACCACAAGGCCCCAAAGAGTTAATGGACTACCCGAAAGATACCCAAACTTATTTCGATTTGGTGAGAAAATGTATTAAATATGGTGTAAAAATGAACATTTTTAGCGAATATGTCGATCCTAATGTTTGCCAGGTAACAAATTGATACAAAGGTTCATTTTGTACTTCATATTTAATAAATTTTCACACCAGACCGAAAATTTATTTTGACTTGATGAAACAATTCAATATATTTTAGTTACAAGGGCATAATTTTACTTATTACTTGACAAATTTCTAGACCAATATCGAAAATGTAATCCCATTGAGTACATAACCACATTACATAAGGAAAATAAATAAGATGTATTAACTGTACAACATAACTCGTGTTAAATTATCCTTCCTCATTCAAACCCTTCCTCTTCAAAATCACGTGGTACGTCGAACTTGGGACGAGTGAACTTTGGTTTTGGGACGGGTGGACCTCAGTTTGGGATGCGTGGACCTCAGTTTGGGACAAGTGGGGTTCCGGTCGTGTGTGCTTGGGATGAGGGGTTACCGCTCGAGTTAGTTATGGGCCGACTTAATCATGGACTCCTGTCATGGAATGTTTAACTATTTCTGGCTGGCCTTCGTGTACTGATGACTACTATTCATCCACAGTGGTGGCGGAAGCTCCATAAAAGTGTGTGTGTGTGGGGGGGGGGGGGGGGGGTTCTCGGGGTAACCACAGGGTTGTAGGACAGAACGCTTTAGGGGCTTTATATGTGTGTGGGGAGGGGGGGGGGGTGGTGCATTGGAGGAGCACTTTGTCATCACGTATGTCATGAATACGGAACAAAATTTAGTGCAACTCTGGAAAGGGAATACATGCACACGTTTTACCATAGTCCAAATTTGGACGCAAATTCCGTAATATAATTTTTGGGTTCGGTACAAGGATGTACCAAACCCAAAAATAATATTACGAAATTTGCGTCCAAGTTTGGTCTAGTTTTACTATTACTGATACTATGGTCTGTTATGAACTGTTGTGAATTAGCGACGTGCAATATCACAATATATGAAATGGACAGCGACGCCGACACTATTGTTATGTCAGAATACGTCATGTTAGGGTACCCATCATTGGTGAAAAAAGGCACGTGCCCGCCCCCTGTACCCCCAGTTCCGCTGCCCCTGTTCATCCACATACTTACGCTTCAAAAGGCAAGAACAGCCGGTATGCTTGGTTGTGTTCCCACATCTTACCTTTAGTTACTCTTGCGTTTTGGAAGAGTTAAAACCTTCAAATCAACAAATTAAAGAGCATTGGGGGGGGGGGGGGGGGGGGGGCTTTAGAATGGATTCCGGGAAATGTATGGGGGGATTCCGGTGTTTAGGTCGACCTGTTAAGGCGCTATATAAATAATAGAATTTTGTTTAATTTGAAATTTTCACGGCTGATATTCCTTAAATTCAAATTAAATATACACAAAGTGTACATCAAAATGAAGGTTGAGATGTATAGAATACGAATCACATATGTAATCAACTCATAGAGTTGACAGCAGGCACCACTGGCTCCTGAAAGTCTACTACCGTATTCGTACCAGAACTGATAATTAAATCGGCTCTTGTTTTTCTCTTTTAAAATGTACTAGATAAAGTCCTTCAAACTGTTGGTTAACTCTTCGCCTTGTGTTAAAATATTTTTAGTCGAGTTGTGACGAAGTCAAACTCGACTTATAGTTTGGTGAATGGCGGGCGGGCGTAAACAATTGGTTTCCGGATGATAACTTGATAGTGGTTCAACTCACATTCATTAAACTTCATACGTAGGTTGGTCTTGGTGGGAGGAAGAACCCTATTGATTTTGGACATGCTACGTCGAAGGTCAAGGTCACAGTGACCTTGAACGTAGTAAATCTTAAACAATTGGTTTCCGGATGATAACTTGATAATGGTTCAACTCACATTCATGAAACTTCATAGGTAGATTGGCCTTGGTGAGGGGAAGAACCCTATTGTTTTTGGACTCGCTACGTCAAAGGTCAAGGTCAACGTGACCGTGAACATAGTAAATCGCAACAATTCCTTTCCGGATGATAACTTGATAGTAGTTCAACCTACATTCATGAAACTTCATAGGTGGGTTGGCCTTGGTGCGAGGAAGAACTCTATTGATCTTGGACTCACCAGATCAAAGGTCAAGGTCACAGTGACCTTTAACATAGTATATCGCAACAATTGGTTTCCGGATGATAACTTGATAGTGGTTCAACCTAGAGTCACGAAACTTCATAAGTGTGTTGGCCTTGGTGCGAGGAAGAACCCTATTGATCTTGGTCTCACCAGGTCAAAGGTCAAGGTCACAGTGACCTTGAACATAGTATATCACAACAATTGGTTTCCGGATGATAACTTGATAGCGGTTCAACCTAGAGCCATGAAACTTTACAGGCGTGTTGGCCTTGGTGCGAGGAAGAACCCTATTGATGTTGGACTCACCAGGTCAAAGGTCAAGGTCACAGTGACCTTGAACATAGTATATCGCAACAATTGGTTTCCGGATGAGAACTTGATAGTGGTTCAACCTAGAGTCATGAAACTTCATAGGTGTGTTGGCCTTGGTGCGAGGAACTGTTGTCACAACTCGACATTGGATCGGTGATCCTGAGCGGCATTTTTTAAATATCGCGTACGAAAGAGAAAACTGAACGTGTGTCTGCAGTCTCTCACACTGTTCTTTTCCGCCGGTGCATTTCGTCAACACTTTCCGCGAAACACATTCTCCCCAATAATATTCAAAACGGAAGAAGAAAATGGCCGGCTGCGTTACGATTCTGTTACACACTTTTTTTAGAAAAATAACATTATGACGGCAACATTGGGAATATTAGGACGGGAGATACGCGAATGAAAAGGTACTTTTACATTCTTTTCAGAAATGCTTATACTTTTATCACAAAACAAATTCGTTTTTCTAAAATTGATGATTTTGAACGGCTGTTTAGTTTCACCATAGGCGGAATGGGAAGTATGTTGGACTGAAAGGACGTACCAAACCCAAAAATTATATTACGGACTTTCAGGCCATGTTTGGACTAGGAAAAGGACAACACTGCATTTTTTTTATTGAAGATGGATTCCATGTTTGACGGATATGTGCAAATCACTCTAGAGACTAGACCACAAATTTCCATCGAAAAACAAAATCGTAAAATTCCAAGAAATTTCCACTGGTGTCATGATACCTGGCATAGAATATGGCAAATGTGCAGTCTCTATATAATAACAGCATGCTGTATCAAGGCGATATTTTTCATTATTTGATTTTACACGGCATTGTATATCAATGCTTTTTCGGTCCAATGACGTTGACCGGAAATCGAAAGTAATTTGAATTGTAAACAAAGGCAAGAGGTTTAGAATTACCCCATGCAGCTCTGTCTCTATGTTTAGTCGGATTTTGATGCCCTAGCTTAAAGTAGCTTTGTTCTTGGATATGTGGAGAACATAGGGCCACAACATGTTCTTGTGAAATATTATTTTATTATCAGTTCTGATACGAATAGGGTAGCAGACTTCCAGGAACCAGTGGCACTCGCTATCAACTCTATGAGTTGATTACATATGTGTTTCGTATTTTATACATCTCAACCTTCATTTTGATGTATAATTTGTGTATATTTAATTTGAATTTAAGGAATATCAGAGGTGGGAAGTTCAAAATAAACAGAATTCTATTACTTACATAGCACCTTAAAGAACATGTTCTAAAAGTTATTTTGAGCACTGACTAGTAGTACATGTATAATAATAATTCTTTGACCTGATTTGTTGCAGTCATCTAACGAGGGGGCCTAGATTAAGGTGCTATATAACGTTATAATTAATGGGAATTTGTTTACATTGAAATTGATTATTCCCACCTGGGAGCGTGGCGGCTCATTTGGTAGAGATGCAAGCCAAGAGGTCCTGGGTTCGAATCCCACCTGGTTATGAAACCAGACTTGTCAATTGGTACCAGTATCGGTATCATCGGCACTTGGCAGAAGGCAAGTACTGATGGTACTCGGTACCATATTGGTACTCCCCAAATTATGGCTAGTTTCGCGAGATGGCTCATAAAATGTATCAATATTCCACGATACCCTGTAATCCCTCACAAAAAATGCCAAGATTCCTGTCACCGATACGTATCTTCAGTCACAGGCCTGGTCCTCGCCCTTTCCGCACCTTCTCAATTAAAAGCTGAATGTATGACAATGTGAGGTCAAAAGGTATCAAAACCGATAACCTTGTTAATTAAGGAAAAAAAACCCACTTCTCTTCGTGTGGAGATCAAATCCGACAGACAATCACGTAATAAAAAGCTACCGTCCCGAGTCATGAGGTTCCGCAAAGGTGAAAAAAACCTATCTTTGTAGAACTTTATATTTGTATCATTCCTTTATGTTTTGTAGTTATATAAATATGTTATTGCAGTAAATTTGTTATTTTTACATACAGGTTGTTATCTTTACTTGGCTCAAGATAATCATAACCCTGTGTACAAAATGTTCTAGCTTGTGTATGAAATGTCAGAATCGTTTGTGTACGAAACATCCTTAATTGCCATGTACTAAAGAAGTGTACAAAACGCCTGTGTACAAAATGTCCAGCTCCATACGACTATGATGGCTACGAGTTTGTTGTCAACAAGGATTCTTCCGGGTTGTATGGATTACACCTATCCTGTAGCCCTGGCTTCTTGACTACCGTTTCCGTTGGTGGTGGGGTAATCAGCCCAGAATTGCCCCAGGCTGCCCCCAGCCCTGGCGACGGAAAATCCATCAACACCTGACTCTTCAATTGCTTAACTAAGCCCTCATCCACCTCATTGCTCACAATAATTCCTGGTGGGGGCCTAGAGAAGTCTATCATCCCCCACTGGTCCTTTGACCCTCTGAAATGGGGTATCGAGGAGAGATCCTCCCTCGAAAGGGTGCCATACTGAGCCCTTTTTTCTATTATTGCCAGGGCAATCTTCGGCCCTATGTTGGGTATTCTTTGCAATTCCCCAAAAGTGGCATAATTCACTTTAACTTTCTCCTCTGCCATATTTCTATCTCTCACTCAATGAAATTCAATTTATAAAATTGACAGTTACCCCGAACTAGTCTGCTCAGTACCTCAGCTTTCCTAGGCCTTTGGTACTTCCCGAGCCTACCTATATACTGCACGCAGCCAGTATATTCACAACAAATTCTACAAATTTGCTAATCCCGACTAATACTCAAGTCAACCTCCCAACCTCAGCTTTCCCAGGCCTGTGGTAAGGGAGCACAATGTGGCCTACAGCCAAAATACAGTTCACAATATTACAACAATACTATCAATTCACTGCCACAGACAAACCGTATCCTTAGCAGAATGCTATGGTCACGGCAAATTTTTACAAAATAATGTAAATCCCTAGATTCCCTAAAGATCCACAGCAACAATGAAATATTCGAATTCAATCAATTATCTGTCTCAGTAGCCTGTGCTACTGCCACAGCAAAATTTTCCTGTATCTATGAAATTTAATTCACAGCCACAGAAATTTCAAAAATAAATCTGTATCTGCAGAAATTAGACTGCAGCCACAGAAAATACATACACAATTATTTTTAATTTTCACATATCACAAAACCCGCCTCCGCAAAAACTGAAAATTGCGGCAACGGTAATTTTCCAACATAAAAAGCCATTTTTGACACAAATAATTTTGAAATCTCAATATCTGAAATCGCAGATAATTTCGATCACTGCAGTATATTACCACAGCCCGATCGAAAAAAACAAACATTTTTGAAATTATAATCTGCGAACAAAAATCACAAATTTGGAAATCAATGTTAGGTAAATTACCCAACAATTGATTTTCAAGGTTATTACAAATGCATCAATAAGATAAATTTGACGATGTCAGTGGATTAATTCCCGCTGTCATTGTCAACAATGGAATTGGTAAACCCCGACCTCGTGACCTGTGGAAACTTTGCAAAAAGTTTACAAACTTCCCCCCACAAACTGGTTCTAATGTGGGCGACGTCAATAAAGTAGAATTGGTGTTTAGGTAAATCTCTACTTTAGGAAATAGTTGCGGGTAAACAACTAGGGTTCTTACCAATGATTCCTGGTGAAAACGCTTAATATGCTTAATGATCGGGTTTCGTCAACCGACGCGTTTGGCGTCCTGTTGATAAGAGACAGAGGCTGGTCTTCTTCTTGATTCTTTGATTCCAGTTGGTCAATCCCTGTCACATGAGACCTCAGAGTTGTGGTATTCATCTTCATAGCTGGAACAGGTTCCGGAGAGTTCTGGAAGTCTTTCCTGGTTCGCAGACTGTCTCTGATGACGTCACGCGAGTGGGATTATATTGCAATTCTACAACAGTACATGTAATTCGTTTATTCGATAACGTTGCAACGATGGAAATGCTGTAATCACATTGAAAATAAATCACCAGGTTCATGTCGGAACAGGACAAGAAACCATTAACACAGACCACGATCTTTGGTATTGTGTCTATTCAGTTTATCCAGTCACTTACTATTGTTTCACAGATTGGTACCAGTGCTGAGTTCCATGTTGCGATCCTCAATACTGCACCGATAGTAAGTTTAGTTGTACCGATGGTACTTTGGCATGCCTGCATAAAACATGTTATTTTACTGGTTAATCTAGGATGAACCCAGACAATGAATGGTGGGTGACACCATGTCATTAACACTTTGCATGATTGGCAGTAATTGCACAATTTTTTCACAACTCTATTATAGAGAGATTAATTACAGTTGCATTATTTCAATTTACATACATGTTTTTGTGGATATTGGATACTGGATTCGCTGGACAGTGGACATTAATATTGTTGTCACTTTGAAAGATAAGGGCGGGGGGACTGACAAAGTGTTACTACCCGTGAAAACTTACTGAAAAGCCTTGAAGTTGAAGAAGTAAGTAAGTAAGTAAATGTTTTATTTGCAGCATGTGAGTACAAAATTAACATATATAAATTTTACTATCAATACATACAATCATCACACTGCAAGGCAGTGGCATAGCCCAAGAGGCTGTCTTCCTGCCACTCCCTGAATTGGTCTCTCGACAGCAGAGGTTCATATAATAATGCCTATTCATCTCAAATTGATACCACATATAACATATGTACCAAAAGGTAAGTAATATTATTAAGTGAATGAATGAATGGCGACAAGGATGGTGACAAAGTAAAGAATAAAAGCAAAGAGAAAAGAAAAGAAAATCCCGCGCGTGTTTAGTAAAGCATTCTGGCAGCCGGGGGCAAATGCAAGCTGGTGAAAAGGCACGTGATTTAAATTTAAATTTATATTTATGATACGGTCAAGGCTGCGGGAGTATCTATATATATATATAACCAAATCCATGGTACGACATTCACATTACTTGCAATCGGGACATTCGGTATTGTTGCATGTGACGTGGAGAGAATAAGATTCTAGAAAAATATCTGTCATGGAACGTTTAAACTGGGGTCTGGTGTAGTTCTGTACCACTGGGTCGATATCGTTCCATAACCTTGGGAAAGTGTGTAGGGGAAGGTTGGCCGAAAAGTTGGTCCTCGGCTTAAAAGTTAGTACACTTCCAGATTGCCTAGTATCCATGCCAGTAGGCTGTGTGTATATCTGGAAGGTATTGTTAAAGGACACCGGAAGTTTGCTATTACGCCAATCATGCATAAAGAGGAGAACCTGCAGCTTGTAAATATCGTTAAATTTCAAAATACGAAGCGTTCTAAAAAGGGGGTCTGTATGAGAATTTCGTTTTTTCTTAATAATGATACGGAGTGCCTTTTTCTGTAAAGTGAATATCTTTGAAGTTGATGGTACGTGACCCCACACATGTATACCGTACACAAGATGACTATGTATTAAAGAAAAATACAGCGTTTTCAGAGCATTTAATGGTAATATATTTTTTGCTCTGTTAATGGCATAGATAGCTCTTGCCATTCTGGAACAAATTATCGAGACATGCCGTTTGAAGTTTAGATTTTCGTCCATGAGTATACCCAGAAATCTAACTGATGTTTCTTTTACTTCTATTCCAATGAGGTCAAGTGTTGTATCTCCAAGGAGTAACCGTCTTTCTCCCGAATTATAGGAATCATTATTAGGGTGGAGTAACATAAATTTTGTTTTCTGAGCATCCAAGACTAGTTTATTTGCTGCACACCATTCTTCCACGTGTTTTAGTTCTGTGTTAGTTATGAAAATAGCTCGTCTAGGTTGTTATTAGATTCGTGGGCCGTCGTATCATCGGCAAACGAAAGAACGTTTAAGCTGATGCAATAAGATATGTCATTAATGTATAACAGGAACAATATAGGGCCAAGGATAGATCCCTGTGGGACACCCGTGGTAATGGCTTTGGAGTCAGATGTTGTAGTCGAGTACTGCACACGTTGGAATCTGTTTGAAAGATAGTCCTTAAACCAGGAATTGGCCACGCCTCTGATCCCATAATGCTCTAGCTTGCTTAACAAAATAGAGTGATCAATTGTGTCAAAAGCTTTTGAGAAATCAAGAAATAAGGACAGTGTTCAATCTTTTGTCGATTTATCATTTGCACTCACTACATTATTTATAAGATGGAGAATGGGGTGAATTGTTGAGTGTCCTTTCCTGAAGCCAAACTGATATTGATACAGAGTATTGTGGTTATCCAAGTAACTAGATAATCTCACATACATTATTCTCTCAGTAATTTTAGAAAAGGCTGGCAAGATACTTATGGGTCTATAATTATTAAAGATATGTTGATCGCCTGACTTAAATATCGGGATGACTTTGGCGATCTTCATGTTAAGAGGCACCACTCCGGAGGAAAAAAGAGAGGTTTATTATGTGGGTTATAGGTTTTGCTATCTCGTACACAACGTCCTTCAGCAACCGAGTTGAAACATTATTGAGGTCTTTACTTGTTTTGGATGTAAGATTATTCACGCAAAGTATCACTTCCTGTAGGTTTGTGGGCGAGATGAAAAACGACTCCATGTTGTTTTGGTTTCTCAGATATTCTGAGAAATGATATGGAGTAGTTGGAACTTGGTTGTTTAAGGTTTTGCCAATCTCGACGAAATATGAGTTGAATCGGTCGGCAATTTCTTTTGGGTCATTTAGTGTAGTATTACCGTCAGTGAACGATGGAGGTAAGGTGTGACCCCGTTTGGATTTATTGATAGCTTTGGAGAGCACTTCCCAGGTTTTCTTTACGTTGTATTTGTAGTCAGAAAGAATATTGTTGTAATGGTCGGCTTTACAGACACGCTTTAGTCTATTAAAGATGCCGCAGTGGTCTTTGTATCTCTGTATGTTGTGGTCTGATGGTGATTTCAAGAATATATAAATGTTTCTTCTACTTGATTCATTAGGGGACGGGCGATGACTTGACTTGGGGGAGGGAGGGCATGGTACAAATGACATAGAGGCCAACTGATTACCTTAGCAGGTTATTTAATGAATCACTTGATTCAGTGTGATGATTCACACTGAATTGAGTGATTCATGAAATAACTTGCTGGACTAATCAGTCATCACTGTTGAATTAACTTTTTGATCAGTTATCACTGTTGAATTAACTTGTAAAGTTCATGAGTTGTCAGCGCTGAACCTGTTAAGTTTCCATACAGTTGAATGTTGAGAAATTGGGTCTGTTTGAGACCACTTTTAATGTTCTGTGCACATACCGAACACATACCGAAACCGAGGTATTTACACGAAAAATATCGATACTGAACCTGAAATTTCAATACCGCACACCACTACCAATAAAACCGTCTCACATGTTCCTTTTCTAAAACAGTGTGTTACAATTTTGTAACGTAGTCGGCCATTTTGTAATTTCGATTTGAATGTTGACGTGGAAAAATCTGGATGTATTTCGTGGAAAGTGTTACAGAAATGCACCATTGGGGCAGAACGGTGCGCGAGACAGCAAACACAGTCAAAGTTTTCTCTTTCTTACGCAATCATTTTTTTTAACTCTAACACAAAGAGTTAACCAACAGTTAGATCTGGTACATTTTAAAAGAAAAAAAAAACACCCTACTGATTTTAACAACTGACAATGGATTAAGTGAACAAAAAAAGTCCACTCGAGCTCAAAGAAAAACAGTTAATTTAGACCAAATACACAAGTCACTCTTTTCAGTGAGCGGGACGAGGGGGATATGGGCACTGTGATCTTTTGAGGGGGGGGGGGGGGTATACAGGTGGGTATACAGGTGGGTGTTAGTATACTGGCTAAAACGGTAATATTAAATCTGGATGCGTGATGGACTCGTTCCAGTGTGGGGAGGGGGGGGGGGGGGTGTACTGTATGTTCTGGATGCAAAAAGTGAAAGAATAATAAAATTTGAATGGCAAATGTAGTTGTTATGCCCCCCCCCCCCCGGACTTAAGTCGGGTGGCATATAGTGATTGAAGTGTGCGATTGTCCGTCCGTGTGTGTGTGTGTCCGTCCGAGCCAATAACTCGAAAACGGTTAGGGCCACAGTCATCAAACTTCACACAATTATAAAGGACCATGGGAGGATGCGTCACACACCATAGCCTGGTTCGTACCTTCAAGGTCAAGGTCACATTTCAAGGTCACACTAAAATTGGTCAATATTCGTGTCTCAGCCATAACTCAGAAACGAATCATAGTACAATAGTTAATTTATGTTAAACTTTTTACAAATGTTAAGGACAGTCAGAAGGTGTGTCGCGTATAATAGTTTCCGCCGCATCTGCAAGGTGGAGCTTACAATTGACCTTCATATGTTCAGGATCACAAATCATGTCTCAAGCATAACTCCAAAACTATTAGGGCTGCAATCATCTTACATCGCTCGATTATAAAGGACAACGGGTGGATGTGTCGCCCACCACAGCCAGGTCCATAAGGTCAAGGTCAAGGTCACTCTGAACACGGTTAGGGCCACAGTCATCAAACTTCACACAATTATAAAGGACCATGGGAGGATGTGTCACACACCATAGCCGGGTTCGTACCTTCAAGGTCAAGGTCACATTTCAAGGTCACACTAAAAATCTGTCAATATTCGTGTCTCAGCCATAACTCAGAAACGAATAACAGTACATTGTTAAACTTTTTACAAATGTTATGGGCAGTCAGAAGGTGTGTCGCGTAAAATTGTTTCCGCCGCATCTGCAAGGTGAAGGTCACAAGGGTGGGGGGGGGGGCATGTGTTACCTTAGTAACATTTTTCTTGTTAATGTTTACTGCTGTTGGACACTTGGACATCGCCATTTGATGGGGTTTACTTGATAGGGAGGCTACTTTAGCCACACACTCCACCCCCAATCTTCGACATGGTTAATGAGACACGAATGTAGCCTTAAAGAGTCTGCAAGACCTCATTTGTTTACTTAAAAAAATACTTGCTGTACAGATTGACCAAGACAAATCTGGATGTCAACAGCGGGAATGGGGGTGAGGTGGGGAGAGATAGCTCAATGCAAATATCAGTGGAGTACGTCATCCCCATAATAACTGTTGACACTTTGCTTTTGTCGTTTCGATGTTTGAACTTTTGAGAAATGAGCTCACGAAGCACAAATGGGTGGGGGTGAAAGTTGAGGATCTTTCTCCAAGCCTTTACAAACATAACACAAAAACGTCTGAAGTATAAAGCACCTGAATTTTCGTGTAGAATTTATCAATAGTTATTCAAAAGACAAATTGTTTGACTGGACGCCCACTAGTCCTAAAGGACTGGGTGATTTCAAATATGAAATTACACCATATCAGAAGAAAATGGCACAGTGAATCACAAAACTCTTAATGAACCTTTACATCAGAAAAGAAATTCTGAAAAAATAGAATATGAAAAAAATAAAAAGTGTAAATTTTTGAACATGTTGTAGACTTGTGGTATATTTATCTAATTGTATATTCTATTTACAGTACATTCGATGGGGTGATTCAGTAGAGATATTAAATATTGGCAAGATATACATGAATTGGTTAGAATCTTTTGATATTTGGTACACAATATCTCTAGGGGGTCAGATTCAAGTGTGTTCAAATTTTGTCCCTGTGGTAATGTTTGGGCTCCCTGTGGGAGTCCAATTTTTAACTTAGTGCAATATGAGGAAATTTCTTTAAAAATCTTCTCCTTTAGATCTCCCAGTCAGAATGCTTTCATTTTGGTATAAAACATCTCTGGGGGGGGGGGGGGGCGGGGGGGGGGGGCAGATTCAAGTTTGTTCAAATAGAATCTCTGGGTTAATATTTGGGCTCCCTATGGGACTCCGAATTTTAACTTAGTGCAATATGAGGAAATTTAATTAAAAATCTTCCGATCCACCAGTCTGAATGCTTTCATATTTGGTATACACCTTTAGGGGTGGGGATGGTGTTAGGGTGTGTGTGTGTCAGATTCAAGTTTGTTCAAATTGGGTCCCTGGGTTAATATTTGGGCTCGCCATTTGATGGGGGCACAGACATAACAACCCTTGGAAGTTTGGCAGTGCTTGTCTACAGCTGATAGAATTGAAAGCATTCAGGAAGACCCAGGATAATAATCCTCTGGCATGGACACAAGAGTTATGAACAGTTTCATGACTTCATTCCTCTGTTGTGTTGATGAACCATGACTGATTGAATGTGACCCAAAATAGTTCTTTGAACCACTGTGTCGTGTGAGCAATTAATTTTCATTTCATTTCATTTATTCACTTTTAACCATTTACATGGCGTAAAGCAAGTGTTAGAACAGAGAAATTTTAATACACTACATGTCCAGGCAGTCCGTATATATACATGTGCTATACGTGTAACCTCTCCAGCGCTGTATGTCGATTGTTCATTGCATACGAAGTTCGAAATTAAAGGGTACCATGGAGTGTTGTCAACAGTACTCTCCCACAACCTCTTGAGGTTATGTCACCGCACTGTTGACAAAACCCCCCTGCCTTGGACGAAAAGATTCTTAATTTTCAGTGGAAAAGGCTGGAGGGGCCACACGAGTGAGGTCTGCCGGAGAAGGTATGTAAACTCTAGTCGTCTGATATATCGGGCTATGATATTTAATGTGTTCGGTATGTGGGTTCGGGCAGTATTGCCTTGTGGTCAAGAACTTCGGCCGTCCATATCATGCACGACGGGCCTCAATGAGCTCCCCCGTGCATGATACAATCGATTGCGTTCCAGTCCTTCTAATAATTTTTAATTTCATTTATGGGTGTTATCGGAGATGGGCCGTTACGATGAGTGAAACAGGCATAATGCATGCAGGACCGGGCCTCAAAATAAAATTTATTTGCTATTTTCTGACATTTCAGCATACAAAATATGTCCAATGTAAATTGTAGACACATAACATTTACCCGAGATCTCACCCTCGTGCGCTACACACTTTTTACAAAACATGCACTGGAGAATTCTACTGGTCGCGAAAGGTTGGGTGTGTGCACGCATGCAGGAGGGTGAGCTCAGGGATGTTAGGTGTTTGATAATTAAGATTGATCTTTAGCCATACATGGCGCACACCAAAAGCAAACACGTATAAATGCCCCAACATACACGTACACACGCGCGCACGTACACATGTATGCACGTGCACCCGCGCATGCGCATACGAGCACATCAGAGACATATATGTGTGCATGATAGTATACATCCGTATACACCCATATCACGCATGTACCGTACACTCACCTATACATAATCTAGGGTCACATTGAAATTGCTCTAGACCTTTGCGTGTGGATTTGCTCGTAATGGAGGGGGGGGGGGGGGGGGGGGCTTTTATTACTCTTAAGTAGGCGTTAAAAATGATTTCAGTTTTTTTTACAAATTTGGAGAGGTTACAGATTTGCTTGATGTTTGTACTTGCAAATAGAGATTGGGCTTTATACATATTCGGGTGTCGTCTATAATGTGGTTTAATATATTTATTCCTCAGTTCCGTTAACTCGTCACAGACAAGGATATAATGATATTCGTCACCAATATCGGACTGACACAGGTTACATTTCCTTTGTGACATTTCTACTGCTGTCCAACTCCCTATTTCGATCGGGAGTCGGTGGTTTTTGGTTCTAAACTGGGCGAGAGGGCTAGCCAAAGATAGTGGTAATTTTCGGAGGTAATCTTCAAGGCCGAAGTTAATTTTTATCACCTTATAAAACAAATACTTGTTTGACTACACATGCTTGCTCGCCACTCCTGTAAGAAAATATCTTGTGATTTTTCTTTAACGATATACTTAAATAATTTCCTGTTACTTATGCTCTGACTGATCCATATGTGGGTCATTCCTAACTTGTCTAGAAGGGAGGAGATATGTCGTATCCAGGGGCTCGTGTAAAAGCTATGCAAGTGATTTAGGTACAGGATTGAATAAAGAGAGGTGGAAAATTTGTTTTCTTTTCCGGACACTAATTGGGCCCAGAAATTCAGCATCCGAACTTTAGTCTTCACGTCGATGGGTATCAACCCCAGTTCGCCATATATAAAATTATTTCCAGTTGATTTTTTCAGTTTTAAAATAAATTTAAAGAACCATAGTTCGAGTTTCTCTAACGGTGCAATGTTTTCACAGCCCCAAATTTCACAACCGTAAGTTAAGATCGGAAGTATTGATTTTTCATACATTTCACAGACAATGCCGACAGTCAGTTGATTTTGTCGGACTTTACTTATTAAAGAGAACATTGCCCTTTTCGCTTCAGCGCATCTAATTTTTATTTCATCAGAAAATTTGCCTGTTTTAGAAAACGTTACCCCAAAGTATTTCAAATTTTTTAACAATTTCGATTGCAGCTCCTCCTAAATAAAATTTTTCATTTTTCCCAGCCCGAGCCCCGAATTTTATTATTTTTGTTTTGCTTAGGTTAACCTCAAGTTTCCATTTTAAACAGTATTCGTAAAATATATCCAATGTATATTGTAGATCCTTACTATTTGTGGATAACAGAACAGTGTCGTCAGCATATAATAGCACGAGGAGCTCTAAGTAAAATTGGGCACTGTCATGGGGGGTGTGGTGTACAATTTGTAACCCATTACAGCTTTTGTCGTACAGGAATTTTTCCAAGTCATTTTGGAACAGGGCAAAAAGTATCGGCGATAAATTTTCGCCTTGCCTTACCCCTACGAGGCCTGGAATATATTCACTTATTTGTCCACCAATCATAACAGTAGACTTAATATCGCTGTACATGTTTTTAATTATTCGTAGTATTTTTCCTTCTATGTGTGAGTCGGTTAATTTTTTCCATAATGCCGCACGCCAGACCATATCGAAGGCCTTTGAGAAGTCTATAAAAGCACAGTAAAGGGTTTTTTTTATTCAGGCGTAGTAGCTCCCGTATAGCTTTCAGTGAAAATATGTGATCAATTGTGGAGTATTCTTTTCTGAATCCTGCTTGTGATTCGCTTAAAATATTGTTTTCTTCAAGGAAAATATTTACTCGTGTAGTTAGAATACTTGTGAATAACTTTGATATGTTGCTCAGTAATGTAATTTTACGGTAATTTTCAGGGTGAAGGGGGGAGCCTTTCTTTTTGTATATTGGTTTAATAATCCCAATTGTCCAGTCAAATGGAAGAATTCCTGTGTTCAAAATTAAGTTGAAAAACCTCACATAAATTTTCTTAAATTTAGAGAACGATAATTTAATGTACTCGTTACTTACTCCATCATACCCAGGGGCTTTTCCATTTTTAAGTCTTTTGACTGCATTTTCGATCTCTTCCTCAGTAATATTGTCGTTTAGTATGGTTCTATCAATGCTGTCTAATGGGTTTAAGGTGGGGTGAACAGTATCTTCCTCTTCCGCGGGAGTAATAGGGATATCGTTTTCTAGCGTTTTATAATAGTTATAGAACTCACCTATAGAAGGTATTTATCCTCACATTTCCTATTGTGTAAATTTTTAATTATGCTCCAGAATTCCTTACTGTTTTTTTCTGGGTACGACGCAGTTTATTTCTTATTTGGCTGTTAAGTAATAATTTACTTTTTCGAAGCGCAATTTTTTATTTTTGTCTGCACTGGAGTAACATATTTTTGTTATTCACACATGGGTACATCCTATAATTTTTCCTCGCTCGCCTTAAATCTGTTCTTGCCCTAACACAGTCTTTATTAAACCATAGTTTCTTTTTGGGGCTAGTATTTTGGGCTTTATTTCGAGTGAGGTCTCTTTTTTCTTTCACGCCAAATGTTTCCCTGCCAGTTGCCAAGTATATATTACATAGGTCATTGTTTACTTCCTCCACTTCGCGTCGGTTGGGATTTTCGGTCATTTCAAGGGCCGCCAGTTTAGTTTCAAATTTTTCGATATCTGATTCTTTTACATTTTCTTGAAATTCGGTTATTCTGTTGGAATCCCATTTAGGCAAGTTCATATCCTTGTCTGTGACACATGAATTGACTTGATATTCACCCGTGTTGTTTCTTATTTCGCTATGCGGAACTAAGGTACCGTTATCGCATGTCGCTGATTGTTCTGTATCGTAAACACATTTTGAATGCGTAAATGCGATACCGTTATCCCGTGTCACTGATTGTTTTGCATCGTGAAGACAATAATTTGTTTGTACAGCGGGGCAATCAATTGTGAAAACAACTGGGCAGTGGATATCTGAAAACAATTCGTTAAAGTCTTCCACCATAAAATCGGTCAAGCATTCCGTGAACTCAGGGGTACAGAGTAAGTAATCAACAATACTAACTCCCTTACAAGTGGTTGCACCTACATTTTTATCCCCTCCAAATCTACCATTAACAACGGTGAGATTATTGCTTCTGCATAAATCAACTAGTTTTCTACCATGGTTGTTTGTGGTTTCATCCGTGGATGTCAACGGACCAAAGGGGGAGATGGGCGATTTTCTCTTTCGCGTCATCGGACAGGCCATCGAGGTTTCCAATTCGTGAATTAAAATCGCCCATCAACGCTATGAAAGTTGTTCTGTTAAATTTGTCCAATATGGATACATGTAATTTGTCGTGTTGCTCCCCAGAATCATACTTTGATCCTTCGAAGGGTAAGTAAATATTTCCAAATATAGCCTCAAATTTTCCTGCAGAGAATTTCAACCACTGGATATTTTCGTCGTCTTCAGGGATAATTTTTGAATTTTTTGAATTGTTTCTTTCCTGCTGTACATATACCTCCGGATTTAATTTTTGCTAGTTTGTGCCTATTTTGGGGTTTAAAGGTATGGAATTCTTCTATTTCAATTATATCTATTTCGTCTGTTTTAGTTTCTTGGAAACAAATGACATCGAAGTGCGATATGTATTCTAGGAACTCCGGGTCCCCAAGTTTTGACTGGAGCCCACAGACGTTCATGGAAAGGAACCTAAGGCTTAACCTTCTCCGGCAGTCCTAGTTATTATTGTTACGTTGGTAACTATTATCGTGACTGCTGTTTTCTTGTTTAGAAGGGCTGTGTAGGACGCGGTAAGGGGGCGGAGTTGCCGGATAAAACTGTCTATTGTCTACATACAGTCGGTCGGCGACAATTTTAATCCTTCTCCCCTTTGCCTTTTCCTGTTTTGACAAAGGCAAAATTACTGATTTTCTGTAGTCCGCCACAGCTTTTGGATAATGCTCACTGACAAAAAGTTACTATCTTTCAGAATGTACGAACGATTTCGAACAAGCTCCCGATGTTTAAAGTAAGAAAAAATTGCCACAATTGGTCTGGTTCTTCTATCAATCTCCTGAACGGGATCGCTGTGTGATTGGTGATCTATTTGAGAATTAAAGTTCATACTCACATCCCTCGATAGGTGCGGCCGCCAATCTGCTACATCACTACCTACATCACTATTTACAATCCGAAGGCTCTCCGCTACAGCTGCTGGTAGATCAGTCAAGACGGGTGACACGGCCTGTAACCCTGTGGAAATCGGAATACTGTCCGCCATTAACTCCCTCGACCTTGTAGGTGGTGTCAATTCCTTTGAAGCCTTTCTTTTATTTTTACTCCCCTCATCCATCATCCATATAACGGCAAACTCTCACAGAACCTCAGCAGATGTCTCCCAAATACTTTTCACCTCCCTACTTTTTATCTAAGAGTGCTTTTAAACTAAAAAAGGATTTTAACTGGAGAGGTGAAAACTCGTTGTTGCTCTACCCGGACATGCGCAATCCTAATTAAGGCCCCTTGGGGCCTCTTGTTTTTACAGAAGGCAGCTCTTTTTAGCTTTATTTGGATCTCAAACCATTTGACTGTATCTCAGTTTACTTTAACTGAAGCCTGCCACTGCTATTGCCTCTTTCGTTGGGTTTTTTTCTTATAGTTACCCCACTTTTACTGATACATTTTTGTATATCTTTGAAGGTTTGTGTTGGATTTTACTTGAGTGCCTCTGTAACAGCCAAGATATCATTCACCCGTATTTTTTAAAGCTAGGATGAGGGTCTGTTACTGCTTTCGAATCCTCAACTGTGAATCTTCCTTCTGATACATGTTGATAACTTGATACCGTGCCGCACTTGCTGCATCATCAGAGTTCCAACTTCCACAGCTATTTGAACTTCCCCCCAACTGAGTGGCCTTTTTCATACAGTCTTATCACATCTAATTTAGAAACTTGTTTCATTGTGGTCAGTCATTGTTGTCAACAAGTATGTTCAAATTATTTAACCTTTTACCTATCATGAAAGGCAGATGACACTTGCAAATAAATTATTGAATATCGTTTTTTTTCATTTTTCTTGGCGTGCAAAACAAAGCTTATGACACCTCATTGGAACAAGCTGAATCAATGAGGTCGTTCCAATGAGAGGTCATAACCTATGTTTTTGAGACAAAAGAATAAAAAATAATTAAAACTGAATGGTAATTTTTGTGAATAATGCTGGCCGGTTTTGGCCGTTATGCTAGGTAAAGGGATAATGATATATCAGTTCGATTGTCTTATATACTTTATGTTAGATTTACATAATCCGATTATACATGCTGCAGGAAGGCATACCATTCTTGACCCAATGTAAGTTAACCTACATGTACCTAATCTTTCATCGTTTGTTTGTCAGTCACTGATCCAATATGGTTAATCAAAACTTAATTTATGGTATGGCAACCTGAACTTACACAATGCCGCCCCCCCCCCCCCCCCCCAGGGCTCAAAATAAGTGGTGTCGCGTCACTTGTTGCTATGCAAAACTTGCAAAAAGCTACACAATGTTCAATTATGTATAGCATTTTGCGATACAAGATAATCAACTGCAGCCTATTAGGCTGCAGTTGATTATCTTGTATCGCAAAATGTAAATGAAAATTTGCAAACAAATTTGAAAACTAGTTCACTGATGCTTTACTTCTGATTGTGAAACATTCCAGGCATAACTCAGATTAACTCTCCATCAAGCATCATTAGCAACTTCATATGTAAGATGAATTCTATTGGTTTAACTTCTTCCTGTTTTTACAACATTTTGCATAAAATGTCCATTAAAAATAACTTCAAGCCCATCAAATTAAAAATCCCAACTTCCATTTTGAGAACTCTGTTAAACAACCACGACGTCATTTGAAAATATCCAAGTCCATGCAACCCTTAAAGGCAGTTCAGTTAAAAAAAACATAGTAAATGTTTCATGTGTTGCAGATCATTTGGAAATGTCCAGAAATGGTTGGAAACTATTCTATCTACTTAGAAGAATTCAATACAAAACAGCATAACATAACTCCGGTTTACAAAAATAGCTATGCAATTTTTACAAAATGCTATTCATTTTTAGCTCAACTTGACAAAGTCAAGCTGAGCTATTGCCATCACTTCTCGACGTACGTACGTACGTCCACAATTTCCTTTGGCACACCTCACAGGTCGCATTTATGGTCAGATTGCTTTGAAACTTGGTATGCATGTTTGGGGTGACCTCTAGATGGGAGCTATCGATTTTCTACAATTTCCGTCAAAAAATGTTGCCGCGGCCAACGTTCTTAGAACTTAGTTTAGTCAAACCTCAATATTTCCCTTTGGCACACCCTACAGGTCACATTTATGATTGGATCGCATTGAAACTCGGTATGCTTGTTTGGGGTGACCTCTAGATGGGAGCTATCGATTTTCTTCAATTTCCGTCAAAAAATGTTGCCGCGGCCAACGTTCTTAGAACTTAGTTTAGTCAAACCTCAATATTTCCCTTTGGCACACCCTACAGGGCACATTTATGATTGGATCGCTTTGAAACTTGGTATGCTTGTTTGGGGTGTCCTCTAGATGGGAGCTATCGATTTTCTTCAATTTCCGTCAAAAAATGTTGCCGCGGCCAACGTTGTTAGAACTTAGTTTAGTCAAACCTCAATATTTCCCTTTGGCACACCCTACAGGGCACATTTATGATTGGATTGCTTTGAAACCTTGTATGCTTATTTGGGGTGACCTCTAGATGGGAGCTATCGATTTTCTTCCATTTCGTCAAAAATTGTTGCGGCCAACGTTCTTAGAACTTAGTTTAGTCAGACCTCAATATTTCCCTTTGGCACACCCTACAGGGCACATTTATGATTGGATTGCTTTGAAACGTGGCATGCTTGTTTGGGGTGACCTCTAGATGGGAGCTATCGATTTTCTTCCATTTCCGTTCGTCAAAAATTTTGCCGCTGGCAACTATCTTTGAACTTAGTTTAGTCAGGTATCCATATACTCCTTTGGCATGCCCTACAGGCCACATTTATAATCAGATCGGTTTGAAACTTTGTATGCTTGTTTGGGGTTTCCTCTAGATGGGAAGTTATCGATTTTCTTTGATTTCCGTCAAAAAATGTTGCCACTAGCAATGACCTTTGATGAACTTAGTAAACACTTAGCGCAGTTAAGCATCAATATTTCCCTTTGACACACCCTGCAGGGCACATTTATGATTGGATCGCTTGCAAACTTAGTGTGCTTGTGTGGGGTGACATCTATGTGGGAGCTGGCGATTTTCTTCCATTTCTGTCAAAAAATGTTGCCGCTGACCTTTGAAATTAGTTTAGTCAGGCCTCAATATTTCCCTTTAACACACCCTTCAGGACACATTTATGATCGGATCACTTTGAAACTTGGTATGTGTGTTCGGGGTGACCTCTAGATGTGAGCTATTGCTTTTTTCATTTCCATAAAACATTATTGTCGTTATCACCAGCCTTTGAACTTACTGCATTTGTGCATCAACTTATCCCTTTTGAACTCTCAGCAGGGTATATTTATGAATTTCCATAAAAAACCCAAACCATTGCCACAAGCAATGACCCTCTACTTAGTGCATTTGTGCATTAACATCTTCCTTTGGCATGCCTCAGAGGGCACATTCATTATCTGGTTGTCTTGAAACTTTGTATGCTTATGCAGGGTGACAAAGATAAGAGCTATTGGTTTTCTTTTCATTTCCATCAAAAACTGTTTCTGTTAGCAACAATCTTTGAATTTATTGGATTTGTGCATCATCATTCTTTGACATGGCCTATAGGCCACATTTATCATAGGATTGTTTTTGAACTTGGTGTGCTCATTTGGCAAGACCTTTATATAAAAGCTATTGATTAGCATTCATTTCTGTGAAAAAGGTTGCCATTTACAATAACCTCTGAACATACTGCATTTGTGTATCAACATTCATCCTTTAACCAGTCTTACTGTTTACATTTAAAAAATGCATGGATTACTCTGACGTTGTGCACACACAATGCTGTTATGTTGAAATTTCATCAAATAACATTGGTACCAATGATCTTCAATTTTGCCGTTTCATTTATAACTTTCCAAGTTCAAGTTTGTCAAGTTGAGCTACAGTGTCATTGACACTTTCATTTTTCATTTGGAAATGTGTAGAAAAAAAGTTATTTTGAGCACTGGCGTATGGCAACCTAAACATACACAATGCCCCCCCCCCCCCCCCCCCCCCCCCTCCAGTTTCTGATCTGTGCATACCCACTGCTATTTACTGAAAGTTTTTTTTATCTAGACAATGCAACATACTAATAATATAAATAATATAAACATCACCAAGAAACTTGCCTCTCTCATTTCTTCTGGGTCACCTCTGACCATTAGTTCACCTGCTGAACCCTTGTTGATGAGCACTCAACCGACTGAACACTTCTACATAAAAATTCTCGATCACCAAACATACAAGTTATAATTGGGGCACCACCAGATACATCCACAACTCCTGTTCATACACTAACACCTGCAATTTCACCATCTCCATCACCAAATATGCACATTCGTCACAGCACAGAGATTATTCTGGTGGTCTTTCAGGACCACATGCTCAACCTGATTCTGGAAGTATTGGAGAAATGAACATTTGCCAGCATATTCAGTCCAAGAAAAGGCTGACTACAAGCAACAATCACCCCTCTGCAAAACCTGCTATTTACATTGTGTAAAAAATGTGTAACAAAAATGTTACAAAAACAATGAGCAGAATAGAGTGAAATGGGTCTAGAGCACTGCTCCAGCAGAAATATTCCAACATTGCCTCTACACCTCAAACGGAAGCTCTTCAAGTGAAATATAGGACAAAAGAAATTTTAATGAAGTTTCCAATCCCCAGTCTGCAGTAGATGCCGAAACCGTAAGGATAATTTACAGTGGAGTCAGGAATTTTGTGAAGTGCCTCACAGAGAATATTTCCAGAATTATTTGGGCTTGACAATCTAAGGATATATTTATGTTACAATGATGGTGGGGCGCAAAATAAGATAGAATTGGATCCCATAAGGAATCAGTTGACCAGAACTTATGTGATCAGGTATCACCCTGATTACCAGTCATCTTAGACTGTGGAAAGATGATGTTGATGCTATCAACAAGGGATTCTGAAGGCCAGAGAAAAAGAAAAAAAGAAACCACACATATGGACAGTTCATTTCTTGCCGTACTGGAAGAAGCAGCCAACTGCATTTTGAATATTGATCTCATGTATTAGTTAGAAAAAAAACAGTGATTGTATGAATAAGAACTGTACAATTTGTCAATATGTTGGAAATACGAAAATAATCCTGATGGGAGTATTTTATCAGCATTTTTATTTACATAAAATGACCAGTGACGAGCACCTGTGAAAATAAATAGTTCATGGGCTCTTCTTATCAGCCACTTTAAGTTACATGTAATATTCTGTTTTTGATTGCACCCACAGTGCAACTCCTGGATTTCTGTTATGTACCATAAAACTTCTCAAGATCTGTGGCCACAATTTCGTGAATGTCTTGTTTTTGTTAGATGCATGACTGTTTTAAAATGATGTGATACTAGTATGCTTTTTAGCTCACTTGACTGAAAGACAGGATAGGCTATTGTGTTCACTCACCGTCCATTGTCTGTCATCTATGAACATGGTGTTTGCACGGGCTCCTCCTAAACTGCTGACCAATTTTTGTTAAATTTGAGGGAATTGCTTGTTCTGACATTGCATTTTGGTTTTTGGTCAAGTCAACATGCCCAGCCCCGTAGGTAGGGGGTGGGGGAAAATCCTCCAAAATATTTTCAAAAATCTTCTTACGAACCAGTGGATACAAAGACCTGATATTTGGTATGTGGCTTCCTTTTGAGGTGTTGAGTCAAGTTTGTTCAAACGAAGTTCGTGGAGCAATATTTGCCTTTGTAATGGGAGGGACAAGAATTTGGTCCAGCCAAAATTTATATTTTCTGAAGTAAAGATCTAATTTGAACAAAATTTGGTATGTCGTAATATTGGGTCATACATACTTGACTCATGCAAAAGAAAAAAAATCCCTGTGTTCTCGTGGGTACCCCGGGAGCAATAAATAAAAATATTTTCAAACGTTGTGAAGCATCCTTAGGACCAGCAGAATTGAATGGTATAAAGAATTTTCATCGGTTGTGTCAGGATGTTTTGTTGTTTTTGGGGGGGAGAAGGGGAGGGGGCACTCATCGAAAAAATGCTGATTCGGCATATTTTCAAAAATGAAAAAGAAAAAATTTTCCAGAACCACTGATCAGAATCTTTTGATATGTGGTATACAGCATCCATGAAGGGGGTGGGGGGATGCAGATACAAGTTTGTCAAAATGAAGCACATTGGTTCATATTTAGGCTGAATACAGGAGCCCTAATTTTCAACTTACATGTACATGTAGGGCAATATGGGGAAGAAACTTTAAAAATCTTCTTCAGAACCACAAGTCAGCATCTTTTAATGTTTAGAAAACAATTGTTATGAGGGTCAGATTCAAGATTGTTCAAATCGAGTCCCTCTGATAATATTTGGACTTCCTATGGAAACCTGAATTTTAACTTAGTGCAATATGGGGGATAATCTTTAAAAAATTTCATCTTCAGATCCATCAGTCAGAATGCTTTCATATATGGAATCCAGCATCTTTAGGGAGGTCAGATTCAAGTTTGTTCAAATCGAGTCCCTGGGTTAATATTTGGACTCACTGTGGGCAAGCCAGAAAAATACCATACTGTCATCTGCAAAATGAGGTCCCCAGAGGGTGAATTTAGTGATGCTACCCCCGTGAACCTCAGTTTGAATCAGGGTCTCAAAACTAAACAGAAAAAGGTGCCCAGAGGATAAATTGGCTACTGTGTGGGAAAGCATCATCAAATTCACCCTCTGGGGACCTCATTCTGCAAATGTCAGACTGCTTATTTTCAGGCCGCCTGTGGGAACCGAAATTTTAACTTAGTGCAATACATGTCAGGAAATTTCTTTAAAAATTTTGTTCCAGAACCATCTATTAGAATCTTTTGAAATTTGGTATACGTCTCTAGGGGAGGGCATGTCAGATTTAAGATTTTTTGGGGTTAATATTTGGGCTCCCAATGGTAGCCTGAATTCTAATTTAGTGCAATAGCAGGATATTTCTTTAAAAATCTTTTTTACCTTTTCTATGCACTTTACTCATTATTTTGATATATAATTAGCCTTTCCTTTCTTCTCTTATCTGTTTCTGGGACATTGGGAAAAAGTTAGATTGGATGACCCCTTAAAAATCTTCTTTAGATTCACCAGTCAGAATGCTTTACGATTTGGTATACAGCTTCTCTGGGGGGGGGGGGGGGGGGGGGGGGGTCAGATTTGTTCAAATTGAGTGCCTGTGTTAATATTTGGGCACTCTGAGCGAGCCCAATTTTCAACTTAGTGCAATATGAGAAATAATCTTTAAAAATCTTCTTCAGATCCACCGATCCAAATCTTTTGATATTTGGTATTCAACATCCTTCACGTTTGTTCCAGTCAAGTCCATAGGTTGATATTTGGACTCCCCAGGTTACCATTACTGACAAGCTAGGCATTATTTCTGTGTTAGCATTCCAATACGAGGAAAAATCATCTGGCATGGACAGGAGAGTTAAAAATAATTAAAATAACCTCATTCCTCTGTTGGGTTAACTAGCTTTTGATAGTAATTACATCCTCCTTTGAATAACTTTCGTCAGGTGATTTTGAAATAAAATAACGTTAAAAGCATTTGCCAATGTCAGTTCCCAAAAGGTTCAAATCAATGGAGTCTTTTACCCTTGTCAACCCAATATGTGAGGGTAATATGTTTGGGTATTTAACTTACTTGTTCTCAGAGTTTTTATGAGACTCTCTGAAATGTGAAGTTTCAGATCTTTAAATTCATTTATTTTGTGCACACCCTTTTGCCTAATTTGCGCACATTCAAATCGGAAATAACAGCATTTATTGCTATGCCTTTCTTTGGGTTTCTATCATATGGTCATCTTATGATTTTCAAATGAAGAAGAGGCGCAGAGAATTTATATATATATTTCTTGATGTATTCTCACCTTTCTGATTTGGGCACACCTGTAAGTGGGTGAAATTGGGGGTAATGTAAAGGCTGGGAGTTTACTGGTTAGTATAAACAGGTGAAAATGTCAAGCTACACATGTTATAACAAAGCAGGATTGTTCTCTTTATATTTTTTTTTAGCTGTACATAAATTGGATTTCAAGGAATATGCCAGAATGGTCTGAGCTTATAATTAGGGTGAGTTTTTTTTTTCCATTTACACCACCTGCACACCTTGATAAATTGCTCACCAATTTCACCGGAGTTGTCACCTTTTGTGAAGTTGGTTTGTGTAATTAGTTTTCATTAACCCTCCATGGCTGGGAGGAGGAAGCAGAGATAATTAATTGCACCCAACAGTCAGTTTTACATAATAATAATTGGAGACACGCCAAACCTTATCATAAAATGGTGCAGGTAGACTCTCTCCCCACCCTAACCAGACAAAGCAAATGCTTGGCCAAATATAAATAATGTGGAGTTTCTTTTTTATGCTTGAAAATAATTAATGGCACCCAACAGTCAGTTTTACATAATAATAATTGGAGACACGCCAAATCTTATCATAAAATGGTGCAGGCAGACACACTCCCCGCCCTACACAGACAAAGCAAATGCTTGGCCAAATAAAAATAATGTGGAGTTTCTTTTTTTATGCTTGAAATATTCTCAATTATCACAGTTCTTGTCTTATTTTAAAATCCTTTCATAAACACTGAACATTATCCTTTTCATCAAACAAAACACACAGTCAAGTTAAGCTTCAGTGTCATTAATACTTTCATTTTATTTGTGCAATGATGACATTTTAATTGCCCTGACTGCATGACCTTTAAATCGCTTCCCTGGTAACTCCTTGAAAATGCCATGGAAAGTATTAAGGCACAGACTGCCTGTGAAATACAGAGTCTGTTTTGTCACTTCCACAGATGTCAACAGGGAAAAATTACTGTATACCTTTCCGCCATGGATATGTGAAAAAGTAGCTTTCCACGGTGGGTGTACTAAATGTGGTACAGTAATAAAATGTTGAAAATGACATTAAAAAGTCAAAGAATTCACAAATGAATAGATACTGTTTGTATTTTTTCAGGATTTTATGAATATATGAGCTGTGAAAGATATTTTGATAAGAGCATCCATCAACCAGGAACGTAGCTGATGGAATGCTTAGGACAAAGTTTTTGTCAGAAACACCAATTTGTTAACTAAAGGAACAATCTCATTTATTACCAAAGGCCTCACAGTAGTTAATTTACTGTTCATATGTGTGCTTCTGTGGCTAAGCATCTCTTACAAAGCAGCAAATCAATTCCAAACAAGATTACACATTGTTTAAAAAATTATTCAACTAGAAAATTTGTGTCTTTTCCTTTAAAGCATACTGGTAGTCTTCATATTCACCAAAGAGTGCATACATGTGTAAACCAAGTCAGTTTTATCTTCAGGAATATCTTTCTAATGAATTTCCATCTAGTTAATGCAGATGAAAATCAATCAAGAATGATATTTATGACCATTCTTTTCGTGAGAAGCAGAATTTCAAAGATCATTTAAGAATGCAAAAAGGTGAAAAACCATTCATTTGTGGTGTTTGTGACAAAGTCTTCCGCACAAAGGAGAAGCTTAGTTATCATCTCAGAGTTCATACAGGGGAAAAGCCATTCAAGTGTGATACTTGTAGCAAAGCTTTCAGAGGAAAAGATCATCTAAGGATTCATGAAAGAGTGCATTCAGGTGAAAAACCATTCAGTTGTGATGTTTGTGGCAAAGTTTTTGCAACAAAGCAGATCCTCAAAGTTCATCTAATTGTGCATAAAGACCAGAAAACCATTCATTTGTGGTATTTGTGACAAAGCTTACACCTCAAAGCAGAATTTTGATTATCATCATCTGAGTGTTCACACAAGTGAAGAAAAGTCATTCAAGTGCAGTATTTGTTACAAAGCTTTCTGGAGAAATATTTGTCTCAAGAGACATTTACGATTGCACACTGTGGAAAAATCATTCAGTTGTGGTGTTTGTGACAAAGACTTTTCTTCAAAGCAGAATCTCGATGATCATCTCCGCATTCACACTGGTGGAAAGTCATTCAAGTGTGAAATTTGTAACAACGTTTACAGTACTAAAGATTGCCTCTGGAGACATGTTCGATTGCACTCTGATGTAAAACAATTTAGTTGTGGTGTTTGCAACAAAGCCTTTACTACAAAGCACGGCCTTACTGTTCATCTAATTCTCCATACAGGTGAAAAACCATTCAAGTGTGATATTTGTAACAAAGTTTTTAGTAGAAGAGATTATCTAAGGAGTCATAAAAGAGTACACTCTGGAGAAAAACCATTCAGTTGTAATATTTGTGACAAAGCTTTTGTATCAAAGCAGAACCTCAAGGCTCACCTAAGTTTGCATAAAGACCAGAAACCATTTGTTTGTGGCATTTGTGACAAAGCTTTCCTCTCCAAGCAAAATTTTGATCACCATCTCAGTGTTCACACAGTTGAAAAGTAAAGATGTTTTCAGTAGAAAACTGTACTATTGCTCTTGAAAAACAAATTAGTTGTAATGTTTGTGATAAAGTCGTTTAGTATAAAAACAATGTCGTGATGTTCACCTAATTCTGCAAACGATGATAAAACATTAAAGTGTGACCTTTGTAACAAATGCTTCAATTAGAAGCCATGTTTTTCAAATCAGCTGAAAGTTCATATCAGGTGAAAAGTCATTTGGTTGTGAAATTTCAGATAAAGTTTTCAATCCGAAACATAATCCCGCTGGTCATCTAAAAGTTCATACATGTATATTTAGTTATCATATTTATAACAAAGTCTTTAAAAGAAAGAATAATCTTGATAGTCTTCAGTCCCATCAAGCCAACTGCAATGTCACTCGTCATCTGAGAGACCATTCTGGTGAAAAACCATACAAAATTTGAGATTTGTAACGAAGGGTTTAATCAAACCGAGAATCTCATCAGACAGCAAAAAGTTCATGCATGCATATTTGGTCTCATATTTGTAATAAAGTCTTTAACAAAGAATAGTCATCAGAGCTCTACAAAGCCAAGCACAATGTCAGTCATCATCTCTTTTGTAATAGATGCTTCAAAACAATGAAGAAGTTTGATCATCATCTTAAGAGTCACACGGGCAAAATGCTAAAAGAATGGCTTTAGCGCACCGAAGGCGCGCTGGGACGTTGTGGGGAAAGCCCTTTCGACCCTCGTAGTATGATATAATTCCATTAATTTGAAACAGCGTCATCTGCATCATGTCTGAGCGGTATAAAAGGTGGAAGAGGATGGAAGTTGATGTTTCTTGTTGTTATTCTTCAGGCAAGTATTGTCTGCCGCTTGTGGTTTGGGCTCTTTGCTGTTATGTACGATTGAGGCGACATTGACAACCAAAGAAACAAACGGACCTTAACAAGGTGCCACCCAATCTGAACATTCCTGGTTCAGGTAACAGGCCTGCTATTCTCATTGGGCCGGGACATGCTGTGCGCTAAAGAAGCGCTTTACAAAAATGGCCAAGAAAGCGGGGCGCAGGACCAACGCTCGCCTCTCTGGGGGTGGATGCTCATCTCCGAGGATGGAGTGAAGGATGTGCTGAAGCCATAACGATTATTGAATTGCCATAGCGGTTACTGATATCCATAGCAGTTATTGGGGAGAAAGGTAGAGGCTGAAAGATAGTCAAAAAAAACTTAAAAGTTAAAGCTTCAAAAGACAGAGTGGAGTAAGGAAGTATGTGCGTGTTTTATGTCTTTTCTGGATGTGTTTGTGTGTTTTTCAGGCAAGGATAGTCTGACGCACAAATGAGTGTTGGAGCTGTCACTGGCAAGTATAGTGTGCCTGACGCTCTTCTGTTGTTGGTTGGTTCGACTGTTGTGATGTTGGTTTGTTGGCGGCCAGGGAGTCTTTCTTTCTGTGTTGTCTAGTCTGGTACGTTTGTGGTGCTTTGTCTCATGTCTCTGCTCTGGCTGAAATTGAAAAAAGTATAGGATGATTAGAGATCCCCCCCCCCCCCTTGTCTCTGAGCTTCTGTTCTCGTTTCGCGTGGCTTGGCTGTGTGACTGTTATGTCGGCTGTTTTCGTGGTTTGGTTGTCTCCCGTGTCTTGTGTGTTTCTTCAGGCAGTATAGTCTGCCACTAGATAAGTGTTGGAGCTATCATTGGCAAGTATAGTCTGCCTCAAGCTCTTCTGTTGGTGATCGATGGGTGGTCCCGAGTGGTGTTGGTCAGTCGGATGTCTGGTTCTGTTGGTGTGTTTGGTTCTCGATTAGTTGTCTGTGCTGTGTGTTTGGGTATTGCTGAAATTAGATATGATGAAAGATTAGTGAGCTGAGTCGAGGGTGATTCCCAGCAATTTTGCTTCAGTACACTTTGGGAGGGTTTTGCCTTTTATTTAGAGATCGAAGTCGCGCTTTTTCCTCCTGGCGGAGAAGGTTATCCTCTGGGTCTTATTTATATTTAGTTTGATTCTCCATTTGTCGCACCAGTGTTCGAGGTCGTCTAGCGCGCTTTGGAGGGATTCTTGGAGGTGGAGGGGTTGGCTGTTGGAGTCCCATAGGCCTTAATTGTCTGCGATTTGTGAGATTGGGACACGTTCCGAGGTGATTTTGAGGTCGTTTACGTATATTATGAACAGGAGTGGGCTGAGTACTGACCCTTGGGGCGTACCGGCTACAAGTGGGATACTTTTTGATATTTCTCTGTTGACTCTAACTTTGATTTCGCGATCGTTTAGGAAGGAGAAGAGATGCCTATGTAATTTTGGGGGGATGTTGAGTTTAATGAGTTTGTATCTGATGCCGTTGTGCCAGACTGAATCGAAAGCTTTTTTACGTCCAGCAGAACGGCGGTTCCTTGATTATTGTTATCGATCGCGTTTTTCATGAGTTCTACCAGGCGATAAATGCGTTCCATGCCTTCTTTGCGGTGCCTATAGGTTCTTTGCCAGTCGTTGAAGAAGTTAGTTTCCTCGAGGTGACTCCTGAGTCGATCGGCAAGGATTTTCTCAAATACCTTGCCGATGCAGCTAAGGAGGCTAATGGGGCGGTAGTTGGCTGGTTTGGGGAGATCTATGTCGGGTTTGGGTATCATGACCCCTGTGGCTGTTTTCCAGCACTTCGGAAAGCATCCATGGGTGAGGCACGCATTGAATAGGGTTTCTAGCCTGATTATGTAAGAGTTGGGACTTTGTTTGAGGATTTTGTAGCTGATTTCGTCCTCTCCCGGGGAGGAAGCGCTTTTGCATTTTTTATCACGTTGATTATTTCGTCAGGCGTGATGGGGTAATTAGGTCGTGGTCGTCACCTTCCTCTTGTTCGTTGCCGAAGTAGGGCTCGTGATATACCTCTGGGTGTGAGTTTATGAAGTTGTCGATTGTGTTCATGACTGAGTGGTCATATTCCGGCCCTATGTGGGGTCGGTGAGTATTGCTTAGTAGTTCCGCGAAGGTGTCGGTTTTTTCTTTGTCGCCGGCGGCGAGTTTGCCATCAGCTTTTTCGAGCGGTTTGGACTGTCCAGGGTTGCTTTTTTGACCCGTGAGTACCTTGAAGGTGTTCCAAAATTATCTGGCGTCGTTTTGTTGCGTTCAGGTTGGATGTGGTCCTCTCCCAGTTGTTTTGTTGTTCAGCCTTAAGTGCTTCCTTTACCTCGCCATGAATGCGGTTGTAGACTTTTTTGCGTTCCACTCGCTTGTTGGGGTCTTTTTCAGATTTAACCTTGCGTATGGCTATTCGCTTTGCTTTTATTAGAGTGAGTGTGCTCTCTGAGATGGTTCGTCTCCAGGGGTCCACTTCCTCTTTGGGACAGATTTCGTGTAGGGTGGAGGTGATTACATTGCTGAGGTCAATATCGCTCGCGTTTGAGGGTATCCTTGTTGCGAGTTTGGCATCGAGTATGTCGCGGTATAGGTCCCAGCTTTTTTTGTTCGGATTGATTGAGATTTTTTTTTTAGGGTGGGGGGGGGGGGGGGGGGTAGCGTACTGGTGCGGACACGAAGCTGATTGTGGCATGTACTGGTAGACGGTCGCTTCCGAGGTCGTCATCTCCCACCTTGTGGTCGATGACGTTTTTACCGAGGGAGTAGCTTGTTATTATAAGGTCTAGGATGTCGGGGCGGTGGAGTGGGTTTGAGCTTATATAGGTATCGGATGAGTCTTCACAAATGAATTGTAAGTTAAGATTTTCAGTGATGTCGAATAGGACATTACCATTTCGATTAGTGGATTAACACCCGAAGTATATGTGTTTGGCGTTGAAGTCTCCCATGTATATACAATTCTTGTATTTTCGTGAGAAAAATTCAAACACCTCGTTACTGACTCTTTTATCAGGGGTTATAATAGCAAATGATTGCTATTTGTTTTATTATCGGCTATTATTTCGACGGCAACCACCCCCCCCCTCCCCCCCCCCCCGCCCCCCCCCCCCCCCCCGCATCAAGGTGGTCAGTTTTTGCTCGGTTTATGTTTCAAATCGCTTTTTATTAAAAGGCCTACTCCTCCGTGGATTGTGTGGGGGCGGTGTACAACCCGCATATGTGAACAATCCTGCATATGTAAAAACTGCAAATGTGAAAGAAAATCAACCGCATATGTAATAAAATCCCACATATGTAAAAAAAAATGGACGAAATGTAAAAAAAAGTTGAAAAAAGTGTAACCGCATTTGTGAAAACTTTTTTACTGCAAATGTAATAAAAAATGAATCTGCATTTGTAAAAACGTTTTTACTGCATATGTGAAAACTACACGAACACGAGGATTTAGTATTGAGACTTTCAAATTTATAAAGCTATCTTTAGAGGCAGGCGTTTGGAACATAGTTGGGGCGGGGGGGGGGGGGGGCTAGGCGGGGGGGGGGGGGGGCGGGGGTGTCCAATGGTTCGCAACCAATTGGGTGAGCGATGGCAAGGAGGCGAAGGTGTCCTTACAGATCCATGCATGAGAACAATGTCGAAATGCTTGATTATAGAGCCCAGGTGTAAAAAGTTACTTTAAAGGAGGCAAATTTCCGGTTTGTTTTCGATTGGAACCAGGGGTTGCTCCAATGGAGTGGGGTATGTTGGAGGTGGGGTTGGTGTCAGGGGGCTACACCCGAGCCCCCCCCCCCCCCCATTCGGGAAGGTCTAGCCCCACTCCTACCTCCCCCCTCCCCCCCCCCCCACCCTCTGTCGGGAAATTTGGCCAGTTGGTCGGGGAGACCATCTCATGTGCGGATCCCGCAGATCTGCCGTGCGTGACTCTCAGATGACCCTAAAAAGTCGAAATTTGCATTGTGCATGTTCAGTTTTGCATTGAATAACATACAGAAAAGTGACAGTTTTAGGAAATTGTTGGACAGAAATGCCTTCATTTCAAGAGTTCATGACAATAATTTTGTTTTCTGGAAGCGAGTTAGTTGCGTTTCCATTGGCTTATTTTCAGAGTTTTTCTCACCGCGTCGAGCTGTGGTCGGTGCGATGTGTCTCACGTCCACTCAACTTCCCCTGTCGGAGAGTGTAGGGATTTTCTGGCGCCTCCCCTGATTAGAATGTTCCTTTTACTCGTTTGGACCACTGTATTTAAGCCCAAAATAGTGATGTTCTGTCTCAGTAGTATGTAATGTACCTTTCACCTCTAGGTTGGGGACCCCGGTGGGGGATCCCGGAAGTGACGTCATGTCACGTGACCTAGTGGCGCCATGTTGTGTTGTCATGGTAACGCGTGAGCGGCCATGTTGTGACGTCATCTCCATAGTGATACGTTGTGCGAGTGCGCATGCGCAGCGCGTGTTGTTAGGGTGATACGTGTTTCCGTCGTCCATTTTGTGTACTGGAGGCCGCCATCTTGGTTTCTATGGTAGCGCGTGGTTGCTATGTTACCCAATTTTTCTGCAATGGGACGGGGTATGTTCGGAGGGTATGTTCGATTGAATCGGAGTTAATCTAATTACCACAAACAACCCAACAATCTCTCCAAATCACCAAAATCCACCCAACTTTTACTATTTCGAATTCTTTCAGAATTCTCTGCTTCTATCTATATATGTAATAGTTTATGTCTACCTAACCATGTTCCTTTGTTCTGGAGTATACTCCAGTAGCGTAGAAGAGCCTATTAGTTGGAACAGTTTTGCTTATTATTACTATATTTAGCAATTTCTTGTCTATTCTTGTTAGTTCTGACCCTATTCGATACTCTTGTTGTTTCATATATCTAGATCATTTATAACCAATCAGACTGCTTAATTTCTCATAATCTGTATGCAGAGTTATCTCCCTTCTGCATAATAAAATCCTATATCCAATGGCAATATCCCCAGGCACCCCAATTTTAGCACCCCTTTTTTGAAAACGCCTGTGGCTATGGAATCCCTTTTTTGTCATATGTGCTTATGTGAAAAAGCACAATGTGACACAATGTGCCCTAGCACAAAGGCACATGCTTTATGTGCTTATGTGAAAAGGCACAATGTGCCCTATCACATAGGCACATACGGGTATTTGAGGATACCTTTGGCCTGGTATTGTATTATTTGAGGATACCTATCGAGGATACCTACTGGGGAATCCCTTTTTGTCATATGTGCTTATGTGAAAAGGCACAATGTGACACAATATGCCCTATCACATAGGCACATACGGGTATTTGAGGATACCTATGGCCTGGTATTGTATTATTTGAGGATACCTATCGAGAATACCTTTTGGAGAATCCCTTTTTTTGTCGCATTAGTATATGGAATCCCTTTTTTCTGAAATGAGTCCAAGAGTCGTTTGAGGAGTCACTCGAACGACCAAATGCTCGTTGGCTCATTTGCTCGATGGGATTCGAATCGTTCGAGCAATATGCCGAGTCACTCGATCGAGCAATTACTCTAAAGCTCATTTGCACGATGGGATTCGAGTCATTCGAGCAATGGTTTATCAGTAACTGCTCTTGCTTATTGGGTTTGGGAATGGTTTTGATATACACAAGGGAGATAACTGCATTATGGGAAATCAAGCACTGATAATTATAAGACTTGGACGAGAGAACCAGAGATAGTTTGGACTGGATAGACTGTTAGTGATAGAGAAACATATGCAATAGGCATTAAAAATGGGATTCTGGGAAAATCAGGCCCTGTACTCCTATTCAATAGAACATACCCCCTTTACCCCTTGGTACTATAACATAACGTGTTATTTTTATATGCCCAAAATGGGCTTCACATGTCCGTTTGGGTGTTTTGGTGGAGATTTTGGTGGTTTGTAAGGGTGGCGTCACAATGGCTACTCACGCGGGTTACCATGACAACACAACATGGCGTCCCTGGGTCACGTGACTATGAGGTCACATGAGATCCCCGATGAGATCCCCCAAATACGACCTCAAACGTGCGAGACATACTACTTGTCTCTTTGCAAAGTCTCCTTCCTTGAATAAAAAATGTCGTTGGCTACAACAATGCCCTTCTAGCATCACTCGCTCCACTTGCCCAAACTTGCGTCCACCAGCCCTGATTGGTGGTTATACCTTCAGGTTACATTTGAGGTTAAAACTAATGGCTATTCCCACCGAGCAAAGATGGTGATGATGGCAGTACTTGACAAGATGACTTCTGAAACCTGATTGGAAAGGAAAGTTAGAACAAAGAAAAGAGCCATGTGCGAGAACCATCTGTCATAACCCTGGCTTGCTGCATTTCAGCCCAGTAAATTACGCTTAGTATATAATTGTTGTCATTTAAATATGTTAGGGCGTGGTGTTAGAATTGAAAGGATTGGCACCAGTGCAAGATTGTTTCTCGACTGATTCATCTTTATTCATTCTGGCCTCCTTTTCCACGATGTCTTCAACAGGCTCCAAAATAGCAATAAATGTCTTGTCCATGGACACAAAGCTGATTGCTTGGGCCAGTCGCGAAGACATGACCTCTAGATCACAAGTTTGAAGGGCTAACCAAAAACCAGTGTTTCTCCTCCGCCACCTTCTCTTCCTGCTACTGTGATGACCATTTCACTTCTACAACAACTACCACTACTACTATTACTACTAGAAGCTATACTACGCCAACTACTGCCAACATCTGCGCCACTACCGCCACCACTGTGACCACCACTACTACTACAACTACTCCCCCGTGCGACGCCCGGGAAGTGAAGGTCTGAGTGTCTATCGAGGTAGATTTGTTTTCCTCCACTGATAAAATATGACCCGGAAACATACACCACTGGAGTTCAATACCTGGTAAGTGGGCAACAAAAGCGTAAACGATTGGCAAAACTTGACTTTATACTTATGTTGTCATGATATAGCCCAGATGCTGACAAAGACATTAAACACCAATAAATCCACATAAATAAAGGTGAAAGTCTGTAAATGTGTACGTGCATTAGCTAACTACTTCTAAACCACAGGTCAAATCTTAATAAATCTCGTTATGGAAGATCCCCTATCTATGGGGAGTGTCCTCGGGTGGTTAACATTTTCGGGGGATTTTTGTATATATATATATATATATATATATATACCCTTTAATTTTCCATCCAAATGACAGGTACTTTAGCTAGTAAATAAATAAATACAACAACTACTACTACTACTACTACAATCACGACCACTACTACGATCATTATTACTACTACTACGATCTTTACTACTACTACGAACATTGCATCTACTACGACCACTCCAATCAGCCACAACCACTACCACAAACATACCACTTCACCACTATCGCCACCACCACTACTACTACTATTACTACCACCACCACCATTACTACCACCGCTATCATAAATATCACAACCAAAATCCAACGCCACTATCACCACTACCAGTACTACTACTGCCATAACCACCACAGTCACCACCACTATCACTACCAACACCACCACTCCTACCTCTGCCACCACCACCACCACCAATTCTACCCCACTACCGCAATCACCATTACCACCTCTACCACCACCAATACTATTACACTACTACTATTACACTCCTGCATCTGCAACTACTACTACTCTGCATAACAACGACCACTATATTACTCCTACTACTGCTGCTGTTACTATAACCGCCACCAGCACAACTACTACCGAAGTTACCACCACCACCTCATCACCCCTACTACTAATACTACTACTACTTCTACTATTACTACTATTACTACCACTTGAAATTACAGATGTGAAAGCTAAACAAAGCATATACGACCAGGTACTACATGCAGTGGAGTGCATTTTGTAACACCACTTGCTACACATCACACGGTTTTCCTGTCTCTAGTCCCCAGGGTCATGCGACCACAATTTCAAGTATTCTTTTCATATCTCAGAAATTCATTCCTACCTTTATCGGCAAGGTAAATGGCGTGTATGTTGCTACTTCAGGCCATCTGCGTGAGATAGTTTTGGGAATTATTTATTTGTTGGTGTTTAAGGTCACTTTGAGCATACGCGGCTATATTCTAGCCACACAAGTATAAAGTCAAGATTAACCAATCGTTTATTCTCATGCACGCTTCAAGAGGACTGGACTTAGATCATGGCCATCAGTTAACGGGTCCTATTTTACCAGTTGAGCAGAACGTGCTTACTACAGTGCCATTTTCCGAGGAGTTCCACGAGCAGGGGGTGGGGGAGTGATATTGGAGGAAACGGGGAGGCAATCTCTGCCGTGGATTGATAAAAAGCAATAACAAATTGTAAATTCAATGAAAATTCAAGGGATCTTAATGTTGAATCATCAATAGTTTCGCTATATGTTTTGAGTTTTTTGTGTGTGTTGTATATGTAAAAGATGCGAACCGCTGCCCAATATTGTAGTCAAAGACTCTCTTGATTATTTAAAGTCTCAGTCGGTGTCATAAGTAATAGTTACCGACTGAGTTGGAGGGATTCATGAATATGAACAACCTGGGCACGTGCAGTGAGTGACACCGAGCGCGTAGCGTAACTTACACACTGACTCTCCCAAAAAATTAATCATCCACGCCATGTTCACACGTTTGAAAATATTTTCATCTATTCCACCAGACAAAATAATTGAGCTATTAATTGAAGCCAAGAGAGATTCAATTTTGTTTTCATCCTTGCAAGTTGGCTGAATTGTTCAAACAAACAAACAAACAAACAGTTAACTGGTAGAGTGCTAAATTATTTTTGGCCATCAAATCTTATACACATGTCTTTGCCTTGTTACAATTTATGGGAGAGTGCCTATGGGCACTCTCTCATAAATTGTAACAAGGCAAACCCTTACAGACTAAATAATATCACTTCAAAGATGATACAAAGCACATGCACTGAATATGAGCCTTCAAGCTGTGGTACCCACTCTTCAGAATAAAGCCCAAATATGGGCTTCCAGCACTCTACCAGTTAATAAGTAGAAGTAATAAGCGTGCGCAGGTGTTCATGTTAACGCTGCATGCAGTAACTGTTGTCTCACATTTTAACTGTGGAAGATTTCGGAGGAAAATGATTCGGACGCAATTTTCGGGCATCTCAAATGAGTTCCTATTTTATCCGGAATTTAGTGGACGAGGTTTATAAATTCCGTTTAAAATAGGAAGAATTTGAGATCCTTTTTTATCGCATGATCGTCTAACACGATTAGGGGGCGACAGTTAAATATATTCTGTTAAATAAGTAAAAAGTTTAAATTTTTGCCTCCAAAACATAGTTTATGACCCCTCACTGGAACAAGTTCGATCCAATGAGGGGTCATAAGCTATGTTTTGTAAGCAAAAACTGAAGAAGAAAGAATTAATTCTCTTTTTTTTAATTTTTGCTTTCAAAACATAGTTTATGATCCCTCATTGGAACAAGCTCGTTCCAGTGAGGAGTCATGAGCTATGTTTTGGAAGGAAAAACTGAAGAAATAAATGAATTATTTTTTTTCAATTTTTGCTTCCAAAACATAGTTTATGACACCTCACTGAAGCCTAAACCCCCGACCATAAGCCCTACTCTGAGGTTACCCCTAACCCTAACACTAACCCCACCCCACCCCACCCCACCCCTGATCCTAACCCTACCCTAGCCGAACCATTTTTTTGTTTGGTTTAGGGGCCATTCTTATTTTAAGCCCCTAAACCAGATATGGCCCCTTAAAAAACAAAAAAATGGCCCCTAAACCATGGACGGACAGCTTTCCACGGCCCCTAAACCTCTTTAATCAACTCGGACGGACGGACGGGCGTTCTATCGCAGATGTACTTGTGAGGGTTTTTTTGGTCTTTTTCCCGGTTGCACACCTCACAATTTGCACCTCACAAGTGGGTTAGGAACCTCACAAGTGGTTACTGTACTAACCCAAACTCCACTAGTACTGATCCTACGTAAAGGGCGGACAAAATGAAGCCCACACGTTCATCTACGGTCGCTCAGACAGGCAGGCAGGGCAGGCAGGCAGATCTCGGGCCCCGGTGTTAGCTTTGAAAATAGGGCCCTATGATTCAGGACGCATCCCTTTAAACACACAACGTAACTACAACGTTGTAGTTATGCGGTGTGTTCGTTGGGATGATACAAGCCGCAAAACGGCAATTTTGGGCGAAGTGGAGTGGGGGTGTACCCATCTCGTCGGTAGAAGTCCGCAAAAACTTGTGTTTTTTAGAGAGTCAAAGGGTTCTTCGATTTTTAGCCGTAAAGTTAAACTTTACCTTCAAAATATGGTCACTTATTCTCGCGTGGGACCCGCAATTTTCGCAACTTACAATTGCCTACTAAATTGCCACAAACATGACAGACCGAAACGTATTTGTGGGCCCTTGTCAAAGGTGAACTTGAACCCAGGGACCGGGCACGCCGTTTTACCGCGCTGGCTCAACCCCTCCTATCAGTGGCCCCGGAGAACAACGACGAGATGTCGAGATCGTACTGCATCTGAATTGTTCAGTTACCATGCCCAAAATAAGAATGGCGAAACTCCGTGCCAATAATGATATATTTATAAATTTGAAAATCGCAAGATCAAATCCTCATGTTCGAGTTGTTTTCACATATGCAGTTAAAACGTTTTTACAAATGCAGTTTCATTTTTTCAAATGCGGTTACACTATTTCAACTTTTTTTTTACATTTGGTCCATTTTTTTCACATATGTGGTTTTTTATTACATATGCGGTTGATTTTTTTTACATTTGCAGTTTTTCACATATGCAGGATTTTTGCACATATGCGGGTTGCACAGAGCGGTCCCTTCTGATGACATCAAATCCACTAAATGAAAAGCTTCTCTGATTTAGTAACCAGGTTTCACAAATTCCCAGGATATCCGTGTTTTTAAAGTAATTACTAATTTGGAGTTTTTTGTTACACGCGCAGCGGGCTTTCCATGGTGCTAATTGGAGCTTGTCCATGATCGGTCTTTAATTAGTTCGGGTGTTTATATTGTGATAGACTGGTCGGATCAGTTGTTTTGATTGATAGCGGCTTATATAAATGTGTAAGAGATCTGCGTTTTGAATAACCTAGATGCCGACCTGCTGACATCTTGACAGATGTTTGCCAGGTCGGCATTCAGGCGATTCCCTTTGAAACTTCATGCAGGCTTCCTGCAATGAGGGAGCAGATGGGGTATGGGGAGGAGGCGTTTGCAGGTTTAGTTTGATCGACTCTCTTTAGTTTCGCGCTTGTTCTAACTTTTTTGTAGTGGGGACACCCTCTATAATTGCTTGTATGCTCCCCTTGGCAGTTAGGGCATTTTGGTGTCACTGGCTTACACGCGCTGGAGATGTGGTTCTCCCTGCACTTCATACATTTGAGCTGCCCCCTGCAATTGCTAGCTATGTGCCCAAATTTTTGGCATTTGTTGCACTGGACGGGTGGGGAGCTGGAGCGGTATTTTTCAGCACAGTGTCGTCTGCTATTGATAGTAATTCCCAGTGCAATTATCGCCAGTTTGCCTTAACAGCTGGGACATTTCACCTTAAGTTTCCACTTGCGTTTTCCCGTGGCTTTTGACGTGAATGTGTCCCAGCTATGACCTGGGACACTGACGCTGATGGCTTCCTAGGGCGTATCCAGGTGAACCCTGGTCACGACCACGTAAAATTTCTTGTCTTGCTGGGTGGTCTTGTCCCCTTTGCGTGGGGCTTGTGGTCCCTTATTTGTGGTATTCTTCGGTTTGGCTGGTGGTTGTTGGACCACTGTGGCATAGCTCCTTATGGTTATGGTTCTTTGGCTTGTGGCTTGTCCGATGATAAGCTGGTCACTGCTACTTGCAGAGTTGGGTATTCTGAGACTTGAACAAGAGCCAGCACTGGAGTTGGTATGACGAGGTGTCCTGACCCTTTTATATTGTCTGTTGACTACTTGGGAGAACCCCTCTTGGTCATAACCTCTTCCAGCTCCGTCTCATTATTTAACTTCCTCTTGGCAGGAGTATGCTGGCTCCTCAACATCTGGGACAAGGTGGGGCCCATGTCCGCCGTGTCAAGAGGGTCTGAATTCTGGTTATAGCTGAGACCTCCAATTGGGCTGACGTTTTCTCTAAGTTAGTGGTTTTGTTGGTGCTATGTTTGAAATTCTCTGTAGGTCTTAGAGTGGGACCAGGAACTGCATGGATCTCTGCCACCGCCGTGATCTCCGTGGGAGGAGAGCCTGGAGTTGGCAGAGAGGCCTCTGCAGATCCTGGGGTTGTGCCTAGATCAGGGGTTGAGTTGTTTTTTACCTCCTTCAGTTGCTGTAGTAGCCCTCTCTCTTAATGTGTTAAGTATGGCCATAGTGTTCTCGTACCTGTCTTCATTACTTTCTCTTTCTGCGGCTGCAGCAGCCTGTTCTTTTTCTGCTTTAGCCCTTCATCCTCGACCTTTAACGTAATCCCATAATGGTTTCTCCCTGCTTCCTCATCTCTGCGGCGTGCCTCGCCTCAGCCTCAGCTAGCTTCCTTACTAGCTCAGACTTCTCTTTTTCAAGGTCACTTGGACTCCCCTTTGGGAACTTTGCATGAGCCCCCACCCCATAAGGCCTATTAAGTGAAGTGGCTTCCCCTCTCTTACAATGAATTAGGATTTGGCTACCCTGTCTTTGTTGAGTGACTCTCTTCTGTTTTCCTTCTTGAACTTCTTTGCCTGGTTGTCTCTGGCTGAATCTCTTGCTGAATCCATGATCTTAGTAGGTTCTGATAGGTTGTGTTGATAATTGTTTCGATAGCTAGTTGTGTTCACTTCGGTGTTAATCTCACGAAATCAATGTCAATGAGAATGAACGAATTGAGAGTGAATGGAATAGTTTCACGCGTCGAAGGCGCGCAGGGACGCTGTGGGGTAAGCCCCTTTCGACCCTCTTTAGCTGTTTAAGGTTTATGACTACGTGTCTTGTCGTGGTGAAGGCGGGGATTTGGCTAACCTGGCTACCTTGATTGCCCTGACTAACCTTGTTGTCTTTGTTGAGTGACTCTCTTCTGTTTTCCTTCTTGAACTTCTTTGCCTGGTTGTCTCTGGCTGAATCTCTTGCTGAATCCATGATCTTGGTAGGTTCTGATAGGTTGTATTGATAACTGCTTCAATAGCATTTTGTGCTCACTTCGGAGTTAATCTCTCGAATGAAAAAATGACCATTCGTTTGTGCTATTTGTAACAAATCCTCTCACACCAAGCTCACCAATTACTGTCACCATCTGAGATGCCATTTTTGTGAAAAACCATTCAAATGCGAAATTTTTGACAAAGCTTATTTGTTCAGGAATACAGGTTTATTGAACATCTAAGAGTTCATACAGGCAAAAGGCCATTCAGTTGTTAATAATTTAAAGAACAGTCTTGATTGACACAAATTTTCACACCGATGAAAAGCTATTCAGATCAGGTGTGTGCGTGTGGGGGGGGGGGGGGGGGGGGGGGGCACCAACAATTTGCAAGACGTGACGTGGGGGGTGGGTGGGTCTCTTGAGTGCGCCAAAAATGTGCATTTCCAACTTGTGCATTTTTTTTAATTTTTTTAAAAATGTATCAGTATATCAGCAAATATATACCATCATTTGTGTTTCAAACCTTAAAGATGATGTTGTACATCACACTCTTAACTGGTAGAGTGCCAAATTATTTTTGGTCATCAGAATTTGTTCAAGTGTCTTTGCTTTGTTACAATTTATGGGAGAGAGCCAATAGGCACTCTCCCATAAAGTGTAACAAGGCAAATCCTAACAGACTAAATAATTTCATTTCAAAGATAAATCAAAGCCACATCCACCGAATATGAGGCCTTTAAGTTGTGTAACCCGTACTTCAGAGTAAAGCCCAAATACGGGCTTCCAGCACTCTACCAGTTAACATAAATACAACATCAGGAGGCTTTATGCGTGAGAATATTGGGCTTAATCTGGGAAAATGTCACACGTTAGTAGGGGGTGGGTGTCTTGTTCGAAATGTAGAAAATGTGCAGACAATATTGGGGGAAAATTCTCTCTGATGCACTAAATGCAACCTAAGTTATTTATTTATTAATATAATTTGTATGGATAGAAGAGGAAAGTAGCAGACACCCGAGAATACTGACAGAACAGTTCAAATGAAAATTTGTTCCCGTATATGTACACCTGCTCTGGCCAAGCCTGATAATGAACAGCTTGTCATTTGTAGATTGGGGCCCACAGCAGCCCACAGAGGTTTAAATTGGTGGTACGAGTTTAAGAACATTATGAAACTCCCATAAAGACAGCTGTGCCTACTAAGCCCCCTGTTCAGATATGAAATTTTTTACAAAAGCCTTCTCTACAAACCAACACAACACATATCACGCTGAAGTTCCTGCGGATGAAACATACATTTAGTTATTGAAGGAAAACCTTTTTATGAAGTACTTTTTCTGAAATTACCTTAAAATGTATTCCATACATGTACATGCAGAAATTCTCAATCATGATGTCTGGGACAAAGCCTTTTGGATGGAACAGCATCTAAGCAGTTTGGAGTGCACACAGGTGGGAAACTGTTGGCATGGAATTTTTGTAATACAGTGGAGCCCACTTAATAGAATATCTCTTAACTGTATATCCCTGTTAATTGAATATAATTTCCCAACACAAAACCATTTACCATACCTCCAGTACAAATTTCACCTGTTAATTGAATATAGGTTATAGAGTAAACTCCTGTTAAATGAATAAAATATCTTGTAATCTGTCGAGAAGTTACCCCGACTCTCCCCAGTTTTTCCTTTTTTATAGACCTATTTGGCATCTGTACATCCAATACAGGCATTCAATCTGTTATATCTTGTTTGACAGAGCTCACGGAGCTCTGTCAAACAAGATATAATAGAATAAATACTAAGTTTGTCTCTAGAATACAGTAAAGTGACAATCCCTGTTAATTGAATTCTCCTGTTAATTGAATAATTTTCATTGGCAAAGTGGCTATTCAATTAACAGCGTTCCACTGTACAGCCTTTTTTTTATGAAAAAGCACATGAGTACTCTTATAATTTATACAGATGGAAAGCTATTCAGTTGTGATATTGGTAGCAAAGCTTTCAGTATAAAAGGTCACCAAACTTATATGCAGGACCTTGAAATTGCTTAAAAGTGCTTTGTTTGTAACTGAAATTCCAGGCTTAAATCTCTCGAATAGATCAAAAGTAACCTTTTTGCCTGAAAAACAAAGGTTTTGACCACTCATTGGAAAGAGCTTGCCAAGCTTGATCTGGTGAGGATTAATAAACTTTCTTTTTGACATTGAAACAGTATGGGCGGGGGGGGGCGGGGGGGGGGGGGGGGGTGGAGTTTGGAAAATTACAGCTCTGTGGATACTCATCACTTTCTCACGTTCCAGTTTTATTTATCTCCTTCAGAATTTTGGACACACTCTCCCCCAAAATTGAAATGTGTTATTAACAGAGTTGGCATTGCCTTCTGCGAAGTTTGTCATCCCTATATTAACAATTCTAGATCCTTCCCTTATAAAAAAAAGTACCATGGTAAATCCCAAAATACCCTGGTAATACCATGGTATTACCAGGCTATTTTGGGATTTACTATGGTTTACCATGGTACTTTTTTATAAGGGTTTTTCACTATACTTGAATACTACTAACCTAACTAAAGGCACTACTTTAGACATAGCCTACATAATGTACTCAACAAAGCAAAATTTTCTGTTTTGGTTTTGATGATTGTCAATGAATGAAACAAACATGCAATACAGTTCAACTTGACATGATATTTGGTATGTAGTATGCACAAATTATTAACAAATAATGAAAAAAAACAAGTACACTCCCCCTGACCTTTTCCATACAGTCACATGTCCACATTTATGAATCTAGTTGCTGTTGATGTTCTGACATCTCACACAGATCTGTATCTGTATTGAGTACAGAGTACATTAGTGTTGGAAATCTGATGCAGACGAAATCTGATGCAGACAATTTTTTGTATACCTCCTGCTTGTGCAAGTTCAATCGTGTATAACGCATTTTTTTGCTCACCTAATTTCATCCTTCTTCAACATCACCAGTATCTTATACATTCCGGCACCTCATTTTGTAAAGGGTAAAAGAGATTGTCATTAAGCCTGCCTTTGATCTTGAAGCATCAAAAAGATAAATTTTCAATGTCTGACCAGTCCAGGGTGAGTCTGGCTGTTAAACATTCCTGTTCAACAATCAATAAACCGCAGTGCCCACAAAATCATGTTATTAATTGTTCTAAGCTCACCTTGACAAAGTCAAGCTGAGCTTATCTAACCACTCTGTCCATCGCCAGTCCGTCGTCCCGTCACCACCATGTTTCTAACTTCTCCTCCACAACTACGTAGCCAATTCAAGTGAAAGTTTGTGTGAGTGATGGTTTCAAAAGTGCATTGCGTTTTTGTTCAACTCAACATGCCCAGCTCCATACGGTGTTGGTGGGAGAAAATGTTTTTTGTTAAAATTTTCTCATGAACCAGTGGGTACAATGACTTGATATTTGATAAGTAGATTCCTTTTGAGGTGTAGAATCAAGTTTGTTCAAACTAAGTTCGAGGAGCAATATTTGCCTTTGTAATGGGAGAGGCAAGATTTTTGCCCCCCCCCCCCCCCCCAATTTCTATTTTCTGAACTAATGGTCTAAATATTTTCACACGCTCATATTTCCTAAACCACATGGAACAGAGAACCGGTATTTGTATGAAGCATCCCTAGGACCAGTACAATTGAATGCTAAAAAAATGCCATCGGTTGTGTCAGGGTGATTTGTAGAGCATCGAAAAAGTGCGGAGTCAGCATATTTGCAAAATTTTAAAAAAATTTCTCCAGAACCAATGATCAGAATCTTTTGATATTTGGTATGCATAATCCATTGGGGGTCAGATACAAGTTTGTTAAAATGAAGCCCCTTGGTTAATATTTGGGCCCAATACAGGAGCCCGAATTTTTAACTTAGGGCAATATGGGGAATAAGTTTCAAAAATCTACTTCTTCAGAACCACCAGTCAGAATCTTTTAATGTTTGGCATACACCATTGTTATGAGGGTCAGATCCAAGATTGTACAAATCAGGTTCCTCGGTTAATATTTGGGCTTCATATGGAAGCCTGAATTTTAACTTAGTGAAATATGGGGAATAATCTTTAAAAATCATCTACAGATCCATCAGTCAGAATGCTCTCATATTTGGTATACAACATCTTTAGGGAGGTCAGATTGAAGTTTGTTCAAATTGGGTCCCTGGGTTTATATTTGGGCTCTCGATGGTTAGTGCAATATGAGGAAATTCGGTTTAAAAATCTTCTTCTTCAGATCTACCAGTCAGAATGTTTTCATATTTGGTATAAAACATCTCTAGATGGATCATATTTCCATTTGTTCAAATTGAGTACCTGAGTTAATATTTGCGTTCCCCATGAGAGTGCAAATTTTGATTTTGGTGAAATATTAGAGAATTTCTTCATAAATCTTCTTCCTATTCCTGGGAGCACGTTGGTTCAGTGGTAGACTGTTGGACAGTTTGACTTCTATACTAGAAGTCCCGAGTTTGATCCCCGTCAGGATGATCCACGTTGTCTCCTTGGGCAAGGCACTTTATCCCTGTTGCCTACATGGGGGCACGATGACGCGGTGTGCTAGGGCATATTTCACAGCAATGGTGCACATGTCTTTAACCGCTGTAACCCTGCTTGAGAAGTGATTGAACAGAGTTGGAATGTTGAGGGGCTGACAGTTGCTCTTCGCTGGTCGGTGCTCCAGCTTCCTCCACCAATAAAACTGTCACAGTCACGATTAGCCATTGTATATAAGTATGTGACCTTAAACCCCAATAAATAAACAAATCTTCTGATTCACCAGTCTGAATCCTTTCATATTTGGTATACAACATCTCTGGGAGGTCAGATTCAAGTTTATTCAAATTGGGTCCCTGTGTTAATATTTGGTCTCCCTATGGTAGCCCAAATTTTAATTTAGAGCAGTATGAGGAAATTTCTTTAAAAATATTCTTTTTTCAGATCCACCAGTCAGAATCCTGTCATATTTGGTATACAACAGCTCTAGTTCACTATTCAGAACTCTTTGTTCTAAGAAAAGTTGATATGCAGCATAAGTGGGAAACAGATATTTCATTCTTTGAAAAAAATTAACCTGGCTATTGTTGTACTCACTGTGTGCTTAAAATAGAAACACACTTCCGAGATAATTTTATAAGGAGCCATGTAGCTGAAGAATTAGAAATTTTTTATTTAGTACCTTCTGGAGGTCTGTAACTAAGATTAATCCACATAGATTGTATCAAGGGCCACCATAGGGGAGCTCCACATTTTACATTATGATTATCTGAAGAAAAGGCATGATGCTTGCGCTATTTTAGTCTCTCCTGAGAGGCTCAAGGATTGACAATAGATCTTATGGGGATTGATTGCTTAATGTAGATTCATTCTTGGCCTCTGTTTATATCATGTTCTGTTTTAGGTGAGCGCTTCACGCCCTGTGGTGCCTTTTGTATTATCGATAATATTACCAATACTTCAGTTTTGCATACAGTAGTATCTGTTCTCATGATGGGAATTGTTGGCATTTTTACAAACCCCTCTATCCTAGTATTGGATGATTGAGTAATATGTTTATCCAGGCAGAAGTTTACTGAAATTGATTGGCTTGAATACAAACCATGCAGAAGACATAATTTACTTCGCATTTAGAAGATGTTTGTGAAGTAAAACAATGAAAGATAGTTTAGTAGGGCTATTTGCTCACCAAAGTAACTCCCAGGGGAGCGATTTTTTACCATCCTGGATTTTTGAAAAAGCCAAGCCTAGTGCCTGTAGATTCCTTCCGAATGAATCTGAGCATTTAAAACCATGGGAGAAGGGTTGATCCTCTGTGGTGTTTATATGGCAGGTTTAGGAGGATGTGACTTTCACTCACAGTTGCTGCAGCTGTTCAAATGGGGTTGGACTTTCTGGGTGTGTATAGGGCTGCACGATATATCGATAAAGCAATATATACCTGTATTCAAACCAATATCGATTGAATACCGGTGTAATTACAAAAATATTGGTTTATCGTCATTATTTATTTACCCACAATTTCATTTTCAAGATGTCTTAAGTTTTAACTTTAGCCCCGAAAGAATAGTTTTATCCCTGTACCCTAGGAATCGTCCGCATTTGCCCACGTAAGATACAAATTCAGCAGTTGAAAAAATAACTTTCAACAAAACTATATCATGTGACCCCCCATCGGAACGAGCTCACTGAGCTCGTTCCAATGTGGGGGTTATATGATATTGTTTTGTAGAAATGTTTGGAAAAATCTGATAAAGTATTATTTAAAATAAGAAACTTTCTTAATATCTGCGTTGGGTAAAGGTGTTTCGAACCACATCATCGAGGCATGCTGATTCGTTCCGATTGTGATGCCTCAAGTCTTATGGTGGTACTTATGTTCAGATATCTGAACAGTTTTCGATATACCAGTATACCGCAGTATTTTTTTGAATACCGATACCGGTATTCAGTTTTGAATATCGTGCAGTCCTAGGTGTGTATCGGTATGATATAGCCTCAGATGCAGTCGTGACCTTATGAGCCAATAAATTTCTTGGTTTAGCCATAACATCAGAGGAACTTATATCAATCTGAGTATCGCAATAAGGTTGGTTGGCAACTTAATTTTACTGCCAATAATCCAACATGGTATTTTCGACCATGTTATAGTCAATTACCTTAAACTTTGGTGATGACATTCATATACTGTAAGAGTGACACACAAAAATTACTGAAGCAAATACATGTGCATGGCAGGATATATTACAATCATGTAGCACTTTGAATCAAATGAGAATACAATCACCATTTTCTGATGTGTAAAGTTGTGAACATACTGAAGAAGTTTCACCAATATCAATACATCTCAGTCTTAGTCTTCTTGTGTGTTGCCCATTTTCAGACATGTTTAGGGCCTATATAAGTAATGAAATTTTATTTATTTTGAAAATTCTCACCTCGGATATTCCTTCAATTCAAATTAAATATACACAAACTGTACATCAAAATGAAGGTTAGGATGCATAGAACACGAAACACATGTGTAATCAACTCATAGAGTCGACTGTAGGCACCACTGGTTCCTGGAAGTCTGTTGCCATATTCGCACCAGAACTGATAATTTAATAATATTTCACGAAAACAACTTGTGGCCAAATGTGCTTTACATATCCAAGAACAAAGCTAGGGGGTAAAAATTCTTCAAAACAAGGCGACAGAGCTGCATTGGGGAAAATTCCAAAGCCTTTGCTTTTGTTTACGTATGAGTATACTTTCGATTTCCGGTCGACGTCATCGGACAGAAAAAGCATGTAAAAACAACGCCGTCTAAAATCAAATAATGAAAAAGATCGCCTTCATACAGTATACTGTTACCAGATAGAGATTGCACAGTTGCCTTATTCAATGCAAGGTATCATGATACCTGTTGAAATTTCTTAGAATTACGATTTTGTTTTTCGATGGAAATTCGGGGTAACGAGTGATTTGCGCATGTCTGTCGAGCATGGAAACCATCGTCAATAAAAAATGCAGACAGTGTTGTCCTTTTCCAAAATGCAGTCCTATCGCTGTATTCGAAAGTGTTTTGATTGCCTATCTTTATTCTTGGATATATGAAGCACATTTGGCCACAAGTTGTTCTGATGAAATATTATTTTATTATCAGTTCTGGTGCGAATACGGTAGCAGACTTCCAGGAACCAGTGGTGCCTACAGTCAACTCTGTGAGTTGATTACATATGTGTTTCGTGTTCTATACACCCCAACCTTCATTTTGATGTATAATATGGTGTATATTTAATCTGAATTTAAGGAATATGAGAGGTGAGAATTTCAATATAAACAAAATTCCATTACTTATATAGGCTCTTAACCTCCAGAATAATTTTTCAGGGAACCTGAGGGTGATTTTCAGGGAAATGGGATGGATTTCAGGGAAAAGTTCGTGTGGGGATAAAACAAAAGAAAAAACTTGCGAATTTTCAGCTCATCGACCACCATGAACACCAGTTTATATCCAAATTTAGTTGTCAATTTTGGCTATTTTGATCAGGAATGATCTTTTAATTTTAAATCCTGTTGTGGTGAATAATAAGATTTTTTATTTTAACTTCAAATACAGAGCTGTTCAAATTTTTCAAATCTGTCAGATGTCAGGCTTTCAATTTTGAAAATGGGAGGTGCACCATACTGATCACTACCATTTGAAGTGATATGCACTATTGTTGAGACCCAGCATTGGAAATATGTTTTCAAGAAAAACGTTCATCTGCATACCATTGACTCATGTGGTGCACTGTAAGTAGGAATAGCAAAAATATCGCCTGATTTTTCGAATAAGCTTTTAGCAGCAATAATCAAATTTATTTGAGTTCTGTATTATTATTTATTTATTTATTGGTGTTTAAGGTCACATATTTCTGCACAATGGCTAATCATGACCACGACAGTTTTACGGCTGGAGGAAGCCGGAGTACCCGGAGAGAACCACCTAGCAACGGCGAGCAACTGTCAGCTCCCCAACACACTAACTCCACACAAGCAGGGTTAGCATTGGTTGAAGACAAGTGCACCATCGACGTGCAGTACGCCTTGGTACACAGCGTCACCGTGCCCCTATGTGGGCAATGAGGGTGAAGTGTCTGGACACAACGCGGTTGCCGCAGGTGGAATTCGAACCGAGGACCTCTCGGCTTGCAGCCTGCTCCTCTACCTACAGAGCCACTGCCCCCCCCCCCCCCCCCCCCCCCCCCGAGTTCTGTATTATACATGTGGTGCAACTTCAATGGACACTCATAAGTCGGTCAGATGAATCTCCATAAATTGCATGAGCGAAAAGACAGTGAGTAGCATTACTGACCTTTGAAGTTTGTTGAATTATGTTTCTGTACCAGTTCTCGGAAAGTGAAATTTGATTAGTTTGAAATCTTGGAAATGAAGTTTTGATGTATTGTTCATCTTTTCGTGCACACATTGTATCATTTGGCTCATCACCCACGAAGAGATATTAACCCTTCGCAGAAAACTCATGATATCAAAATTGTTTTTTAATTTTTTCCCCCAATTCTTGAAAATTTAAAAAAATAATATCATGTGACTGCTGAGTGGTACATAACTCTATCCAATGAGGGTCATATATAGTTTTGTTGAATTTTTCTCTTCTGTACAATTTGTATATAATGCGGTAGATTCTGCTATTTCGTTAGGTAAGGGTTAATCGCTCACCAGTTGGAACGGAGGCATGCTGTTGTCTACTCGCAAAAACTGCAGGTGCCATGGCACGCAAGAATAACTCACCTTGAATTTGAAAGACTGGTCAGGGGCGCGGTGGCGTTGCGATAACCGGTTCTCGTCAGATCGCCGAAGTTAAGCAACTTTGAGCCCAGCTGGTCCTTGGAAGGGTGACCGTCTAAGCGATCGATTCGAACTCCCACATTGTGTCCTTGGGCAAGGCACTTAACCCCGATTGTCCACATGGGGGCACGTTGACGCCGTGTAATAAGGTGTGCTGCACGTCGATGGTGCGCATGTCTTCAACTAATCTAACCCTGCCTGTGCTGAAGTGCGGAGTTACGATGTTGGTAAACTGGCAGCTGCTTGTCGTTGCTCGGTGTTTCTCTCCGGGTACTCCGGCTTCCTCAACCCATAAAACTGTCACTGACTCGATATGACTTTGGCTGTTAAAGTGCCGTTAAACCATAATAAATAAGTAAATAAATAGAAAGACTGGTCAGATGTCCTTCTCTAAAATTGCTCTACTGAAATACATGAAACCTTAATCAATACAGAGACATCAACTTACATTCATGCCTTGAGAAGCTACATGTATGTACATATAGTGTCTGATATCAAGTAACTTAGTAAGTTTCATTTAGACCGCTATGTGTGGGAACAGAATCTTTTTCATCGTTGTTAAATTATAAAACACTCTTGGAGAAAAATGTCCAATTATTCAAAAAACATATACCCTCCCCCAGCCCAGTGTCAGGATTTTTTTTTTGGCTGGCCACATCCCCAGTTGAAATGGAAAAGAATAATAAAATTTGATTGAGATTTTTGTGAGTAGTTCTGGCCAGTGAGGTCTAATATATTGTATTTTAGGTGTGTGGCTAAAGTCTAGAAGGCTGGGAAAGTGTTTGTTGATGTCAGTCCACCAATACCAGATTTAGATTAAATCCTGCACGATTGACAACCACCTTTTTCACTGTTGGCGAGCCCTGACTTCTTGGGTTCAAACACTGGAGCAAAATATATTGCAGAGCAGGATATTTGATGTACCGAATAGCTGTACATTTGAGACTGTGTGAAATGCCAGATCTGGACCTCCAGTGAACAATTACCATACTCACAGACAATAAATAAATTACTATACTGGATTTTGGGTTCAGCATCCAACTATATTGTATCGTCTTAATTGGAACACAAACTTTCTGAGATGTTGACTGAGCAATCTCTGGAGTGTTCACACAGTTCAAAAGGTGCTCAAGCATTTGTATTCATAACAAAGGTTTAACAATTCATTCCTAGATTGTGCATGTTTTGCTGCAATATCTTGGGAATTAGCTCAGAAGCAGCAAATCTCAAATTTTGGGATGAATCAAATCCTGATTAAATAAATCCTACAAATAACCCCAGTCTTCACTCAAATATTGTAAATGTATTCAGTGGAAAATCGTCTGTTTGGGCAAGTTAACCAAAAATGTGGAATATTCCAAAATGGAATGTAAGTACATTGTAGCTCTGGTGTATTATGATATCTCCCCTGTACATCCATCTCTTGGTGGGATAAACTAGTTTATCCCCAATCTGGTTATTAACCACAGCCAGCCCCCCCCCCCCTCCCCCACCTGATTTTTAGCTCAACTTTGACGTAGTAAAATTTGAAGTTTTGTCATGGCCCGTCGTCCACCTGAACGTCAGTCCATCCATCAACAATTCAGTACGGCTCAGGCAAGAGGCCGGTCTTATGGACCGATCTTTACGAAACTTACTTTGTTATCACTGTGGGACAACAACGAGTGTTTTGGGGTGCGGTCCAAAATTCAAGATGGCCACCAGCGCCATTTTGTAAATATTAGATGAACTCCGTGCTTCTTATACACAGAAAGTACACATGTCAATATGGCTCGGGCTAGGGGCTGTATTTACTAATCAATCTTCACGAAACTTCTTGGGTACCTTTGTTATCACCTTGGGACGAGAACGAGGGCTTTTGGGTGCGTTCCAAAATTCAAGATGGCTGCTGGTGGCCATTTGGTACTGAAATTAGGTACAATCAGTTTTTAGCTGATCTTGACAAAGTCAAGCTGAGCTAATCTCATCGCTCTCCGTCCGTCGTCCGTCAACACCATGTTTTGGTCTTCTCCTCCAAAGCCACTGGGCCAATTCAAGTGGAAGTTTGTGTGAGTAATGGTCCCAAAGGGGCATTTCAGTTTTGTTCAACTCAGCATGCCCAGCCCCATAGGGAGGGAGTGGGGGAAAATGCTCCAAAATATTTTAAAAATCTTCTTCTCAAGAACCAGTGTGTACAATGACTTGATATTTGCTATGGAGCTTCCATATGAGGTGTAGAATCAAGTTTGTTCAAACGAAGTTCGTGAAGTAATATTTGGCTTTGCAATAGGAGGGGTAAGATTTTTGGCCCCGCCCAAAATTTCTATTTTCTGAACCGATGGTCCGGTATGAACCAAATTTGGTTTGTGGTAGTATTGGGTCATAAGTACTTGACCCATGCAAAAAAAAAAAATTCCCGCATCCCCATGGGAACCCTGGGAGCTCAAACTAGAAATATTTTCAAACGCCCATATTTCCCAAACTCCACGGAACAGAGAGCTTTTATTTGGTATGAAGTATCCTTATGACCAGTAGAATTGAATGGTAAAAAAAAATTGCCATCGGTTATGTTAGGGTGTTCTGTAATGGGCATCGAAAAAATGCTGAGTCAGCATATTTGCAAAAATTTAAAAAAATCTTTTCTCCAGAACCAATCATCAGAATCTTTTGATATTTGGTATACAGCATTCATAGGGGGGTCAGATAAAAGTTTGTTGAAATAAAGCTCATTGGTTCATATTTGGGCTCTCTGCAGGAGCCCGAAGTTTTAACATAGGGTAATATGGGGAATATTCATTAAAAATCTTCTTCTTCAGAACCACCAGTCAGAATCTTTTAATATGTGGTATACATCATTGTTATGAGGGTCAGATTCTAGATTGTTCAAACCAAGTCCCTAGGTTAATATTTGGGCTTCCTAAGGAAGCCCAAATTTGATCTTTGTTCAATGTGGAGGGTAATTTAAAAAAATCTTCTTCAGATCCATCAGTCAGAATGCTTTGATATTTGGTATGCAACATCTCTGTGGGGGTCAGATTCAAGTTTGTTCAATTCAGATCCCTAGGTATCTATTTGGGCTCACTATGGTAGCCCAAATTTTTACTTAGTGCAATATGAGGAAATTTCTTTAAAAATCTTCTTCAGATCCACCAGTCGGAATGCTTTTATATTTGGTATACAACATCTATAGGGGGGGGGGGGGGCAGATTCCAGGTTGTTCAATTCGAGTGCCTAGGTTAATATTTGGGCTCCATATAGGAACATGAAATTTAACTTAGTACAATATGAGGGAATTTCTTCAAAAATCTTCTTCAGATTCACTTGTCAGAATGCTTTCACATTTGGTATACAACATCTCTAGGGGGTCAGATTCAAGTTTGTTCAAATCGGATCCATAGGTTAATATTTGGGCTCGCTATGGTAGTCCAAATTTGAACTTAGTGCAATTCGAAAAAATTTCTTTACAATTTCTCTTCTTCAGATCCAACAGTCAGAATGCTTTCATATTCGGCACACAACATCTCTAGGGAAGTCAGATTTAACTGTGTTCAAGTCAAGAGCCTGGGTTAATATTTGGGCTCTCTATGGGAGCCGGAATTGGCCAGTTTGCTGAAGAATTAAAAATTTTGTACTCAGTACCCTCTAGAGGTACTAAGATTAATCCACATAGGTTGTATCAAGGGGCTTCATAGGGGAGCTCTACATTTTACTTATGATCAACTGAAGAAAAGGCATGATGCCCAGATTATTTTTGTCACTTCTGGGGGACTCAAGGATTGACAGTGTAGCCTATGGAGATGGCTTGCTTAATGTAGACTCATTCTTGGACTCTGTTTAAATTGTGTTCTGTACAAGATGAGCGCTTCAGGCCCCGTGGGACCTCTTGTTTGTACAGAACTTCTATATGAAAGTTCTCGTTTGAATAAATTTTTGGTTGAATGTTTAGTAACATGGAATACATCACATATAACACAGGATGTTTTCTCGGCAGAAATTATGCAAATTGGATGAACTTTGATTTATTCAGTGCTGCTAATACCCAGTAAGTGCACATGTCAATACGGCCCAGGTTAGAGGTTGTATTTATGAACCGATCTTCACGAAACTTCTTGGGTACCTTTGTTATCACCTTGGGACGAGAACGAGTGTTTTGGGGTGTGATCCAAAATTCAAGTTATGGGATGGTAACGAGTGCTTTTGGGCTTGGCCCAAAATTCAGAATGCCTGTTGGCAGTCATATTTACGGGAATTGTGTGTATTACATTTTTTGTACAAAACCTGTAAAGAAGATCTTTTATGTCAGTAATGCTTGCTATAAGTTTATTGGGTACCTTTGTTATCACTGTGGTATGAGAACAAATATTTTTGGGTACACTCAGACCCACTCCGGGACTCAAAAAAGGATATAATTAATTTTTTTTCCAAAAACAGTGGATAAAATAATGTTTTTTGAATTCAGCATCCCTAGGATGTGAAAATTCAAATGTGTTGAAGCCAAGTTCCTGTGTTAATATTTGGTGTTGTTTGGGGAGGGTAAACATTAGCACAACCCGATTTTCAATTTCCAGTGAGAAAAATAAAACCTCCTCACCCGTGGGAACCCTATGAGCTAAAGATAAAAAATTCAAATACCTATATTTTATGATGGACTGGACAAATATTTATTAATTAGTATGAATCAACCGTGGAATGTTTTGAATCAAACAGACCAAAACAGTTGCTAACATTTGGTTTATCGTGCAGCAAACAAGGATCCCCATTGTAATATTAGCCCCATGGAAATTTCTTTTCTAGTTTAGCATCTAACTGTCACCCACTTTTACAATACTTTACCTGTACATTTGTTATCAGGTCAATACCTAGATGTGTGGCATTGCTGTTTCACATACTATACATGTACATGTCTTACTCAAGATGAGCTACAGTCTCATTGACACTTTCATTTTTTTAATTATGTGGACATGATGAATATTAACAAATATGTTTTATACCACGATTTTTGTTTGTATTCAATATTACCTGATGCAGTACAAACTTGGAGAAATGTACTAGATGAACCATGCATGGAATCCGACTACTTGTAAGAACATAATGAATGAATGCATCTGATTGGCCATTACTCAATTTGTGTGATGTTATGATGTGAATGGAATGTTTCAACCCAAAGCATGTAAAGCAAGAAAGTATACAGACATGCTTGAAATACAGGAAAAACTCCCAAATTTGGTAGTTGATTCTAGTTCCCCGTACTGCTCCCTTGTTGTGAGTGTCTTAATATAGCTCATTCCGGTTCACAGTGGCTCATTGGTTATGACACTGGATGTCAAACCAAAAGGTTCAAGGTTTTGATCCACACCAGGGGTAACAGCGTTGTGCATGGCACTTGATGCCGATAGTGTTCAACCGATTACCAAAAATGGCCGATGACCGATTACAGGTTACTGAGCTCACACATTTACTACTAGACAAGTCGAGGATCGAAAGAACTTTATTAAGATGAACGTATTTTACAGTGTTTACAGTTCATTCACTACTAGATAAGTAGAGACTCGAAAGAACTACATTAAGTTGAACACAGTGTTAAACTCCGTTGGCTCAGGTCCAGTAAAATTACCAGTTACGCACACTTGGGCGGTAAATGTGGCTCTCAGAGAGCAACTGGTAATTTTTACTGTGACCTGAGTAAATGGGGTGCTATCTTCACTTTTCCGGTATGAACTGGCGATTGCTGCTAGGATGCTCAATTGTAAACTTTACATGTCGTTTAACTTGTATATCCCATAAAGGGGCATCTAGAAAGATTAAGAATACACATTGTGGTGGTTTTTCAACTTTAATGAAAGGTATAATTGACATCATTTTACATTAACAATTGAACAGTTGCGGAAGATAATAAAATGTGGTTCATGAATCATCACAAAAAATGCTTGGCAACAATCGGTTGAACCGATGTTCCAGGAGCCGTTGTTGTTGTCATCCGATTGCCCAATCGGCCGATTGGGGTGGTCGATTCAGATCATCGGTTGGGCACTTGATGCCAATTGCCTGTGTGAAGGCATGATGGCACAATCCACTAAGCATACTGCACATCGATGGTGCACTTGCCATCACCCAATATTAACTCTGCTTGTTCAGAGTTAGTACATTGGGGAGTCTGACAGTTGCTCGCCACTGCTTGTAGGTTTTCTTCAAGGTACTAATTTAATCATTTTATAAATACAGAGTCCGGTGCCAGAAATAAACGGCCCTTGTTGGTGTTTCTCCTGTATGTCTTTATCGCTTGTGAAATGTAGGAAAACACTCCCTAAAACAGAATGTCCTAAGGGTAAAATGCCCTTATTGAAAATGCAGAGAACAAAATGCCCTCAAAACAAAAATTATGTCTTTTGATTGGCCAGAATGCCTTGAACAAATAGCCATGGCAAGGGTGCACCCAACATCCAAGGTATATGAGAGCGTGCAACATCCAGGGTATAAGTGCGCGCGACACAATGGGGGTATATGGTTTAAACGAAAGCTTTCCATGTTTGCTCGCCTCGAGATAAACAATGAACCAAAAAACCTGAAAATAGTCACAAATATCATCAGATCTCCAACAATCCGATCATATTTTGTGGCTATAAATTAAATAGTCGTTTAATTAAAATGAAGGAACTTGAGCAAATCATGCGTCCCCTGAGTACCAGGGTGTTCTATGTGCCAGTGGGCACATAGAACACATTGGAACTCAGGGGTCGATATGTCAATAAAGTACTGTTTACGCAATTCCTTAACGATGTAAGGGATGTTACTGTATCTGTTGTCTTCTGCATTTGTAAAAACAAAACAATTGCGGAGCGTGAGAAAGGCGTCCGCAAATTTATTTCCACTATGTTTCTAATTGTGTTTCAAACGGGACAAAAACGTTATCTCCGCTGACATGTATGGTATATGGAGATTTAATACCTGGATGTCTCGTTTAAACACCTCGCCCGTGGCTCCATATCTCTATAAATCTCCATATACCATACATGTTGGCGGAGATAACTTATAATATTTTCCTGTTCTGTCGGGAGGGGGGGGGGGGGGGGGGGGGGGTCTGGAAAAAAGTCCTATACACGAGGCTGAAAAAAAATTTTCCGCCCCAATACCACCCACCACCCCATTTTGAGGAGGAAATTTTTTTCCTTTTCTGAGAGGGGACCCACCCCCTAGTATCACCAAAAACCCGCGTTTTACACAACTTTTTCCTAGGTTTCACATGTAATTATACTTCCATTTAATTAACCTGATACATTCCCTGTTGCTGCTTGTTTAAATCAGCTTTAACCCTTTAACCAAGACAGGAATAAAATGATACTTTCAAATGATTTTATTATGGTTTTGTTTTATTATTACATGTTGTTTACAAAATAAATCATTTTAAAAACATTAATTTATTTTATTGAGACCCATTACCAATGTGGTTAAAGTTCACTTTCTGACAAATACAGCAAAACTACTATGTCTATTGTGACCCCTGTGTCACTACACTGGCAGTCAGGCTGTTTAAGCACATACGTGATAGTCCAGATGTTCACATAACCATCTCAATGTTTGGATGGAGCAAATTTGTTTCTTCAAAATATTGATATGTCAATGTGGGTGAGCTGATTATTTCATTGACAGTTGTTGCTGTGTTCAATGTAGCAATCCAGTATGTATGCTAGGGTGAGCTTCTCGTTGTCTAACTTATCATTATGATAAAACATTTAGTTGAAACTGACAAAAATCCTGGTCAAGCCGACTCGTGTTCTTATTCATGAAAATTGCCATTATTGAACAATATTTGTGTTTCAACACATATAGGGTAGTTATTAGGCCACCCCACCCTCCCCTTGATTTCCATTTATGAGGTTATTGCTCTGGCTGCCCCTCTGCATATAGTATAAGTGTCAAATATTGTTTTATATCAGATTTAAAATACAAAATAAGCATTATTTCATTGCAAGGAAAAAAGTCACTTTTTTCTCAGGCAGACTACCCACCCACCCCGGCCTCGTGTATAGGAAATTTTTCAAGACCCCCTCCCCCCCCCCCCCCCCCCCCCCTGGTTCTGTTGGCTTAAGGGGAAGTCCAACCTAACTTTGGTCAAATTTCATGTAATTTTCTTTCAAGTCTAAAAAAGGCCCAGAATGAATAACCCCAATAAATTATATACCAAAATGCTTGGAATGAAACATAGAACACGTGGAAACTGAAATTGGCCATGGAACTGCTGCCATGTGTAAATAGCACCACCTGAAAGTGTGCTATGGCATAAGTAAGAGAACAAAATTTTTACAATAAAATACCTCAAAATAAAATAACAGATGTATTCTATAAACATTGGAGTACACACTCGAGAAATCTTTTCCTAATTCATGAAAGTAATAAAGATTGAGACCAAATGTTATAAGTGGAGTGCTCACGGACTGAAGGCAGACATTTTCTTTTGTTTATGTTTTGATTTGGGGAGTTCAACAAAGGTCAACTTGAAGGAGTCCACCAGAAGAAGTATGGAAGGACAAAAGGGTGTCTCCCAATATAAAGATGTATGTGTCACTGTAGTGGTTTGGAAAGAAACTATGATATTCTCCTGTGTAGAATGCACTGCAAAGTCATACATTGTAGTTGAATAAATATATTTACAAATCCCTTGCACTGTAACCCCTTTTATCCCATGCATCGATTTGATAGTGATTAAATTGTTAAATTTGTCTGGTTTATCAATAAGTATAATAGCTCTGTTTACTCTTGGACACCAATATACTCATGATATCTGTTGGAGAAGAAATAAGGGTAACTGTAACCTGTCACTGCAATAAACCATCTAATGTACTTAAAAGTACATTGTTATTCAAAACACATCAAATCAACCTTACATAACCATTATTGCATGTACTTTCCCCAAGGAGGCTTATTGGCATATTGAGATCAGAAGGGCACATCCAGAGGGTCTCACATATTTTTTTCAAGAACGCAGTACACAAAGCAATCCCCCAAAAGGTGACAAGTGAGCTCCATTTGACACAAAAAATTTCCCGGGGAGTGTGTGTGGGGGGGGGGGGGGGGGGGTCTCTAACTTGTATGACTCTGCCTCCGGCACTCAAGGCAAATGCCTTTTTCTCAAAGTTTAACTCTTTTTTCTTTTTGAAGATCCTGGCCACACATGTTCCAAACACTATCAGACAGGTAACCCTCCAAATAAGTGTACCTGCAAAATTCATGTTACATTGCAAAACATTCTTTTTAGACTTTTAGTTCTGGGCCTTTCATGCTTCTTACTTCCAACTATAACACATAATTTATCGATTAATGGGTGAATAGAAAAGTCCTGCCATAATCAACATTTTGAGTTCCATAAGCCTCCAAAACCGCTCCGATAAAAGTGTCAAACATCAGATTGGTGGCTTTATACAGAATATTCATTAGGTTGTTGCTTGATAATAGGAACAAAATCTTCACCAGAAATATTTTGTAGCAATACATTTGAGGGTATCAGCAGGCACTTTGCAACAAATTGTAACAAATCAACTAGTTATAAACAACATTTTCTAACTCAAAAGAGTGAAAAAGTACCACAACTCTGAAAAAATGTGGGAAGAAACACATGCTACAGCAGCTACACAGGCATTGTTTCCCCATGATGCTCGATCACAACACCAAATATCCTTCAAATTGGAGTAGCAATGGTTGAGATACAAGGGAGAATGTTGGTACATGTAATGATGAATGGGTAAGAGGACAGAGGTCACCACTGGCACTGCACGGACCTAGATGCATCTTTGATTTTCCAACTTCCAGGTCTGGGGCATGATAATCGCAACACACCCACCTTATCAATTCATAATTTCAGTAAAATAAAAGAAATTATCAATTTTAAATAATTTATAGATGATGGGAAGTATTTGGCTTCTTTCGCCTTCTCGTACTATTAATTACCACAAACAATATCAGTTTGATGCCGACAAACGAAACTGAACGCATGTGGTCTGGTTAAAAAGTTACTCAGCATGGATAATGAAGAAATTGCGAATATTTCGTGTATTTCATTTCTTTAAAAGCCAATTGCAGCTAATTTTGACCGTGGATTCGATAATTCGTTTCGGTTTTGACCACACGGCCACGCTGACAGCGGTTATGTTTATTGTGATTTGCAAACTGGGAGATAAGTTTCCGGTGAAGGAGATTTGTCTCAGTTGTCAGTGTAAAACGATGACAAAAGACACTGATCGACGCTTGTGTTAGTGTGGATGGTTGCAAGAAAAAACTAAATTCTCAGCATCGTCCAAGCGCACCTTATTTAAAAGCGCGAATGCATCATCTTCAACCCATCTTCAATCGGTCCTTTGCAGACATCAAACACAGCCGGCGCAAACTCCATGGTTACTAGGAAGTAAATAACTTCACAACATCGGGGGAAATCAACACGCTCAATATAGTTCCAGGTCGCTTGGAATATACTTCAAGAAAAAGTGATTTCTGAAGAATTCTGCTTACTTTGTTATAAATATTGCCTTATTTCATGTGTATCGTCCCGATTTTATACACTCGGTTATTTTTTACAAGTGCTCCATATGTCTTTCTAGTGCGCAATAATTCAGATTTTTTGTCAACAAAAATGTTCAGACGGCCTGTAAACACGAGAGGGAATTTCGAACCATATTTTGCAGTTATGACATTAACAGCTCAAGTATTTGCTGTCACCTGTTTGCAAATCCGCTCATATATTGTCTCGAACAAATAAAGGGCGTGATCACGTCCTTGCATTCTTACGATTGTCCAAATTGAGTATTTCTGCAAGAACCACATCGTAATCACATGACCGGAATAAACATCATTGAAACATGGCCACATCCGGAACATCCAAAATTTGTGTTGGTGTTATTACATTCAAACGTCAAAACCCACCAGAGTGTGTGTCAGAAAATGCTTTCTCCGAGTCTGTTATCATTATATTGAAGACAAGACTTTGGAATTACCGATTATTTTGTGGTTTTACCGGTTCGTTACTTATGCCATTTGCAAATTAATCTTCTTCAAAATCATAAAATTCACTTTTTTTCCTGAAAAAAATTATATGTACCTTTTCTATGCACTTTACTCATTATTTTGATATATAATTTGCCTTTCCTTACTTCTCTTATCTGTTTCTGAGGCATTGGGAAAAATGTCAAAAAATTGACCAAAGTTAGGTTGGACGACCCCTTAAATTACAGGTTTCGAAGTACTTAGAAAGTGAAAAAGGCAGAGATTCAGCACTTTATGTTTTCTCATAAATTTTCACATAAACTACATAGACTTCATATTTTTGATCTGTCAACGAAGCATCCATTTCAAATCATCTGCCCAGAACAAGTGAAGTTTCTCCTGCACAGCCTGGGGCCAGTACTATAAAACTTCTACAATTGTATTTTCTAGAACTGTATTTTCTAGTTATGACTTTAACCCTAAATTTACCTAGCATGAAAGGCAGACAACACTTGCACACAGAATTCTTGAATAACTATTTATTTATTTTTTCATTTTTTTGTTTCAAAAATATAGCTTACGAATCTCTTTGTAACAAACTAAATAAACTTGTTCCAGTGAGGGGTCATTAACTTTATTTTTGAGACAAAAAATGAAAAAAATAATGAAAATTGAATGGCGCTTTTGGTTAATAGTGCTGGTTGGGTTTGGCTGTTACGTTGGGTAAAGGGTTAAATGGGTTTTAATGAGCCATTAGCATTTTCAAAGATCCGGCAGTTTGGCAAATTGCCATATCTTTTAAAATGATAATGATTCATTTTAGTCAGTTATATTCAGTGTCGCCGAGAGAAAATACAGGCCACGGGGGGATCAATTAGATGGTACAGTTGCCTCTCAAAGACTAGATTGTGTTTATATACAAGCCATAAAATAAGCAGACTGTCATCTGCAAAATGAGGTCCCCAGAAGGTGAATTTAGTGATGCTACCCTGCACAGCACATCACTATATTTACCCTCTGTGAACCTCAATCTGAATCAGGGTCTTAAACCTAAACAGAAAGAGGTACCCAGAGGATAGACTGGCCCACTGTATGAGATAGCATCATCAAATTCATTCTCTGGGGACCTCATTCTGCAAATGTCAGACAACTTATTTTCAGACCTGTATATATATTGAATCAACCGAACTTATTATTCACGTCACTTTAACTGGCATATGATAAAGCATGTGGACATACTCTAGTGCATACAGATGGTACATTGAGGATAAAAATAACTGCAAACTGCAGCCGCACGTCTGCATCTTGCAGTTATTTTCATCCTCTTTGTCTCTTTTTTATGGGGCTTTTCCTCTTACCTAAAACTGTATACAAAGGCATTGCCATGTGGTAAGGATTCTCAGCATTAAGCAATTTACTGTCATGCTACATATGCTGCATGCATCATAGCAGAATGAATACGTTGAAACTCTTTAACTTTGGGTCAACTGCGACCCGCCTGTTGATTCACACACACTGGGCATTGAAAATAGCTCGCAAACTAGCTGTCTCGGGTGGCGCGGCTTTGTCCTCGTGGGCCTGCCGGGCCCTTGGGTTATTACCCCGTTCCCCCCCCCCCCTCTCAACGGTCCTGATTTTATTAATAGGTATAAAATACAATTGTAAAATTTTTATAGTGTTGGCCCCCAGTTGATGTATTACAAATTTCCAATGCTCAGACACAAATCTCACAAAATCAGCTCTCATTTACCAAACATTATTGTAACACAGCAAACATGATGAACATATTTTCAGACCAAGCCATATCAGTAATTTCAGTCTTTAGATTTTTAAAATGGGAGGCACGCTGTATACTACTCAATCCTATTTGAAGTGAAGCACACCATTATTGAGTCCTGGCATCGGAAATATGTTTTCAAGAAAAACATAAAACAAACATCTGCACACCTTTCACTCCACTGGTGCACAGTAAGTGGGAATTCTAAAAATATTACCCAATTTTTCAAATAAGCTTTTTGCAGCAATAATCAGATTTATTTGAGTTTGAAATAATACATGAAATGTAACTTCAATGGAGAAATCATAACTTAAATCCGTAGAGCTGAGACGGTTAAGGGGTTTCCTTGATCGATTAATCATGTGGATTAACCTTGGTTAACAAATTAATCACTTGTCCAAATACATATCTGAATAATTGCCATACCGTCGATGATTTACAGCACGAACCCTTTACCCAACATAACAAACAAAACCGACTAGGCCTATATACAAAAATCTCCATTCAGATTTATTATGTTTTCAATATTTGTCAGAAAAACATAGCTTATGACCCCTCATTGGAACGAGCTCTTTGAGCTCGTTCCAATGAGGGGTCATAAGCTATGTTTTTGAAACAAAAATTGAAATTTTTTATTAATTCATGAATTAATTTTGCGAGTGTCATCTGCTACTCGCAAAGGGTAAAGCATTAAGAATGACCATTTCCAGCTACTGATACAGTATGATGATCATGCAGGTAAACAAGTATGTCAGCAATTAACTTGCATGATTTACTCTGTCTCATATAATTAATGTGAGTCGGTGTGACAATGTCTGCCTGTTTTGGAGCAAGTTTGTTCCTTTGTTAACCCATATAATACAGTAGTTCAAAGTAACGGTTAATCGATCAATTACTTTTTGGATCGATCAATATGTTGATCATTGATTAATCGATTAATCGGTCAACTGTTTCAGCTCTACAAATCAGATGATTTGGCATGGAATGCATGCGCAAAAAGGCAGTAAATAGAATTACTGGCCTTTGAAGTTTGTCGAATTATGTTGTTTACATACCAATTCTCAGAAAGTGAAGTTTAATTGGTTACAGCTTATAATTGATAATGTATTGTTCACATTTTCATGCATGCATTGTATTATTTGGTCTATTATTCATGCGCAGATCTTAACCCTTTGCTGAAAACACATGATATCGAAATATGTTATTTTAATTTTTCTCTCCCAGTTCTTAACTCTTAACCTGCTGAATATATTTTCAAGATATTTTCATAAAATATAGTCATGGCTGCCATAAAGCAGCCATGACTAGAGTTAATGAAAAATTTTGGGCAAGACACTTCATCTCCATTGTCCGCGTGGGGGCACGGTGACGCTGTGTGCTAAGGCATACTGCACGTCGATGGTGCACTTGTCTTCAACCAATGCTAACCCAGCTTGTGAGGAGTTCGTATGTTGGGGAGCTGACAGTTGCTCGCCGTTACTCGGTGGTTCTCTCCGGGTACTCCGGCTTCCTCCAACCGTAAAACTGTCGCGGTCATGATTAGCCGTTGTGCATAAATATGTGACCTTAAACACCAATAAGTAAGTTAATGAAAATAAATGTAATGCAAGAAATCATTGGTGAAAAAATCTGTTCAATTCACAGGGGGAAATGTGATTAAATGTGCCCAAAGTATACTAATTTCAGTGACAAGTGAAACTCTGCGTCGGGCAGGAATAGCTGCCAACAGCATGCAAAGAGTTAAAGATGTTTCAGCTAAACTATATCATGTGACTTCTCACTGGAACGTGCATGAAAAGCATGTTCCAATGAGGTGATCACATAATGTGATTTTGTTGAAGTTTTTCTACTGCACAATTTCTATATTATGTTGTGGATGCTGCCGATTTGCAATGTGGAAGAGTGACACACTCTTGTCTACTCGCAAAAAAGTGAAAAAAACAATTCTGGTCTGAGGGCATGGAAGAGCGACAGCTTGCCTCAAAATCGAAAGACCAGTAGTTTCACGGATCATGCTTTACATGTTCAAAATCTGTACACATTTAATGAGCAGCCCGCCACTATTATATATTTTCATTTAGGCTCAACTATTCATGTGGCTGACTGTTTTATTCTTGCTGTATCAAACCACATATATAAACATGGTGTATTGAATATATAATTATAAATTGGTTTCAAGTCGATTATCTCAGTATATAATGAATTGTGGAGCAAGCACACTATATACAGCTCCACATCCACATGCTATATATATAAGTGAGGGCATTTTATCCAAAACACAATATATATGCGCTGATATAAATTGAGGTCATTTTATCTTGAGTCATAATGTATAAGGGTCTCCGCGGGAACCCTGGGAAGTGAAGCAGTGCCTGTTCACTGCGGCAGACAGTCACCAATGCTTGGAAGGTACAAACCCTCTCTAAAATGGGCAACATGGCTTATTAACGCTCACCCCTGGCCTTGAGTTGATACTCATGTTGTGGTCATGATTAGCCATTGTGCAAAAATATGTGACCGTAAACACCAATAAATAAATAAATAATGTATAAGGGCATTCTGCTCACCCATGCACATTCACTGAGGGCATTTCATCCTAATGGCATTTATGTCTCTGGAGCATTTTTCTGTATACCTCTACTAAAATGTGTGATTGATAAGATAGTTAATACCTGACTGAACAGTGTTGATACAAAACAGAGTGGGCCGTAAACATATCAGCTGGTTTATCCTATTAAAATTGAATGAAAACATAGATACAAGGCGATTCCCCATTGTTATTTAAACACCAGTAAAAAATGTCAGGCTGTCAGTATTCTCAATGAGCATTTATTTAATAACTGAGCCATGCTATTGTTACTAATTCTTTGTTAGTTGTGGGGTATAGTGGATTGTGCCCGTCCATCTGTCTGCCTGTCCGAAAAGTGACACAATCCCCATTAATTGAATACTCCTGTTAATTGAATGATTTTCATTGGCAAAATGGCTATTAATAGGGTTGTATTTATCAAAGTGCAATTGACTATCACTGACATAAATCAACAATATTGTATCATAGACATTATAGTGTAGAAAACAATTGTTTCACCTAAAGCCAGACGCAAGCAACTATTAAAGAATTAGTAACAATAACGTGTCTCCGCAGGCCTGGCATTCTTAAAAATGCAGGAGGGCTAAAAATCCCCCCCCCCCCCCCCTTCGCATGGCCTAGGGGAGCGATTAGCTCTCCTCATGCTTCCAAAAGCTAAAAGTGGCAAAATGAAGTTTTTCTACAAATCAATTCTGCCTCATGGGTTTTGTGCATTTTGTTTGGCGCTGCTAACAAGGTAGTCTCTGTGAGAGGGCCACGCTGACCCTCCCACACCTTCGGGCCTCGGGAAGGCCCGGAGGTGTGGGAGGGGCAGTGTGATCGCCTTACAGAGACCACTAACATAGCAGCGATCTCAAAAGGTGTGGATTTAGGAATATGCTGTGATGGTAATCATCATTTTCTAAGGCCAGGAGGGCTAGTTTTCGCCCACCTTAATTATTTTAAGGCGAGCTGTAGGGGAGCGAATAAATCGCTCTCCTGAAAATGTCAGGCCTGTCTCTGTGACTACATCAATATATCCGAATTGACTGTCTGACAGTGTTTTCACTGGAGTTCAAATAACAATCAGGAATTGTCTTTGTATCAGTGTTTCTCAGACAAATATTTTTATGGCCCACTTTCTGTAAACACTGTCTCATCAATCATGTATCTCACCCGGGCAGTTGTTACTATGTAATATTCATCTAGTTTTGAAAACACATTCAGTTTTATTATTGAAGATATCATAACCATGTCTTCCCTATTGTCACACATTGAATACATTTTGTTTTCAACGAATAGTGAACTAGAAACTCTGTTAACATTTGATCAAAATTAAATATCGTTACAGACCAGGAAATAAAAGAGCTTACATCATAACCTATTAGCAGGTTATACTAAATAATATGGTGGTAACCTACAGAAATAATATGTTGTGATGCTTTGCCACCTTCTCTCTGTTACTATGTATGGCATACTGTTTGCATCTTAACAGAATTACCACCACAGTAAATAGCAACAACTTAGGTGCGATCTCACGTTGGCAAGATCGTGTGTTAGTTTTGCAATTTGTTAAGGTGGAAATTGTGTTAAAAACATAAATGACTGTCATTCTTCTCAAGTATGAATATAATGTGCAACCAATGAGTTGCGCAAGTTCCAAGTGATTATCATATCTAAAAGACAAAACCTGAATTTAATTGACGTTATTTTATTTTGTTACGAACTATAATTCGTTTGTGTATTTTACCAATGATGTAACCCCTTTGTAACCTAAATGATAATGGGTTATTTCCAGGTCTGTCGTTACATGTGATATACATGTACTAGTATTCATTTTTCATGGACGATATTCAAGCAATGATGATTTCAATACTACTATTACTCGTATATGCAAATACCATTAAGCCCTAGGATGTACCGCATCAAAAAAGTTGAAACATTTGGGTCATACGTCTGGCATCACTTCAGTTTTGTTGATCTCGGGTCAGCACATTAAGTTCACCTTGTTCGTATGTACGTTAAAACTAAGAACATTATATTTAACCTATCACAATTGAGCGATTGGTCACCTTTTTGAGTTGTTATTTTTTCTTTGGACAGTTCTATTTCTCTTTTATGTTTCAGAATTTTCAAAAGAAAAGGAAGTGTCAGATATATATTGATGGGTGCCTCTATTAACTACATGTAGTAGCAGTGTTGGTAGAACACAGACGTCAAACGCTGTATAAGAATTTGATTCAAATGCAACAACTCTCCTTTCAAAATGAAGGAATGGTTTGAAGAATTAATATAAAATAGATATTTGTTCTCGTCCAAGAAGATGAGATTTCAGCATCGACCCACTGGTTCCAGTCCATCTCAATAGATAATAAGATGCACCATATATGTTGATATTACAGAACACAAGGATATGAAATGCCTGTGAAGTTCATTCAGATTCCTGTTTCACAACAAAGACAAGACCCCATGAATTGCCATCTCACTAATTATATATCTAGTTAACACAGATGAACAATCTCTCCAAGTATGATTTTGATGCCAAAGCTTTTAAGGAGGAGAAGTTGAATGAAAAAACATTTGTTGTGTTTGTGACAAAGCCTATACTTCTAAGAAGAGTTTATATTATCATCGCAGAGTTCGCATAGGTGAAAACATTGGGAGATTATTTCTGAATGAACAAACACATGTAGTAATCTGGATCAAATTAGTCATACTCAGCCACCATCAGTCTGAGTTAGGTGCTATTAAATTATTAAATTCTGATGTTTTTTTTTTTCTCTTTTAAAGTTTTCTGAAGTAGAGAAGCTATAATGTCTCTTATCTGCACTAGTGAAAAACTAGTCCAGTGTGGTATTTGTACTACAACCTTTGGCACAAGAAAGCATCGTCATAGTCATCCAGGAGTTCATGCAGATGAAAAGACATTTGAATTTGATGGTTGTGACAAAAACTGTAGCCAAAATGACCCTTCGGAAAACCACCTGAGGGACCACAGCTATGGAAAATCATACAAATTTGATATGTGTGATGAAGGTTACAGCAGAAAGGGTACCCTAAGCAATCGCCTAAGTCAGCCCAGTATTGAAAAACCATGCGAGTGTGGTTATTGTGATAAAGGTGTTAAAACAAAGCACAAACTTTTCACACAGTCACGACAGCATTTTAATGAAAAAATATTCAAGTGTGATGACTGTGGGAAAGATTTTAAAACAAAGCACAAACTTTTAAACCATTTATCATGGCATACTGGTGAAAAACCATTCAAGTGTGGTGATTGTAGTAAAGATTTTACAACAAAAGAAAAACTTTTTACTCATTTACAGTGGCATACTGGTGAAAAACTATTCAAGTGTGGTGAGTGTGGTAAAGAGTTTACAACAAGCTGGAAACTTCTTGGCCACTTAAGGCAGCATACTGGTGAAGAACCATTCAAATGTGATATTTGTGATAAAGGTTTTTGTGTGAAAAGTCATCTAACTGAACATTTACTGCTACACACTGATGAAAAGCCCTTTGAATGTGGCGTATGTAAAAGAGCATTTAGAAGAAAAAGAAACCTCATCAGTCACCAACATGTACACATTCACCCTTGTGAAAAACTACTGTTCAAGTGTGATATTTGTGACAAAGCATTCCGGTGTAAAAGATACCTTAATACTCACAGAGGGCAACATATTGGTGAAAAATCATTAAAGTGTAATATTTGTGACAAAGCTTTTAGTAGCAAGAGCTACCTTAATTCTCACAGAAGTCGACATACTGATGAAAAGTCATTTAAGTGTGATATTTGTGACAAAGCGTTCAGTTGTAAGTGGAATCTTAAAACTCACAAAAGTGGACACATTAGTGGAAATTCATTCAAATGTGATATATGTTACAAGGTTTTTAGAAGTAAGGTGTACCTTAATACTCACAGAAGTCAACACGTTGGTGAAAAGCCATTCACATGCGATATTTGTGACAAAGCTTTAAGTTGTAAGTCGAGCCTTAATTCTCACAGAAGTCGCCACACAAATGAAAAGCCATTCAAATGTCAAATTTGTGACAAAGGATTCCGGACAAATTATTATCGCAACATTCACCTTAATATCCATACTGGTGAAAAGCCATTCAAGTGTGATGTTTGTGAGAAAAGTTTCACAACAAAGTGTGCACTTAAATATCATCTCAGACAACATGCTAGTGTTGCCCTCTGTGAACCTCAATCTCAGTCAAGGTCTCAGGCGTGAACAGAAAGAGGTACCCAGAGGATAAATTGGCCCATTATGTAGGATAGCATCAGCAAATTCACCCTCCGAGAACCTCATTTTGTAACTGACAGATTGCTTATTTCCAGCCTTGGATATATAATCAAGAACAGGCTTTGCGATTAGTTCCTTGTTAATGATGTCCCCCAATATGGTCCTGGCTCTTAGCCTTTCGAGTCCTCTGCATCCACAAACTACCATATTCATATTGCTTTGGAAAATGTATCTCAAGTGTAATCTTCCTTGAGAATTCTACTTCACATTTATCTTGATGATGTTTTACATCATTGTTGGAAGGTTGTCAATAGTTATGTAGATACACAGTTAAATCATCTGATGCTGTGGACATGCCAATTCAATAATGGTCAGTGTAAAATTAATCTGAGGATTTAAGTATTAATTTTGAGAGTTGTATGGAGGGAATGTTTACAAAAGATCCAGAATTTAGCATATAAACCGCATCAGATGTAGTGATTAAACGATAAGGATTTGTGTCAATTTTGCGACCGTCTTTTCCTAGCCGATTAGTTGAGCACACAATCTGCCGGTTGTGAGTGCCAATGTCAGATAGTAACAACCAAAATGAACAGTATGTTTAAGAATGAATAGAATAGGGTTAATTTTACAGTACAGTAAGGTTGCTTGCCAAGTTGGTTTGTTGACCTCAAGAGTATGTCAGTGTGTGCATTAAAATAAAAATACGATGCTGTGCTTGTTTCTGCGGATGTCGCATTTCAGTAAGCCATCACGCAACACTTGGGACGTGTGTCATGAGCAGCAATCAAGGGGAAGATCAGACCAATCAATGAGATTAGGCCAATCTTGAATCCTTCCATTCGTTTTGGCAACTTGTTAAGTTTGTTACTGCTTGTATGAGATTGTAAATCAAACGTAAATACAAACAATGCTTATCCAGTGGTGTTCCATGTAACCACTGGCATTGACTGATGTTCAAACACCTCTAGCTATCATCAACCGAAGACTTAAAATCGGCCAATGTCAGATGCAATTGCCGAACATCGGTTTATCACTACTCATGTATAGGGACCTGTGTAACTTTGAGATTGATTCAGTTTTTAAGTTGGTTAGATCTTAAATGGGCTACCGTATTTGTTTCCTTTCAAATCTTTTCACAGGAATATAACTTGGTATCAGTCATCTTCATCTCACAAAATATACAGTTCACATGGAAATTGTACATCAATAATGCTGAAAATAAAGACTTGTGTGTAATGTCTGCTATATTAACATAAATAGCATCTACACCCATGCAAATTCCAGTCTCTAGGCACTACCACTTCAAAGCAAATTTAAGGTTTCCAAGGAATGTCAATGATGAAATATAATCCTTACTGGGTATATTCAAACTGCCTTGAATTCTTGATAAGAGTTGTAATATTTTATCAACCAGGACTTGAGCCACCATTTGGAACAAATTAGGTTTACAGCACCCCCATCCCCTCTTCTCTCTGATCAGTCATTGTCAAGACATCCCTGATCTGAGGTTTGATCCAAATCAGAAATATGTGATTTCCTGGGTCCAAATGTGGTAGACTTTAACCCTTTACCCAACATAGCGGCGAAAAATAGACTGGAATTTGACCAAAATAAACCAGTTCTAATGATATCCACATTTGTGTGGTTTTATTGAAAAATAGTGAGATGATTTTTTAGCTCAACTTTGGCGAAGCCAAATTTGAGCTTATGCCATGGCAAGTTGTCCGTCTGTCCGTCAACAATTCAATACGGCTCGGGCTAGAGGCCGTATTTATGAACCGATCTTTATAAAACTTCTTGGGTACCTTTGGTATCACCGTGGGACGAGAACGAGTGTTTTGGGGTCCGGTCCGAAATTCAAGATGGCCGATGACAGCCATTCTGTACAAAATTAGGTGCAGTCAGATTTTTGCACATAACTTCCATATGAAAGCGCTTTTTTGTGTGAATGTTTAGTACCATGGGATGCATCACATATAATACGGGTTTTTTTTCTCGTGCAGAAATTATGCAAATTAGATTAACTTTTTTTCAGTGCTACTTCCACACAGTAAGTACACATGTCAATACGGCTCGGGCTAGAGTGCGTATTTATGAACCGATCTTCACGAAACGTCTTGGGTACCTTTGTTATCACCTTGGGACGAGAACGAGTGTTTCTGGGTGCGGTCCAAAATTCAAGATGGCTGCCAGTGGCCATTTTGTACCGAAATTAGTTCTAATCAGTTTTTTGTACACAACTTCTATACGGCTCAGGCTAGAGGCCGTATTTATGAACCGATCTTTACGAAACTTCTTGGGTACCTTTGTTATCACCGTGGGATGAGAACGAGTGTTTTGGGGTGTGGTCCGAAATTCAGGATGGCCACCAGCAGCCATTTTTGTACCAAAATTAGTGCAATCAGTCTTTTGTACAGAACTTCTGTATGAAAGTTCTGATTTGAATAAATTTTTGTATGAATGTTCAGTAACATGGAATACATCACATATAGTACGGGTTTTTTTCTCGAGTAGAAATTATGCAAATTAGATGAACTTTGATTTATTCAGTGCTACTTATACACTGTAAGTGCACATGTCAATACGGCTCGGGCTAGAGGCTGTATTTATCAACCGATCTTCACAAAACTTCTTGAGTACCTTTGTTATCACCTTGGGACGAGAACGAGTGTTTCTGGGTGCGGTCCAAAATTCAAGATGGCTGCCAGTGGCCATTTTGTACCGAAATTAGGTCCAATCAGTTTTTTGTCACAACTTCTATACAGCTCGTATTTATGAACTGATCTTCACGAAACTTCTTGGGTACCTTTGTTTTCACCTGGGACAGGAACGAGTGTGTTTTGGGGTGCCTTTGTTATCACTATGCTATGAGAACAAATATTTTGGGGTTCAGTCAGACCCACTCTGGGACTCAAAGATTTATTTTCTAGTTTAGCATCTGACTGTCACCCACTTTTACAATACTTTAACTATACATTTGTTACAGGCTACGGTCAGTATTTATGTACAGACTGTTACAATACTTTATATGTACCTTTGTTATCAGGCCATTACCTAGATGTTTGTCATTGCTGTGCCACATACTATACATGTACATGTCTTAACAAGTTGAGCTACAGTGTCATTGACACTTTCATTCTTTTGCAGAATGTGAAATTTAATTTATGTTTTGAAAAAGCTGTGTTGGGTAAAGGGTTAAACAGAATACAATGAGGGAGGAGTATGGGGGGCTGGAATTAATGACCTGAGTAGATGTTTTTCTTGTATTTCAAGAGCACCAAAGATATGTCTGTGAAATACAGGAAAAACTCCAACAAAGGTTGGCGATTCCTGTCCCTCGTACTCTATCCCGAGTTGTAAATATATATATACTAGCGGGTGATACCCGGCGTTGCACGGGAGAAGATGGTTATATCAGCCGTTTTCGAAATAGAAGGTCAAGGTCAGCCTACGCGGGCACCCCGATAAAGTCAAAATGATCGATGGGTCAGTATACCCGCACATATGAAATTTTAGCCCGATCGGCCCAGCCATTTTCGAAATAAAAGGTCAAGGTCACAATTTCAAGGTCAAGGTCACCCCACACGGGCACCCCGATAAAGTCAAAATGATCGATGGGTCAATATACCCGCACATATGAATATGAAATTTTAGCCCGATCGGCTCAGCCGTTTTCGAAATAAAAGGTCAAAGTCATCAATTTCAAGGTCAAGGTCACTCCGCACGGGCACGGCACCCATCCCGTGTTACTGGCAGGGATGAATTACCCCCCGTGTAGAAAATTTGAAATCGATCGGTCGAGAAACGGAGGAGTTCACCCGGAACAAAGATTGAGAGATAGAGATATAGATACAGACATTCGCATTTATATATTAGATATCAACTTATAAAACAATTCCAACAATTCAGTAATTGTCAATTCTCGAATGTAGGCGATATTATTATAAATTAAATTCAAGCAGTTGCATCTTCACAGATCTTCCATTAATTGAGATTCATGTGTTTAAAAGCTGGGACCATAGACCATTATAACAGTAATCTGTTCTAGATGCATTGGATGTTAAGGCAAACGGTCCACGTGTAAATCTCACAATAAAATACAGGCTTCTTGTAGACAATTACGAATCAACTCGGAAAACAATTCCAACAATTCAGTAATTGTCAATTTTCGAATATCAGTAATAGGGCGAGTTGTAAATATGAAGTAACATACTGGCGGTTTCAATTGCAACCTTTTTTGGAGTTGTCGTTGGTTTGATGGCAGAGCATTTTTTGCCAGGCGATTGGGTGTCGTAGACCCGAGATCGACTCCCGTTGAGGCCACCTTCCTAAAAACTTTACAGTTTTCAATCTAGTGGTGCGATGCTAGGGGAAGATGCCTGGTGGAATTCCTGCTTGATATGCTATGATTAAATTTGAATTATGTGAATGAAGCTGATATTTTTAAAGGAAAATATTACCTTTAGTGGTTTGATAACTTTCTTGCTTAACATTCTTTTGTGCTGACGCATCTCATTCATGTCATAACTTTATTCAGATGCATAGCAGCCAATCAGATATGTTCTTACAATTCTTATAAGTATTTTTAACATGCACATGGAAAACCTTGAAGTAATTTTCCAAAAATATAATACTCGCCAAAGAAAGATAAGAAACATCTCATTCGGGTCTGCTGATTCTTGGGTCTCAATAATGTTCTATTAATGTGACATTGGGCCAACTTGGTAATTTTGGACCAAAAAAGATGAATTTGACACAAGTGATTTCAGAGCTACCAAAATTGATCTTTGGATTTAAGCTGAGCAAAGTTCAAGACAGTTTATGTAATTTAATTATTCTTAAAAGCCACCAATCAGAATCTTTTGGTATGTGATAAACGGCATCCTTACAGTGGTCAGATTCATTTTTGTTCAAATCAAGTCCCTGGTTACTCCCTGTAGGAACCCCGGGAAGTGAAGCAGTGCTTGTCTTCTGTGGTAAACAAGGTCTGTTGTACTGGTAAAATAAAACCCTGTCACCAATGCCTGGGATGGAAGTCCTCTAAACTGGGCAACATGACAATAAACGATTGGTTGGACTTTACTTCATATCCATATTGCGACCATCCTTAGTCATTGTGCAGAAATATGTGACCTTAAACACCAATAAATAAGACCCTGGTTTCATATTTGAACTTACTATGTCTGCTCAAATTTTACCTTAGTGCAATATGAAGAATAGTCTTTAAAATCCTTTTAGCTCACCTTACTAAATGTTAGCACAAACTATTTGGCATTACTAAAGTTCATTGTCTGGGAACTTTGCATGTCAGTCTCCTTCTTCAGAACCACTGACCCACCCCCATGGGAACCCTGCGATGTGAAGCAGTGTTTGTTTACTTTGGTGAACAAGCTCTGTTTTACTGGTCAAATAGGACCCAGTCGCCAATGCTTGGGGTGGAAGTCTTCTAAAATTGGTAACATGGGTAAAACGATTGACTAAACTTGACTTTATTTCCATATTGCAGTTACGATAAGCCATTGTACAGAAACGTGTCATTTTAAATACCAAGAAATAAATAACATCTGCCCCAAACCGAAACAAACATGGCACAAATTATTTTGGCAGATACCTACCATGTTTGTTCGATAAAATTTGCTTGGCCTGATGGGCTTGGAGCAGGCCCCCAACCCTGAAATTCTTCAAAAATCTTCTTTTTATGAACCATTGTCTCGATCCTTTGAAATTTGGTATGCATCTTCTTTATCTGCTCTTGGTTTCAAGTTTGTCCATAGAAAGAATCTCTGGCAATATTTGGGCTCATGATGGGCGGACCAAACATTTTGGTCCCACCCAAATTGGCCATTTAAATTTGATATGCATTTATATTCTGGGACACATACTTAATCTAGGATACATACTTAATCTATGGCAGAAAAATATTTTTGCCCCCTGCCCCCTCCCCATGTAGGGACCCCAGAAGCTAAAAATAGAACAAAATGCTTTTTAAAACGAAATTTCATGGAACAGAAAATTGGTATTTGGTATGAGGCATCCATGTTGTGATCACAAATAGTCATTGTACATAAGGATATGACCTGAAACACCAATAAATAAATAAGGAATATTCTTGCAAAATTTTATTGTTCCGATCTACCAGTCAGAACCTTTCAAATATTGAGATTCTTTTGTTATTAGGGAAACGGCATCCTTATGGGGCAGATTTGAATTTGTTCAAATCAAGTCCCTGGGTTTATGTCGGGGCTCTTTATGGGAACCTGTATTTTAAGTTAGTGCAATATCCAAAAATAATTGTTTGAAAATCTTAAGATTCATAAGTTATAATCTGTTAATATTTATTGTACAGCATCCTTTAGTGGGGCAGATTCAAGTTTGTTCAAATCAGGTCCCTGGATTCAGATTTGGTCTCCCTCTGGGAGCCTAAGTGTTAACTTTGTGTGCTATGAGGCATAGTCTTTAAAATCATTTTTTGTTCAGATTCATCACTCATAGTCTTCTGATATTTGGTACACAGCATCCTTATAGGGGTCAGATACAAGTTTGTTCAAATAAAGTCCAGGTTAATAGTTTGGCTTCTTATGCAGACTAAATTCTAACCTCGTGTAATATGAGGAAAATAAGAAGCTCAGATAGGAAAATAGTTCTTGAAATTCAATGTCTTAGCCCTTAACTATTTGTATGCTGGAAGCCCATATTCGGGTTTTAGTCTTAAGTGCACCCCAACTTATATGCTTCATATTCTCTGGAAGGTAGTCGTGATTAGCAATTGTGCAAAAATATGTGACCTTAAACACCAGTAAATAAATATTCTCTGGATGTGTTTCATATCTTCAAGGTGACATTATTTTATCTGTCTGGTTTTACTTTGTTACAATTCATGGAGAGTGCCTGTTGGCACTCTCCTATAAATTGTCACAAGTTGAAGACATCTGATAAATTTTGATGACCAAAAAGAACTTTGCACTCTACCAGTTAAAAAGTACTTGAATTATTATGCTTGAAGTCATTTCTCTAAATCTGTTTGAACCATATTCATGGAACATACAATGAACAGTACTTTGTCAAAAATTGGTTTCCCTGAAATAATTTTTTTTTGGCACACAGATTACCTACTCCAATGGAAGAAAAATAATCTTGATTTTCTGGTCGGTCATCAGAAAATCAAATTTGCTGTTACCAGAAACAGAGCTTAGGTTGGGTGGCATATAGGGATTGAAATGTGTGTGTGTGTGTCCATACAATTAACCCCTTGAACCCCAGTTTCCTGGAATGGAATTGCCTTTGTGAACACTTACAGTGAGACGAGTCAGTCAAATATTAATATATAGGGAGGATAAAATAGTAACTGCACACTGCAGTTATTATTTTATCAACAAAGCCCCATGTATAGACCTCTTATAATAAGACAAAATGGGACGAATTTATGCCTTAGACCGAAAAATCGGTCTTACGAGTTCAAAGGGTTAGCTCAAATACTAAGGGAGCTACAATCAGTCGTCAAACTTCACTCACCAATGGGAACCAGGAAGTGAAATAGTACTTATTTACTGTGGTAAACAGATTCCGCTGAACTGCCAAAATAGGACACAGAACCAACATCTATGGTGAAGTCTGAAGGGGCAGCATATGTATAAACAAATGGGTAAATTTGACTTCATCCCCATGTTTCGGTCATGAGATACTGAAAGTGACCTTAAACACCAATAAATAAATAGATCAGATTTCTGGAAATTATAAAGTACAGTTTGAGGATGTGTGACATGCCATAGGTGAGTCCATAACTTCAAGGTCATGATCACATTTAAAGATCACACCTAAAATCTGTTGATATTCATGTCTCAGTCGTAATTCAGAAATGAAAACTACAATTATCAAACTTCACGAAAATATTAAGGACGTTCAGAAACAAGTTTATTAAAGTTAGGCCCCTTGGTTCATATTTGTGCCCGAATTTTTAACTTATTCAAGCCAAGTTCCTGGGTTCATATTTTGGCTCCCTGTGGGAGCCAGAATTATAACTTCGTTTAATATTATGAATATTCTTCAAAAATCTTCTTCACATCCACCAGTCAGAATCTTTTGATATTTGGTACACAGTATCCTTAGGGAGGTGAGATAAAAGTTTGTTAAAGCCAAGTCCCTTGGTTCATATTTGGGCTTTCTGTGGAAGCCCGAATTAAAACTTAGTTCAATACGAGGAATATTCTTTAAAAATCCCTTTTTAGCTCACCTGACAGAAAGTCAGTGTGAGCTATTGCCATCACTTGGCATCCGTCGTCCATCGTACGTTAGCTTTTACAAAACAATCTTCTCACAAACCAATGGCCCAAATTGAAACATATATGGGCCACATCATCTTGGGGGTATTCTGTTTTAGTTTTGTTCAAGTGGGGTGTCCGCCCTTTTTGGGCGTGGTCTTATGCCCAAATATGATGAAATTCTTTAAAAATCTTCTCATGAACCACAAGTGGGAATGCTTTGATATTTGGTATGAAACTTCCTCTGGTGTTCAAGATTAAAAGTTGTTCAAAGAAAGTTGATAGGTCCATATTTGGGCTCCCCATGGGATGGGCTCACTTTTGAGTTCCCCTGAAAATTTCAAGAACCAATGGACCGATTTGAACTAAATTTTCTATGTGGCATTAGTTGACCCTAAGTACTTCATTCATGTCCCCAAAATGTTTCGCGATTCCCTGTGGGAACACATGGCACTAAAAATAGAAAAAAATGAAATGTCCAATATTTCCCAAACTGCATGGACTAGAGATTTTGTATTTGGTATGAAGCTTTCTTCTGAGTAGTTGAAACAGTTGGACAAAACACTTGCTGGCTATTCTGCCATATGGTTCATTCAGATTACATTTTCTCCATACCCATAACCCTTACAGTTTAGGACAACTTGGTCCAGGTGAGCGTTTCAGGCTCTCTTGAGCTTCTAGTTTTTTAGATCCACTGGTCAGAATCTTTGGATATTTGGTATAAGCTTTTCTGAGGAGCAGATGCAACTTCGGTTGATGCTTAGACTACCATGTCAGGTGAGCGCCCTTAGGCCCCGGGGCCTCTTGTTTCTACATGTCATTGAATGTTTGTGAGTCTGAAGTTGAACTATCTCCGAAACATTACTATCCTGTGAGCATGTGATGTATCGTTGAACGTAATTAATTATATCAGTGTCAGAGTGTTGTCCATACTTTGGTGCATCATCTGTCCAGATCAACATGTGAATATGAGGAGAGCCTCGTTGTTGAAATGAAACTCTATAAAAAGTCACTGATCTGATCTTTCCAACCGGTTCATGAGAACTTTTCAAACCATTCTTCAAAAACTCGTGCACTCTATGGTCAAAGTATCGAGAACTTGTTACATGATCTTTTTGCACAGTTTTGTTTTCTCAGCCCATGTAATGTTTTCAATGTCAGCATCTGCGAGGTCTTTTCCTTCATATAATTTTGCTAACATTTTTAATAAATCTGACCATCTTGTGTCAGCTGATGATAAAGACATAAACCAGGTGGGCAAGCCAAGCTGACGAATCATATCAAAACACCTTTTTTAGCTTCTAAGTATGCCGGAGAAATTCTTATTTGCTTAAAAATATAATAACCATCGTCATGTCTCACTAAGCTGTCAGTACAGGATGTATCTCTAGCTTCAGCTGTAAGCTTTCTACTTTTACCTTTAAATTTGCACAAAGCAAGGTTGACATTGTCACTAATTTCGTTCATCTGAACTTTTTTCATTTTGAAGAAAATGTTGGGTACAGATTGTGCTGCTCTTCTATCCACCCTCCTAAGTTCCCTCTTGACTATATCACTACAGTGAAAAGGTCCCGATCGATCCTTTACTTCTTTATCTTGGTAAAGACTTAATGGATGTTGACAGTCACCTGGAGCAAATGTGAATATGTTGTTACTAGAAGCATTTGCATCGTCAACCATCGTGTCTGTAGTTGCAACAACAGCATCTATTGCATCATTTTCACTGAAAGGATCTGATTCATATACCAGTCGTGTTCAAATTATCACCTACAGTCTCAGGTAAAACATCGTTATATCCTTCAGCAATGAACTCCCTGACAATGTCATTTGCAGACTCTGTAACTTCCTTGAACCAGCTTTTGTCCGTTTGTATGTTCGAATTTTTATAAAAATCGCTATTATTTATCAGCCAATGTAATGCAGTTAGTACTACTGTAGGACGAACATTCTCTGTAAAGTCATATTTCTGGTAGGTCATTTTCTTTTTCTGTTGCACAGATATAGTGAAATTAGTATTCATGTGCCTGGGCAATGTATTTATTGTTAGTTGTACATCAGCTGGTACATTTATTATGTTTCCCTCCTCATGGTAATTCTCGTATTTGCATGAATAGTAGACGTAATGATACAAGTCTCCCCTCTAATGGTCGTAAATTTAATTCTGGTATTTTTTTCAGGCCATCTCATACCATTCATAACAGCAAGTTTAGGCATTGTACCAGCTTTTAATGTAACTAAGCATGTATGACAGATCCACTCTTGATTATTGACAGATTTGAAATTAGTAATATAATTTTTATTTTGTTGGTAAAAAATATCTTTGTTTTGGCATATTATTCACATTTGTCACACCTCGATGAAACCAAGTTTGCTGGCAGCATGTACATATACACACTGGTACATAGAAATCTTGGAATGAAACTGATCAATGCATTCATCTAAAGCGGAGCCAAATCTCCTTTTTTAGCAACTTGCTTTTCTTTATCACAATATGTGTCTTTTTGTCTTTTTAGCTGTTTTCTGTTCTTGTCGGATACTTTCTCGGTTTCTCGATTTTGTTTCCTTCAGTTTTCCTTAATCAACCGTTCCTTATGTTTAAAGACAACATCTTGTTTCCAGACAAGTTTGCTTTCAAGCTCTTTTTGTTTCTCATTTTAGCTCACCTGGCCTAAAAGGCCAAGTGAGCTTTCTCATCACTTGGCGTCCCTCGTCGTCCGTCATCCGACGTCCGCCGTCCGTCGCCTGGCGTCCGTAAACTTTTCACATTTTCATCTTCTTCGTACCCGTTGAGCCGGTATGAACCAAACTTGACAGGAATGGTCTATGGGTTGTCCTTTACAAACGATCCTCATTTTATTCCCGTCGGATGAAAAACATGGCTTCCAGAGGTTCTTTGATTCTGGTTGGTGGATTTTCAAAAATCTTCTCCTCTGAAACTGCCAGGCCAAATGTTTTGAAACTTCATATAAATGATGATGACTGGGACCCCCTCTACCAACGATCCTCATTTAATGTTGATCAGGTTGTAAAGGTGGCCTCAATTGCGGCTTATAGTTACTGTAGAAACCCAATGGGAAATCCCATTTTCATCTTCTTCTCTGGAACTACTGAGCCGACAAGAAACAAACCTGGCAGGGATAGTCTATGGGAGCTCCTCTACAAACGATCCTCATTTTGTTCCCATGCGTTTGAAAACATGGCCGCCATAGGCATTCTTTGATTCTGATTGGTGGATTTTGAAAAATCTTCTCCTCTGAAACCACAGGGCCAAATGTTTTAAAACTTTGCATGGTTGATGACTGGAACCCTCTCTACCAACGATCCTCATTTAATGTTGATCGTGTTGCAACCATGGCCACAATTGCGGCTTATAGTTACTATAGAAATCACATTTTCATTTTCTTCTCTGGAACTTCTGAGCCGACGTGAACTAAACCTGGCAGGGATAGTCTATGGGAGATCTTCTACAAATGCGCCTCAATTTTGTTACCATGCATTGAAAAACATGGCTGCCAGAAGCATTTTTAGCTCATCTTGACAAAGGCTGAGCTCATCTCATCGCTCTCCGTCCGTCGCCTGTCGTCCGTCCAGCGCCCGGCGTCCGTCAACATCATGTTTTGGTCTTCTCCAAAGCCACTGGGCCAATTCAAGGGAAAGTTTGTGTGAGTGATGGTCCCAAAGGAGCATTGCAGTTTTGTTCAACTCAACATGCCCAGCTGCATAGGGAGGGAGTAGTGGTATTTTTAAAATCTTCTCATTAACCAGTGTGTACAATGACGTGATATTTGCTATGGAACTTCCTTTTGATGTGTGGAATCAAGTTGTTCAAATGAAGTGCGTGAAGCAGTATTTGGTTTTGTAATGGGAGGGGTAAGATGTTTGGCCAAATTTCAACTTTGTTCAATATGGGGGATAATTTTTAAAAATCTTCTTTTTCAGATCCACCAGCTTTCATATTTGGTACGCAACATCTCTTGGGGTGGGGTGGGGGGGGGGCAGATTCAAGTTTGTTCAAATCAGATTCCTAGGTATATATTTGGGCTCGCTATGGTCGCCCAAATTCTTACTTAGTGCGATATGAGGAAATTTCATTAAAAATCTTCTTCTTCAGATCCACCAGTCGGAATGCTTTCATATTTGGTATACAACACATCTAGGGGGGAGGGTGGGGGGGGGGGGCAGATTTCAGTTTGTTCAATTCGAGTGCCTGGGTTAATATTTGGGCTCCATATGGAAACCTGAAATTTAACTTAGTACAATATGAGGGAATTTCTTCAAAAATCTTCTTCTTGAGATCCACTATTCAGAATGCTTTCATATTTGGTATACAACATCTCTAGGGGGTCAGATTAAAGTTTGTTCAAATCGGATCCATAGGTTAATATTTGGGCCCGCTATGGTAGTCCAAATTTTAACTTAGTGCAATATGAAGAAATTTCTTTAAAATTTCCCTTCTTCAGATCCAACAGTCAGAAAGCTTTCATATTTGGTACACAGCATCTTTTGGGAAGTCAGATTCAACTGTGTTCAAATTGAGTCGCTGGGTTAATGTTTGGGCTCCCAATCGGAGCCGGAATTGGCCGTTTTGCTGAAAAATTAAAAATGTTGTATTCAGTACCTTCTAGAGGTGTGTAACTAAGATTAATCCACATAGGTTGTATCAAGGGGCTTCATAGGGGAGCTCTACATTTTACATTATGATCAACTGAAGAAAAGGCATGATGCCTGGATTATTTTTATATTAATGTATCCTATGGAGATGGATTGCGTAATGTAGACTCATTCTTGGACTCTGTTTATACTGTGTTCTGTTCAAGATGAGTTCTTCAGGCCCTGTGGGGCCTCTTGTTTTGATTCCAATTGGTGGATTTTGAAAAATCTTTTCCTCTGAAGCCACAGGGCCAAATGCTTTGAAACTTTGCATGGTTGATGACTGGGACACCCTCTACCAATGATCCTCATTTTATGTTGATCGTTTTGCAGCCATGGCCACAATTGTGGCTTATAGTTACTTGGAAACTCTGTGGGAAATCACATTTTCATCTTCTCTGGAATTACTGAGCTGACATAGACCAAACTCTGCAGGACGCCCTCTACAAACAATCCTCTTTTTGGTCCCATTGGTTGGAAAATATGGCCACCAGAGACATTCTCTGATTCTAACTGATGGATTTTGCAAAACTCTTCCCCTCTGAAATGACAAAGTCAAATGTTTTGAAACTTCACATGATTGAGGACTGGGACACCTTCTTCCAATGATCCTCATGTAATTTTGATGTAATGTTGCAAACATGGCCACAAGTGCTGCTCATAGTTACCATGGAAAGCCTATGGGAAATCACACATTTTTATTTCCTACTCAAAGTTTGCTTTGCACCAAGTATATCGAACTACCTGTTTTACGTTTTAGTTGAATTATTGTAATGAAAAGTGTATATATTTTTTATTAGCTCACCTGAGCACAGCTCAAGGGGAGCTTTACTAATCACTTGCCGTCGGTCATCCGTTCAGCATTAACTGTACATTATCGACTTCTTCTAACAAACTACTGGACCAAATTCAACAAAAGTTGCTGTGCATGTACCTTATCATATGTCAATTCAAGTTTGTTCAAATCAAGTTGACCCGCCCCTCGGTAGGGCCACTCCCAAAAAGTGTGCTTAAATCTTAAAAAATCTTCTCATGAACCAGCAGTAGCAGAGACTTGATATTTGGTGTGCACCTTCCTTTTGAGGTGTAGACTCAGATTTGTTCAAGAGAAGTTTGTGGGGCTATACTTGCCGTCGTTATGGGAGAGGCAAGAATGTTTGTCCCTCTCAAAATTTCTATTTTCCAAACCGGGTGGCAGATTTGGACCAAATTTGATATGAGTGCTTATTTGGTCATAAGTAATTAATTATGCCCAAATTTTTTTCCCCATCGCCCCATGAGAACCACAGGAGCTAAAAATAGAAACAAATTAAAACGCCATATCTCCAAAACTACACGGCACTGAGAATTCTAATTTGGAGTGAAGCTTCCTAAGGACCAACAAAATGGAATGGTAAAAAAATTGCTATCCGTTTTATCATGGGGTACTTTTCTGGGACTTTGAAAAAGTGCTGAGTCAGCATTTTTTAACACTGTGGGTAAAAGGAAAAACATTTAAGACTACTTTTCTCCCAAACCACGGCTCCAAAAGTTTCACATATAACATCTTTGGGAGATGGTTTCACATGTTTATTGGAATCAATTCCCTGGGTCCATAGTTGGGCTCTCTATGGGAGCCCAAATGTTTAAATTAGTGCAGTATGAGGAATATTCTTTAAATATTTTCTTCTTCAGATCTACCAATAAGAATCTTTTGATATTTGGTATGCAGCATCCTTAGGGGGGGTGGGGTTCAAGTGTGTTCAGGCCAAGTCCCTGGGTTTGTATTTAGGCTGAAAATTTGGGGTCCCGTTCTGGACCAAAATCCGGAATTTTTTTTTTTTTTTTGGGGGGGGGGGGGGGGGGTGGGGGAGGGACTTGGAGGGGGGTATGCGTTTTGGTCAATTTTAAGACAAAATTTATTTTTTTTTACACTGAAAATTTGGGGTCCGGGTGGGACTTTGGACCAAAATCCCGAAATTAGTTTTTTGGTTTTTTATGCGTTTTGGTCAATTTTAAGAAGAAAAAAAATTATGCTGAAAACATTTTGTTTGGGACTTCGAAAATTTCCGAACAAAAATAAAAAAAAATCTGCTTTTTATGCGTTTATCTCAATTTTGGGATGTAAAAGTGCAGGAACTGAAAATAGAAGGAAAATCCTGTGTATTCTGTGGGCACAACTGCTTTATCTAGTCCTTGGTTTGATATTTAGACTACCATGTCAGGTGAGCGCCCTCAGGAACCCCTGGGGCCTCTTGTTTAATTATATCTTTAATGATTTAAGTACAGAAATTAAGATTTTATTTGTGTTTGACATTATTTTTTTAGCTTTTGAATACAATAACCATGGAAAATTTATATTATTGTTAAAAGAGGAAATTTTTCAATTTACCAAAAAGTTGACGGAGCCAACTGGTAAGGGTCCAATATCGAGTATGAGACCCATTACTGTTAATTACAGCTTGACAAAGCCTTCTCTTGCTCCCAATCAGGTTCCTGATGGTCCTTTGTGGGATGTTGTTCCATTCTTGGACCAGCATGGTACCAAACTCCTGGACACTTCTTGGCTGGACTGTACGGGCTGAAATTGCAAGCTGCAACTCATTCCAGACATGTTCGATTGGATTGAGGTCAGGGGATCTTGCTGGCCAGTCCATACGATCAATCCCCTCCCTCTATCGATACACCCCGACAGCATTGGCAACATGAGGACGGTCACTATCGTCCATCAGAATGAATCTATCACCCACTGCACCTGCATACAATCTGACGTGAGTAGTGATGACTGTCACTATAGGGACAAGTATTTAACACTGAATTCAGCATACCCCAGGACTGTCACTATAGGGACAAAATTAACATAGGATTCTCCATAGGGTTTTGTCCCTATAGTGACATTTTTGTCCCTATAGTGACAGTTCTGGAGGCGAGAAAAAGATTTTAAAATCTTTTTCTCGCCTCCAGAAATGTCACTATAGGGACAAAAATGTCACTATAGGGACAAAACCCTATGGAGAATCCTATGTTAATTTTGTCCCTATAGTGACAGTCCTGGGGTATGCTGAATTCAGTGTTAAATGCTTGTCCCTATAGTGACAGTCATGGGGTAGGGAGGTCTTCCTAAACTCTTTTAAAATACGGAATATATGTACACAGAAACCTATTTCATGGCATCGTTACCCCCGTTAACATAACAGACGGGGGACTCAAAGAACCGCTAAGACAGCAAAGGGATAAAATGTGTTTAGTTTAATTGGCGCACTTTGTTTAGCTTATAACATTTTGAAAGAATTTATTTGAACTACACACACACACACACACACACACACACACACACACACACACACACACACAATTCTATCTCACCTTCTCTTTGAACGCGAGTATACAATTATTTGTATACTCGTATTCAAAGTTGTTTGTGCGTGAGGTGAAAATTCATTTCCCTGGGGGAGATTTGTCTTGAAAAATATTTTTTCATGAAGCTGTTTTAACATACAAAAATTGAAAAACACGCACATAACTCTGATAATGCACTGTGAAAAATCATCTGTTTATAATTATCATCAAACTTGTCTTTCTGGGCGGGGAGATATGTTATGAGACATGCATGTGTTTTGAGCGCACAGAATGTAATTATACACCACACTTGAATCTCTCTCTCTCTCTCTATGTCACGTTCTCTATTTAAAAAAAAACCCAATAAACTAAGAGACATATATTCTCTCCATGCCTTCAGATGCGTAATTCGCGCGCGTGATTAACAGGCAGGTGTCTGACCCTACTTCTTAGTGCAAGTTTTTTTTTTAGACAAAAATTTATCTTTTTTTCTATTAGAGAAATGAGAGTTTTCTCCCTTGCACTGTAGACTGTTAACCTCATCTAACTTTTTCGACTTCAGAGGGCTATGTTACTTGCGGTGTTGTTTTTTTTTTTTTGCCTCCAGAAAAAATATTGGGATATGAGATGTCAGTAAATTTGTAACAAAAAATCACCTTGTTATTGCTTCACGGTATTTATTTTGGCGGGAGGGGGATATGAAACATTTCGACCACACGACTCACTGGCTGTTTCGCCACCCCAGATTTTGGAACAGTGTTCCAAAATCTGGGGCGGCGAAACAATCAGTGGGTCGTGTGATCGAAATATTTCATTTCCCCCCCCCCCCCCCCCCCCCGCCAAAATAAATACCGTAAAGCAATAACACGGTGATTTTTTGTTGCAAATTTGGAGGGGAAAATGAAATATTTCGATCACATTACCCACTGATCGAAACATTTTCATTTCCTCCCCGCCAAAATAAATACCGTGAAGTAATAACAAGATGATTTTTTTGTTGTTGCAATTTAGAGGGGGAAATGAAATATTTTATAAATGAATTGGGTACTGTATTTTGGTTGTTTGTGCATAAAGTTTCTCTTTTTAAGAATGTGGTGGTCCTGAAAAGGACCGTTTTAAAGTTGTTGTCTTTGAGCCAGGGGGGGGGGGGGGGGTTGATTCTATTCAGGCAATATTTTTCCATACCGCCTCTGACCACACGCCAAATTTCCAATCCTCATCCGTATTGGGTGTGGTGATTTTGATGGTTCTTCTCCATTATCTCCCAACCTCCTAACTGTTACACGCTGGTCAGTGGCTTTCCTCTTACGCCCCGGTCTTTTCTTGGTCTGTTTGGGGGGTTCTAGCATCTGAAAACCCACCTGGATGGTAATCTTCTCCGGCACGAGTTGTAGAGGTGACGTTTTTTTTTTAGTTGATCCACAGAATCGTAAATCTTTTCTAGCATTGCCAGAATTTTTCCCCGCTCTGTCTCATCAGTTTGTACTTCCACATCTCTTGTATTCTTTTCACTAGGTGTGGTATCATAATATCTCCAATAACCGGCATCCATAGCCTGTAGATCTTCAAAATTTATAGTTGTAAATTCTGACATTTTTTCAGTGTAATGATAAAATGAAGAAGTTTTTGCTTTCAATTTATACTATTAGGATTTGTTTTCCCTCTCTTTTTACCATTGGATGAAATTTTTTTTTGGGGGGGGGGGGGGGGGGGGGAAACTCCTCCCAATAAAAAATAAAGAAAGTCTTTATTTTTTATTAGAAGGAGTTTCCCCTCCAAAAATTAACCAACAGTAGAGAAGCCCGCCTAAAAATCAACCAGTCTGGGAAGAAGGCGCCAGAATTACGCATTTTCACAATGAGTAATTCTGGCGCTTTTTCCCTCCCTTGAATTACTATCAAATAAAGAAAGTCTTTATTTTTTATTTGAAAGTTTCCCCCTCCAAAAAATTAACCAACAGTAGAGAAGCCCGCCTAAAAATCAACCAGTCTGGGAAGAAGGCGCCAGAATTACTCATTTTCACAATGAGTAATTCTGGCGCCTTTTCCCTCCCCTGAATTACTATAAAATTCACTGGGCTTCCCCCTCATACCACCAATGTTCTTATTGACAAACATGAAGATTGAACTAAGCGTCGAGGTAGAGAGCATAGCACAGAGCGGTGACAGAAGGGAACAGAACACCGAGCACACAGTCATTCCAAGAGAAAATCTACGAGAATTGGCGAGGAGAGGTGGTGTGGAATCTATTTCATCACAGACCATGGATGAAGCTCGAGGGGCCCTTGAGCTATTTCTTAGAAGGCTGATGACAGATAGTTGCTGCTATGCCACAGACAGAATCGGTTACCCAAACAACATTATCACAAGAGCCGATGTTCTACGAGCTGCTAGGAAGAAGCATGGAATAATCTTGCCAAAATAAACATACATTGTTTATTTTAAAAACATAAAAAACGGCCCTTATCAGGGTCACCATATTCTTAAAAAGAGAAACTTTATGCACACTCAACCAATATGATAGAATATAACTGAATTCTTATTTCACGACACAAAAAAGTATCTAAACACTGTATTCACATTTTCAAAATTTTATTCCATGAAAATTTACAGATTTGTAAATGTCTTTTATGAAAATGTCACTTTGAAAAATGTTCACATCTTCTTGCCAAGTTTCCCCACTCTAGTTTGAATGTCTTTAGCTTTTCGTTTTCTTGTAACTTTCATTGGAGGTGGTTCTATCTCTGGGAATAAATTTTCTAACTCATCATCGATTTCCATTTTTGTTTCTTTGGGTGTATCCATATTGTATAATAATGTATCATCATTATCATCAAACTCTGGTAACACAGGGTCTGCTAAGTCAACTTTCTCATTTGTAAAGTTTATATGGGAAGGTGGTGGTAATGGTAGCGTGCTCATCCCCTGTAAAGTGTGGTTGTCAATGTCTTTTTCATCAAGTTGTAAGTTGAAACCTGTAATCAGTAATCTTCTGCATGCTTTATGTATTCTGACCATGGATAAACTTTTACCGGTCCTCGTTGATCAACAGCTGGTGAACCCCATCTTGGTTGAGACACAGAGTTATTCGATAGCTTTTTCAATCTACATTCATTAATCCAATGTCCTCTCTGATTGCAATAAAAACATGGCCCTTTGTCTGAACATGTATTTGCCCAATGTCCTTTCTGATGACAAATGGAACAAATCATCTCTTTAGGTGTTGATATCAATTTATAAAGTTCATTCACAAGTCTTCTAACTTCTCCCCATTTAGATGGTTTATAGTAAATACTTTTAGCATCACTTGCTTTCTCCATTCTTGGATCAGTGTTCATCTTTAACTTTTGCAGCGTTTCAAAAATATGTCTTGTCTTCTTGAAGTCAAAAGCAAGTGTGATCCAAACCCTCCCCTACCCACATTTTTATACTTTCTCGGCAAACAGAAATTTGTGTTTTCAAGAAAAAATATTATTCTGAAAACACAAGATTCTGTTTTCAGATTTTTTTTGTACACTCCAAAATGGTTATGGAAATATTTTGAAATCTTCCATAACCATTTTGGAGTGTACAAAAAAAATCTGAAAACAGAATCTTGTGTTTTCAGGAAAAATATTTTTTCTTGAAACACAAATTTCTGTTCGCCGAGAAAGTATAAAAATGTGGGTAGGGGGAGGTTTGGATCACACAAGTTTTTGACTTGACAAGAGTGAAAGACGTGATTTTTTCAAAAGATGAAGAGATCATTAGTGGACTACAGTGATTCAGAGGATAATGACACAGAACCTGTTGCATTAGCTGGTAAGAAACAGAGATTGACTGAATATGCTAAGAATACAAAATCTGTACACTCTGAAAAGAGTGTACAGAATTTATATTCCATTCATCCTCAGTTAATGCATGCATCCAGAAAATTTCACTCTGAATCACATGTATGCAGAGTGACTTTAAAGCAATTTGATGTCACTAATCCGCTCGAGTTTTTAACTGAAATGTTTCAATCAATGGTGGAAGATGTAAAAAAGGAATGTGGTATACAAGACAACGACCCCATGAGGATATCCATCCACCATCCAGGCCTTGATGTAGGTATTTTTATTCCTTTTACAAAGGCTATGGGGGTAAATGGTAAAACAGTGTTAGATGAGATAGAAAAAGTTATTCAATCGAATGATAAATTTACGTTACATGACGGTCAATTATCTTTAGAAATAACACACACTTCACTACCACAAGGTCATGGGCGAAAAGCACCTATTTCATTTGCATCTGTTGGCAAACTGGTTGGAAATAAGAAAAGTATTATTGAAATTAAAAATGTCAATGATTCTATGTGTTTTGCACGTGCCATTGTAGTGGGAAAGTGTTACGCCGATAAAGATGAATCTGAGCTTTGGCAAAAGAAATGGGACAAAATAAAAAGATCCAACAGACCAACACAAGAGCGAGAAGCTAAAATATTGATGAATAAAGCAGGTGTTGATTATAATAAAGCTTGTGGGTATGAGGAATATCATAAAATTCAAGAGATACTCTCACCAGACTATGTGATCAAAATCCACCCACAATTTGTCAAAGAAAAGTTTTTATACGAACCACCCCAAACTACAAAAGAGAGTAAAGTTATTCACATTTATCACCACGACCAGCATTTTGACACCATCACTAAAATCGCAGGGTTTTTAGGGTGTGTTTACTATTGTGAATATTGCAATGTAGGCTATAATAACAGAGAACGGCATAGATGCCCGAAAGGATGTGTTCGCTATTCTCCACTGCCATGTAAGCCTGAACATTCTGTTCATTGTTACACATGTAATAAAGATTTTGTAAGTTCATCTTGTTACAGAAATCACACAACTCTATTACAGAACCAAGAAAAATCAATCTGTCAATTAGTGAAAAAATGTCTATCGTGTAACATGTGCATTTACTCTGGGAAAGGTAAACACATTTGTGATGGTTTTAAAAAATGTAAATATTGTCATCAAATAGTCAAATTTGAACATTATTGTTTCATTCCAAAATACAAATCACCTGAGAATGACAAAATGCCGAAAGTACCCTTTGTGTTTTATGATTTTGAAACAACTCAAGACTCAGGTCTCCATACCCCAAATTACTGTGTTGCACACCGTGCATGTGGTGGGTGTATTTGTAAATCTATTGATGAGAAGAGTACACGATGTGACAAAATCGGAAGAAGGGAATATATCTTTAGAGGAAAATCTACTTTGAGTGATTTTTGCAATTGGCTTTTCAGTAAAGAACATGACGGGGTAACAGCGATTGCTCATAATTCAAGAGGGTTTGATGCACAATTTATCTTAAGACATCTCATTGAAACTGGCACATCAAAAACCGATGTCATCATGAATGGAAACAAAATTATTTCTCTGAAAGCTTGTGGCGTTAGACTCATCGATTCATTGAGTTTCCTTTCTATGAGATTGGCACAATTCCCTAAAACATTTGGTTTAAGTGAACTTGCAAAAGGTTATTTTCCTCATCTGGCAAACACAAAATCATATCAAAATTACATTGGCCCATATTTAGATGCAAAATTATACATGCCTGATTCTATGTCTCCCCCAGCCAGAGAAGAATTCATTAAATGGTACAATCAAAAATTTACTAGTAACGCCACTTTCAATTTTGCCAAAGAAGTGGACATGTACTGTAAATCTGATGTAGACATCCTCCATAGAGGTTGTGGGGAGTTCAGAAAAAAAATTATTGAATGTGATGGGATAGATCCTTTCAGGGAAGCTGTGACTTTAGCTGATGCCTGTAATAAAGCTTGGCGGAAAAATTCAATGCCAGAGAACAAAATTGCTCTCATTTCAGACATAGGATATCCCACTGCTGTCCGATATTTCATGAAAGCCATTAGATTCTTACAGCTACTAGCACAGGAGGAAGGCATACACATTCAACATGCACTAAATGGTGGGGAAACTAGAATTGGAAATTATCATGTAGATGGTTTTCACAAAGAGACAAACACAATCTATGAATTTTATGGGTGTATGTGGCATGGATGTGAGACTTGCTATCCTGACAGATTCGAGAAAAATCCAATCAATTCACAATTCTATCAATCTCTGTACAACAAAGCCCAAGATCGCATAAAACATTTCAAATCATTGGGTTATAATGTACACATAGTGTGGGAACACGAATTTGATCATCTATGCAAAACGGAGCCAGATGTTCGAGCTTCTATAGATACATTTTTCCCACACATGGATCCCATTCAGCCACGTGATGCATTGTTTGGCGGGAGAACAAATGCCATTAAATTACATTACAAAATTGATGAGAATACAGACACAGAAATTAAATACATAGACATTTGTTCACTCTACCCATATGTCAATAAACACAGAGAATATCCAGTCTCTCATCCAGTTATTCTGGACCAGACCAGCGTGCAACAGTAGGTACATGGACATCTGTCGAACTTAAGTCATTTGATTTGGGTTACACTTTAATTGACACTTATCAGATTTGGCACTGGGATGAATGGTCTTCAGAGATTTACAAACATTATGTGAACAAATATTTAAAAATGAAACAAGAAGCTAGTGGGTTTCCAGATTGGCTGAAAACAGAAACAGACAAAAACACATTTAAAAAAGATTATGCACAGATTGAAAACATCTATTTGGAAAATGTTGAAAAAAATCCAGGAAAAAGATCATTTGCCAAAACCATGTTAAATTGTCTCTGGGGAAAGAATGCACAAAACAATATCAAAAGTAAAACTAAATATATAAATGAACCGTCCGAATATTTTGATATAATACAGAGCAAAGACAAAATTGTGAACAATGTGGAATTTTTTGAGCATGATCAATTTGTTTTAGTAAACTATATTGACACTGCAGATGTTTACACACCACACAGTTCAGCAAATGTTGTTGTAGCATCTTTTGTGACCGCGTATGCAAGATTAGAATTATATAAAGTTTTGGAACAATTGGGAACCCGAGTTTTATACTTTGACACAGACAGTTGTATCTACATACATAAACCATCACTTTGGAACCCTGAAATTGTAAATAGTAGATTAGGTGAATGGACAGATGAACATCCAGGGGCAAAAATCACAGAGTTTGTAGGTTTAGGTCCAAAAAATTATGGATACAAATATATTAAAGATGGAGAAACACACACCACATGTAAAGTTAAGGGTGTTACTTTAGATTACAAAACATCACAAAAAGTTAATTTTGAGAGAATGGTTGAGTGTGCAGAAGACAGAGAGAATTACAAAATAAACATTGAATACACACATAGAATTAAACGAAACAAAGACAGACAAGTCACAAGTGAAGCACAAACCAAAACATTCAGATCTGTATATACAAAACGTTTTGTAGTAGATAAATATGATACCCTCCCCTATGGGTTTAAGGTATAAATATCCGTCACAAAAACTCAGTTCATTTTTGAACAGAGAACAGACAAGATGTCTTTACCACTTGATCCTGCTTTCCATAATTATTTATCAGAGTTTAAAAGACTTGAAAGTTTTCATTGGACTTCCTACCCAGTCTTACAATCGAAAAAAGAAGAATTAGCCAAAGCTGGATTTTTCTGTGTTGGGGGTGGTAAAGTGAAGTGTTTTGTATGTGGACAAGGTTTACATAATTGGGAAGAAAAGGATATTCCTTTACAAGAACATGTCAAGTATTCTCCAAATTGTCCTTACATGAAACTTATTAGAGGCTGTCAGTTATATAAACCACCCACATGTATGCAAACACCCCCCGATAAAATATTAGCAGTCATGGATAATGGGTTCACTTTAAAACAAATATTTTCAACAATGAAAAAATATGATAAAACTCTAGATGATTTTCCAGATTCAAATTCATTATTTGCACTCATGGTCATAGATGATCAAAGTACATCATCATTTAGTAAAATAATTGGCAATCATGCCGCAGTACATTTCAGAAATAAGTTAAGTGATTTATTTACTGACGGACCAGCAAATGATTTTCCTGACTGCCCTGATGTACAAAGTACATCAGAACAGACAAAAGAATCATCACTTTGATTTCAACCATGGAACCAGTAAGACACATCTTAGAAAACAAGATCACATGTAAGGCATTATTATATGCATTTCAAATGATCACTCCTGGTTATCTAACAATAACAAAAGATTTCATTCAAAATCAATTAGAAAAAGATGGAATGTATGGGGAATTTTGTAATGCATTACAAATCATGAATGCTTTTTACAAAGATAATGTACAAAATATTTGGACAAGAGTTATGTGGGGTTTTATTATTTATGATGAACAAATTATGAATTATTTATATAGACAATGTATGCCACAAATAGATCAGAGTTCTTCAGAAACTTTATTTGAGTTAAAATCACCCTTAAAACGAAAACCCACACAGAGATGTGAAGAAGCTATGGAGGTAGAAAGTATATAAGTCAATGTTTTGATATTCCTTTTGGTAAAAAAAAAGAAGTCATGGCAATGAGTGATTGTTTATTGTTTCAACACCCCTGTAATATCTTTATATCGGGGCCTAGTGGTTCAGGAAAGACAGTATTTGTCAAAAAGCTTATTGATATGAAACGTGACTTATTTCAAATCCCGCCACAAAAAATTGTTTGGTGTTATAAAGAATGGCAAAATACATACGCTTTACTTAAAGAAAGTGAAGATGTTAAATTCATAGAAGGCATTCCTGATGATGAATATGAAATTGTCAGTGATGTCACTATTCCACATCTTGTGGTTTTTGATGATATGTTAGGCGATAAAGATGAAGAAAAAATTAAATTATGGTTCACACGAAAAGGCCATCATCGAAATGCAAGTGTCATATACATCACACACAATATGTTTCAACAATCTAAAGCTAGTCGTACCATAAGTTTGAATGCGCATTATATGATTTTATTTCAAAATACCAGAGATAAAGGACAGATAAAAGTGTTAGCAAATCAAGTTCAATTACCCCATTTAAATGCATCTTATCAAGATGCAACGAGTACTGATCATGGTTATTTATTAATTGATTTTCATCCTAAAACACCTGACTCTTTGAGATTAAGAACTGATATTTTTCATCCTTGGGTGACACAAAATGAACGGGGTCCCATCATTTACACAAAACTATAAAAAGCTGCATCCATAACTTTTTGTGTCACTTGGTAAAAACTTTTGTTGATGAGTACACATCACAATGGTATCTTTTATCCGATCATTAGAACAATTGAGTCAGCAGACAAATCCGTTTGCAAGAGAAAAATTACTTAAGAAAGGTTTCAAGAAAATTTTAAAATGGTTTACGTTAGCAAGTAAAATCATACTCAATAAAAAAATTAAATTGCCAAAACAAACTCTAACATATATAGACAAGCATAGACAGGATTTACAACAACTTGCAAATCCAAGAGTTGATCTTGCAACCATGCGAAACATTATTTTAAAACCAGATGGTGGTGGTTTTTTTGGCGGTGTTATTATTCGTAATTTAATTCGATGGGATGGACATAAAACAAGTCGTAATTTTTATTCACCATTTACAAAAACAAAAAGTAAGAAACGAAAATTGTCTAAGAACAAAAAAATCAAAAGAAATGTTGATAAAAATTTCGTGCGTGCAAATTTCTTAGCCACTCCTCAAAAACTGACAAAAACAAAGTGTGTTTTAGTGAGCAAACTTCAAAAACAGAAAAAAGTACCACCATTAAAGTTAACACGTGGAACATCTGGTGGCTTTAGAGTATCGCATGATCCTATGATGTCTAGACAGAGTGTGGGGAATGTAGCACTGAAAGAAAATATTCCAATGACAGCACGATTCACAGCATTGAATGCACAAAAACCTGTTAAGAGGATAAGATCTTATTTTAGTTGAATAAAATGACTTGCATTTGTCTGCCATATCATTTTATGAATGGTCATTGTGGCTGAAAGATGGTAAAACAATCTCGTAAAATTCCACTAGTTAAAAAATATGGTGGGGTGTTATTGGCACTAAGTCAAACACCACCAGCATTTCAAAAACAAATTATGAAAAATGCACCAAAAGAATTAATTAATTGTGTGGCAGAATGTTGTCATAATCTTTTAAAAGGGAACATACATCTTTCCCCTGTTCAGAAACGAAAATTACACCCGAAACGTTAACAACTAAGATCCCTTGCTAGTAAATCATTATCACTTTAAAAGAAAAAACAAATTTTAAATCAAAAAGGTGGGTTTTTACCATTACTTGGTTTACTTGCACCAGCTGTAGGACTTGCAACAAATCTTGCAAATAAATTAGTGAATAAAATATGAAGAAAATGGCTATTGTACCTTATCAAATGATGGAAGAAATGCAGCATTATAGAAGTGAAAAATCTCAACGCCCAAGATTACCACCTGACCCTGAAATTACTAATACAGCGCTGCTGCAAAATGAATTATCATCCGTGTTAGAAAATTCAGAATTATCAGAAAGTGAGAGAAAACAAAAATACGGTGGAAATTTACAAAAATTTCAAATGTCATATAAGAAGGCATTACAACCAACACTGGTTATACCTGAGACAGACCGAAAGTCATTGTTTTTACGAGATCGTATTTTAGAAAGTGTTCCTGTCACAATGAGGCATAAAGCAACTTCATTATTATCTGCTTTATCATCTCATCCACACATGAGTTGGGATAATCAGGGTGTTTTAAGTTATGATGGAGAGCCCATAAAAGGTTCAAATATCATTGATTTAGTCAATGATGTTCTCAGACATCGAAAAGGCTTTAAACCAAGAGGGTGGGAAATATTCAATCGTGGTTTAAAAGATATAAATATTCCTCAAGATTTTGTTGGAAATCATGAACGTTGGGTGTGGATGAATAGAGAACAGGATGGCATACCCATTGAATATCAAAGTCCCCCTCAAGATAGTTGGTTAGAAACTTCTCTTTCAACAACTCCAAAACGTAAACTACTTCGAGGAAAGAAAACACCTAGACGTAGATTGGCAAAAAGTAAAATTCCTGATAAATGGGAGGTCTATTGAATAATTTATTAACCGAAATATATTACAATACAAATCACCCTGCCAGCTATGGTGGTATACACAAATTATACAAAGCAGCCCACGGTAAAGATAAATCTGTTACACTTGATCAAGTTAAAAAATGGTTGAAAAGAGAGAGGACTTACACTTTACATAAACCCATTCGTAAAAAATTTGCAAGACGTAAGACTATAGTGGGCGGTATTGATCAACAATGGCAAATAGATTTAGCAGATTTACAAAGTTTACAATCTTACAATGACCAATTCCGATATTTAGTTTGTGTCATTGATGTTTTTTCGAAATATGCATGGGTTTTACCCATACACAATAAATCAGGTCAAACACTAATAAAATCCTTCCAAAGAATTTTAAAAAGTTCTGGACGTAAACCATTATCTTTACAATCAGATAAAGGTTCTGAGTTTAAAAATAAAGATGCGCAGAAATTTTTAAAGAAACAAAAAATTCATTTTTTCACAACAGAGAACCCTGAAACAAAAGCTAGTATTGTAGAACGTTTCCAGCACACACTGAAAACACGAATGTGGAAATATTTTACACACAAACGTACGTTAAGATATATTGATGTGTTACAAAATTTAGTTGATGGATACAAGGATACAATCACAGTTTCCATCGTAGTATTCAGAGAACCCCTGCATCTGTATCAATAGAAAATGAAATACAAGTAACACAAAATTTATATGGTAAAAAATCTAAAGAGAAAAAAATAAAATTTAAAATTGGTGATATAGTACGTATTAACAAAACCAAACATACATTTGAAAAAGGGTATTTACCAAATTGGACAAAAGAATTATTTAAAATCACCCATGTAAAACATACAACACCACCCACTTATAAACTCGAAGATATGGGGGGTGAAAATATACAGGGAACATTTTACCCACAAGAAATTCAAATTATAAAAGATGATAAAAAATATATCATTGATTCAGTTCTTGCCAAACGTTCAAGGCGTGTTGGTAAGACACTCATCAAGGAACTTAAAGTACATTGGGGAGGTTATCCTACGAAATTTGATAGTTGGGTAGCAGAAACAGATATAGTATAAAAAGAATATGTCACTAAATGAAAATACATTGAGTAGCGAAAGTGCAAGTGTTGAAGTACAAAATCAACAAGCACAATTTAATTGTTGTGGAAGTCTTGTTGCAAAAAATCAAGTAACTTATTTCACACAAATAATTGTCATTTATGCAATTATAATTACAGCCATCATTCATCTTAGTTTACAATCCCCCAACAAATAATTGTGGTTAGTGTTATTGAGTAGTTCTTTAGGATATATTCTTCCAAGTCCAGGTTTAAAATATTTGAAACCTCACGATAAGAAAAATGAATTCATTTTACGTAACACTGCTGAGTGATAGTTCTATGGATATGTTTCCAAATAACACACAATGTTGTTTTCAAACAAAATTATCTAAACCCATTCATATTAATAAAGAACATTGGGAGGTGGGTTTAGTTGAAGTAATTTTACCTTCGGAAGCAAAAAATATATCAGATGATGAAACAAATTTTAAAATCATTGTAACAGATTCAAAAATATCAGCACGCATTAATAATATTAATAAATCGTTTTTCAAACATACAGTACGTAAGGGTGTTGCTGCTGTTGAATTAAGTATTTTATCAGGTGCATATGCAAATGGTGGTCATGTTGTAGAAGCAATAGAATCAGAAATTCAAGACAAACTGGGTGATATTTTTAAAGAATTTGGTGTGTCATTTCATCTTGGTTATTCATCTCGACAATCACGTGTAAAAATTGTATCAAATAGTATTGGAACAGTCGGTATTCAATTATCACAAAGTTTATCAGAAAAATTGGGGTCCAAAGATATATTTCCAGTAATATTTCCTAATACGGCCAAGAATGCTTTTAAATATAATGTGGATTTAAATGTGGATTTTAATCAGCTCTTTATTTATTCCGACATAGCAGATTATACATTTCTTGGTACCTTTTGAATCACGTGAGGAAACTTTGCACATTCATAAAGAATTTGATAATGTACATTATGTACCAGTATCAAAATCTTCTTTTGATTATATCACTATAAATATAAATGGGAATACTGGTAAAAACATTCAGTTTTCAAGTGGAAAGAGTGTTGTCAAGTTGCATTTTAGACAGAGACATCAACTCAATTTATAAAAAATGCCTCCAGTGTATCGAGGAGTAGCACGACAATATGGTTATGGATTAGGATCCATTTTTCGCTCAGCAATAAGATCAGCTGTACCATTAATAAAACCAATTGCAAAAAATGCATTTCGAACTTTAAAGAAAGAAGGATTAAAACACGGTTTAGAAATAGCGAATGAATTGATGAGAAATCGTAAACCAACCAAAGAAGTTATGCTCACTCATGCAAAAGATCTAATGACATCAGTGGGTAAAGCTGCTTTGGGGGTAAAAAGACAGAAACGAGAACCAAGACATCACTCTGTCATTCGTTCTCAAAGAGGGAAAACACGTAAACGGCAATCGTATTCAAAACGAAATTCAAGACCACTTGATATATTCGATTAAATCATGATGTTGCATGGATCTTGCAAGCATTTTTGTAGTGGATTTGATCCAGATAATGTATCACCAACAGCGAGTGGTATAGAAAATATTGGTGAGATTGAGCAATTTCCTATTGCATCTTTAAATAATTCTTCACCAATAGAATTTTTAATCCCCAGACAAACAAACAAGTGGCTAGATCTTGCAGCATCTACACTTGAGGTTCAGTTCAAAATTACAAAGCAAGATGGGGGTGATTTGGGAGATGATACGAATATTACCCCTATCAATAATTTCTTTCACAGCATGTTCAGTAAAGTTGATGTGACACTGAACGGTAATTTGATAACCACCAATACAGACATGTATCCTTATAGAGCATTTTTTGAAAATCTGTTGAGCTATTCAAAAGATGTGAAAAAAAACACATCTAGCTGCTAGTGAGATGTGGTATATAGATACCCCTGGCCAACATACTGCATTTGCTAAAGATTCAGCAAACAAAGGTTTGGTTGAACGTCACAAATTAATTGCAAACAGTAAATCTGTACAACTAAGAGGGAAAATGCATTTAGATCTGTTTGTGCAAGAGAAATATTTACCAAATGGTGTGGAAATGAGAGTTAAAATTCATCGCTCCCCAACTAAATTTTGTCTGATTGGTGGTGTAGATGGAAAAATCGAAATTCAAAAAGCCATATTCAGAATACCAGCTTTGGATTTAATTCCTAAATTTGCGAATGATCTGAATGCACAAATAGATCGAATAAATTATAAAATGCCCATTAAACGTACTGAAGTTAAAACTTTTACCATTGGAAACGGTCTTCAATCAAAAATAGAAGACCATCTGTTTCATAAACAGATGCCAAAACGAATAATTCTTGGTTTAGTTTCAAATAAAGATTTAAATGGAGATATTGGTACATCTCCATTTAATTTTCAACATTTCAATTTGAACAAGTTGGAAATTACAGTGGATGGACATTCCATTAAATCACGTCCCTTTGAACCAAATTTCGAAGGTGGACTTTATCTAAATTCATATTTATCATTGTTTGAAGCAATGGGCTATTTTGGACAAAATCAAACATTTAATATATCAATGCAGGATTATGCAAAAGGATATACCCTCTGGGGAATTGATTTGACACCTGATCAATCAAGCAGTGGACCATTAGCTCACCCTATAAAGTCTGGCAACCTTCGAATAGATCTTCAGTTTGCTCAAGCTCTGACACAGGTGATCAACGTTGTTGTCTATGCAGAATTTGATAGTGAAATACAAATCAACAAGTTCAGAGAAGTGATATTTGACTATTAATAATGAGTAAATGTGAACATTGTAAGATACACAGAGAAATGAGAAGAAGAATACAAATAATGAGGCGAGTGAAGACAGAAAATGAAAAACTTTTCCTTAGATTATTTAAAGAAATTGTTGTAAATGAAGTGACACCTTTGATAAAAGAAGAAGTGAATAAACTGTGTCCTGGATGTCAAGGAATACCTGGAGCAAAACATGACTTTTGTATAAGAAAGGATGTAAGAATATGGATTGAAATGTATTTGAAAGACTGTATGGAAAAAGTGTGTATATCAAGTGTACTATATAAACTGCTCGAACAAGCAAAAAAATGGAATATTGAAGCCTGTTTTACATATATGAATGTGAACTTTAAAATTAACACACAAGAAGACATTCAAAATTGGGCAGATTTAGTAGAGAAAGAGTGGGGATATTACACACCACTTGTTAAAGAAGAAGAAGAAGAAGTTGATTAAAAAAAGAACAACACCCCTTTTTAGGGATAAGAAGAGATGGACACCACTCAGCTACAATATATTCTTGATAATTCTCAAAGGTTATCATCACTGAATGGAAAAGTGTGTTCAAGAGACTTATTACCAAAACAAACGTTTAAAAACAGAAAAGCTTATATTGTGAACACAGATTCATCAAGAGAAACAGGAGAACACTGGGTGGTGATATATTTCAAAGACAATCATTCAGCCATCTACTTTGATTCTTATGACTTACCACCATTACATAAAGACATATACAATTTCATAGTGAAAAACACAGATTCATGGACTATAAACACAATGAGAGTACCGAGTCTTCATACTGTGGTGTGTGGTATGTACTGTATATTTGTTTTAGATCATCTTGCTAAAGGATATGATTTAGAGACAGTTCTTACTATCAAATTCAACCCAAGAAATTTTCAAGAGAATGACAGAGAAGTCCGTCGATGGTTTGAGCAAAACTATAGACATTATTTAAAATGACTGTAATCAGGTGTCAAAACAACCCACAGAGTTTTTTTTTATTTTTGATAAAAAATTCTATTGTATATTTTTTGTCACTCACTGTTGTGTATCATATGTAATACGTGATAATGCTTTATTGCAAGAAAAAAAAAACTGGGTGTCGATAATTTCACAAGAAAACAAACATAAAAAACCTTCCAATAAAGCGGTATCACACAACAATTCTTGATGTAAATAGGGTTTCTATAGATAGTCATTCTCATATCTCGATGTATATATGTTCCTCTCGCTCTATGTATTATATCTCAATGTAAAAAGACTTTTTTATAGTCAATCTCAGATCTGGGTGTACATATGTTCCTCTCGCTTGATGTATTAAATAGTGGTAGCAAAAAAAACTAACTCTTATTTTCTGTTTCAATGTAGTGGTGACCCATTACCCCACCCTCACCAGTAAAAAAGAGAAGAGATACTTCTCTTTTTCCCCCACCCCCAAACCATCAGTAAAAAGAGTTAAGAGATACTTAACTATTTTTCACTGTGGTTAGAGATTGTATGTTTAGTAACCAATCCGTCCATACAGTAAAGTGTTGTATGGTTTAAAGTATGGAAAGATTGATTAATAAGCAAAATACACATATTTGGCAGTATAGAGTAATTGGAAGACCTCCCTACCCCATGACTGTCACTATAGGGACAAGCATTTAACACTGAATTCAGCATACCCCAGGACTGTCACTATAGGGACAAAATTAACATAGGATTCTCCATAGGGTTTTGTCCCTATAGTGACATTTTTGTCCCTATAGTGACATTTCTGGAGGCGAGAAAAAGATTTTAAAATCTTTTTCTCGCCTCCAGAACTGTCACTATAGGGACAAAAATGTCACTATAGGGACAAAACCCTATGGAGAATCCTATGTTAATTTTGTCCCTATAGTGACAGTCCTGGGGTATGCTGAATTCAGTGTTAAATGCTTGTCCCTATAGTGACAGTCATCACTACTGACGTGGACATCCAGGATCTCATCAATATACCGCTGTGCTGTCAATGAACCACGTTCAAGGACACAGAGCTCTGTATGTTCATCCCTGCTGATGCCGCCCTAGACCATGATTGACCCTCCACCATAGTGGTCATGCTCAGCAATGTTGGCTGCATGGAATCGCTCTCCTGGTCTTCTTCATACCCTAGAACGCCTATCTGTGTGGTCGAGGCAGTACCTTGACTCATCTGTAAAAAGGACAGGTCGCCAATCTTCTCTGGTCCATCCAACGTGGTCCATGGCCCATTCCTATTGTGCCTGGCGGTGGTTCTGGGACAGCGGAATGCGAATACATGGTCTTCTCGATCGGAGACCACATTCGTGCAACCTTGCCCGGATAGTGTGCACCAAAACATTTACCCCGGATGCATTCTGAAGGTCACTGCGAAGCTGGGTTGCTGTGGAAAAGTGGTTCCTACGAGCCTGAATGACCAAAAACCCGTCTTCAGCTGCAGATGTTGCCCTGTCTCTGCCACCACCATGTCGTCTTACTGGTGTGTCATACTGCTGAAATTCTGTCTAGGCTATAGTGATCACCGTATGGCGCACACCAAGGGCTTCACCATCCCGACAGCCCGCCACATTTATGCTTCAGACAAATGTCTTCTTGCATTTGCATTTGCCATATTCAATCATTAAATTACAAGAGTTTGCGTTGAAATGAAGACTGAATACCCTACACATGTCATGTACATGTAGACAGTACACGGAGACATTATGAAAGTCAAGGGGTACATGCTTTCCATGACTGTCACGAAAAGTCTGCCTTTCAAGAGAGCTAATGAAAATAATGGGGACCATTTCAATACATTCCTCAATCATATCCACCAAAAATATCGCAAATATATTTCACAATGATGTGTCAAATATTTGGTTCTTAGCAAACTTTGAGTAGTATATGTTGTTCCAGGTGAGCGATGACAGGCTGTTTAGAGCCTCTAGTTTTCTAAAGTAAACATCCTGTCTTCAGATACGTTTGCTTCCAAGCCATTTTTTTCTGAAGTCAACATCTGGTACACAGACACGTTTGCGTCCAAGCTCTTTTTTCTGAAGTCAACATCTTGTCTACATACACATTTGCTTTCAAGCTCTTTTTGCTTCTCTTTTTAGCTCCCCTGACTGAAAGTCAGGGGTGAGCTATTCTGATCACTTTTTGTCTGTCGTCTGTCGTCGTCGTACGTCGTGAAGGTGATGTTTGGGTCATTTTCTCTCAAGCCACTGGCTGCAGTTCCATGAAAATTCACATGAGTAGCGGTTATATAGAGGCATTTGGGTTTTTTTTCAACTTGGATTTCTGCTCATATTGTAGAGTGGGGTGGGGCCAAAATGCGCAAAATTTTAAAAAATCTTCTTCTCATGAACCAGCCGTAGCAGAGACTATTTGGTAGGCAGCTTCCATTTGAGGTGTAGACTCAAGTTTGTTCAAGAGAAGTTTGACGGGCAATATTTTCCTTTGTTCTGAGAGGGGCAAAAATTTTTGCCCCGCCCAGAATTTCTATTTTCTGAACCAATAGGCCAATTTGAACTAAATTTAATATGAGGTATTATTGGGTTATAAGTTCTTGATTTATGCCAAAAAAAAAATTTCTCCAGCCCCGTGAGAACCTCAGGAGCCAAAAATAGAAAAAAACAAAAACGTCCATATCTCCAAAACTGCACGGCACTGAGAATTTTTATTTGGTGTGAGGCTTCCTTGGAACCAACAGAAAGGAATGGTAAAAAAAATTGCCATCGGTTTTGTCATAAGGTACTTTCTCGGGACTTTGAAAAAATGCTGAATCAGCATTTTTTAACTCTGTGGGCAATGGGAAAAAATTAAAGAATCGTTTGCTTCCAAACCACTGCTCCAAAAGCTTTCATATAACATATAACATCTTTGGAACATTGATTCACATATTTGTTGAAATCAAATCCCTCGGTCGATATTTGGGTTCCCTATGGGAGCCCAAATATTCAAATTAGTGCAGTATGAGAAATACTCTTCTTCTTCAGATCTACCAATAAGAATCTTGATATTTGGTATGCAGCATGCTCAGGGGGGTGAGATTCAAGTTTGTTCAAGCCAAGTCCCTGGGTTCATATTTAGGCTGAAAATTTGGGGTCCCGGTCCGGACTTAGAAATTTTGGACCCAAATCCGGAAATAAGTTTTGGGGGGGGGGGGGGGGGGGGGGGGTTTATGCGTTTTGGTCAATTTTAAGACAATTTTTTTTTTTTTTTTTACACTAAAAATTTGGAGTAGGACTTGGAAATTTTGGACCAAAATCCGGAAATTTATTTTTGGTTTTTTATGCGTTTTGGTCAATTTTAAGACAATTTTTTTTTTTTTTTACACTGAAAATTTGGGATCCGGGTGAGAATTGGAAATTTTGGACCAAAATCCGGATTTTTTTTTTGGGGGGGGGGGGGGGGGGGGTATGCGTTTTGGTCAAATTTAAGACAAAATTTTTTTATTTTTTTTTTATCCTGAAAAATTGGGGTCCGGGTGGGATTTGGAAATTTTGGACCAAAATCCGGAAAAAAATTTTTTTTGTTTTTTATGCGTTTTGGTCAATTTTAAGACAAATTTTTTTTTTTTTTTTTACACTGAAAATTTGGGGTCCGGGTGGGACTTCGAAATTTTAGACCAAAATCTGGAAATTTTTTTTTGTTTTTTTTTTATGCGTTTTGGTCAAATTTCAGACAAATTTTTTTTTTTTTTTTACCCTGAAAATTTGGGGTCCGGGTGGGACTTAGAAATTTTGGACCAAAATCCGGAAATTTTGGGGGGTTTTTTTATGCGTTTTGGTCAATTTTAAGACTTTTTTTTTTTTTTTACACTGAAAATTTGGCGTCCGGGAGAGACTTTGAAATTTTGGACCAAAATCCGGAATTTTTTTTTTTTGGGGGGGGGGGGAGGGTATGCGTTTTGGTCAATTTTAAGACAATTTTTTTTTTTTTTTTACACTGAAAATTTGGGGTCCGGGAGGGACTTAGAAATTTTGGACCCAAATCCTGAAATTAGTTTTTTTGTTTTTTTATGCTTTTTGGTCAATTTTAAGAAGAAAAAAAAATTTGGGTTTGAAAATATTTTGTTTCGGACTTCGAAAATTTCCGAACAAAAATAAAAAAAAATCTGTTTTTTTTTGCGTTTATTTCTCAGTTTTGGAACGTAAAACTGCAGTAACTGAAAATAGAAGGAAAATCGCACAATCGCTTCATCAAGTTGATATATGCTTTTCTAAGGAGGGGCGTATGCAGCTTATTCAAGTCAAGTCCCTGGTTTGATATTTAGACTACCATATCAGGTGAGCGCCCTCAGGCCTCCTGGGGCCTCTTATTAGCTCACCTGACTGAAAGTCAGGGTGAGCTTTTCTTATCACTCTTCGTCCGTCGTCTGTCGTCCATCGTCCCCCGTGAAGGTGGTGTTTGAGCCTCTTTCTCCTAAACCACTGGCCACATTTTAATTAAATTTCATGTAAGTAGTGGTTATATAGGGGCATTTTGATTTTTATCCAAAATAGGTTTCGGCTCATATTGAGCAGAGGTGTGGGGAAAAAATGGCCAAATTTTTTGAAAATCTTCTTCTAATGAACCACCAGTAGCAGAGACTTGATATGTGGTATACAGAGTCCTTTTGAGGTTTAGAATCAAGTTTGTTCAAGAAAAGTTTGTCAGGCATTATTTGCCTTCGTTATGGGAGGGGCAAAAATTTTGGCCACGCCTAAAATTTCTATTTTCAGAACCATGAGGTCGATTTGAACCAAATTTGATATGAGATGATAACGGGTCATAAGTAGCTGATTGAGGCAAAAAAAAAATTTCTCGTTGCCCCGTGGGAACTTCGGGAGCTAAAAATAGGAAAAACCTTAAAACTGCCATATCTCCAAAACTACACGGCACAGAGAATTCTTAGTTTGTATAAAGCTTACTTTTATTCAGTACATAAAAAAATTAACATACTTTCAAGACCCCATTTAATGGACAGAACAAAATAAAATAGATTTTTTGTCAAATGAATACCGCAATGAAGCCCTTCCCATAAGCGAAGGCAGATTTGGCATCACGGTTTTTTTTTTTGTTTTTCTTTTTCAATTTTTTTTGTTGACGAGTGACCAACCGCTGATAGATCACTCAAACGGCACGAAGATGAGTGACCATTCAAACTCTGAGAATCCAAATAACCAATCAATACAAAAAATCCCAAGCATAACGCATAGATGTTCTGGCTGGAGGAGGTTGGGGGATGGGGGGGGGGGGGGGGGGGCGTGGTCCATAAAAAGGTTAAAATCGTCTGCTAGTAGCAGTGTCGCGTGTCAAAATAATATTTTGTCCACATACAGTACATGTCAAAATGAGTTGAAGAATAAACATTATCGGTCTAAACTATATATGTAATGTTTCCTATACTAATAACACAAGAATCGGACATCCTTTTTATGAATCTCTAACAGAGAGCTTCCCAGAAAATGATGTAAGATTCTTGTATTATCAGTGTAGAAGCAGAAGCAGAAGCAGCAGCAGGATTCTTAATTTATTGTAGTTATGTTACAGCCTATTTTGACTCTTTGAGTGATAATGTACATGTATTTTGTAACCTTTTTACATGTTTTGGACTAAGAGAGTTAATTGCATTAAATCTTCCAATGCATAGAAATTCAAAATGAAATTTATAATGTCCACCAAAGAATATTACTTGAGGAAAACTAATTTTTTCTGTTGGTTGACGTAGCTTTGATATGCCAAATTAATCCATGCGTAATGGGAATTTACCTTTCTGGTACTGTTAATTTTTTGTTCTCAAACATTGGAAAATGGATTGATAAGAATCTCCATAATCCACACACCTCACTGTCTAACCCTTTACCTAACAAATTTACTGAAACAACACACATAATTCAAAAATTTAGCAGATAAAAATGTTTTTAGAAAAGTTTTATACAAACCACATAATGTGATCTATCATCGGAACAAGGCTGTTCCCCCGAGTGTCACATGATTCGATTTGCTTGAGTCTTTTCCTATAAGTTTGAAAAATTTAAATTGAAAATTCCAGTTTTAATGTAATCTGTGGGTAAAGGTTTAAAACGTAAAGTACAAAATACATTGTACTGCCTTTTTGTGATCAGTGTTCTACAATTGTAGATTATTTTAGCAAGGCAAAATTTCTTATTTTAAATTTGTTTTATAATCACGAAATATTGAAATGTGGCTATGGATACAGTCCAATAATTTTTAATAAAACTAATCTGTAAATGAACAATGATTTATTTAATAGCTAAGTATGAAATGTCTGGAAAAAGACTTCATATGAGTATAAAGGCATGGTATATATACAAGGTAGAAGCATATGTTCAAGTCTACAAATACTGTATGAATAAAAATAAGTTGTAGCATAACCGCAGTGAACAAAGTAGCCCATTGCCATTACACCAATAGCATAAGAACCCAAAATCATTTTCCGGAGAGCTTTCTGTGAGAGCTATCCCGAAAATGATGTCAGGTTCTTGTGTTATTGGTGTAGTTGAAGATACACATTAGTAGTTTATAGTGGTTATTCTACAACTAATTTCGACTCGTACTGTAAGTCTAGTAATTTCTGAATTCCACTCGGTGGTGCGCTGGCTGGAATTTTGCTAAAGCAAAACAATACTCATGGGCATCAACCACTGACCATACCTGACAGCAAGTAAAAACGTGTAACTCACCAAGCAAGTATACAGTTTAGGAGCACTGATAAGTTAGTTATCTGGTAGTCCAGTCCCAAACTTTCTACAAGACTGGCAAGAAGAAATATTCGTATATCCACCTACTTAGAGGACAAGTACAAAATCACCCTATGTGTTCTGTAATACAATACCCATGTATGCACATTTTGGTCGCGGATTCGGAGCCGGGTAGAGGGTGGGGCCCCGAGGTAGTAACCCCAGAGCCTGGAACCTGGGGCGGGGCGCTTGGCCCAGAAGTCAAAGATTTTTGTTTACGCCTACCCACTCCACCCTAGTCCAAACATGACCCGAAAGACCGTATTTTAATTTGGGGGGTTTGGTACGTCCTTTCAAAGGGCGTTCCAAAACAAAATAAAATAAAATACGGGCTTTCAGGCCATGTTTGACCTACCCCCCCCCCCCCCCCTTCAAGGTTCTGAAGAGTTAAGAAGGGGGTGTATCGTGAATGAAGCCATTCACTTGACCAATGGTTGTAATGTTGGACTGCATGATTCTTGAAGTAATAACTTTATTAAATCAACTTGACGTAACCAAGTTATCACTTCAAGAATTGTGCAGTTAATAGCTATAGCTCTGGGTCATTGGATACTCAGTGTAAAGAAGAATTAATATATTTTTATGTCCGATTCTTGTGTTATTAGTATAGGAAACATTACATCTATAGTTTATATCGGTAGTGGTTATTCTTCAACTCATTTTGACTTTTGCTGTATATGGACAAAAATATTATTAGTCCGAGACACGCGACACTGCTACTAGCAGACGATAGACCACGCCCCTTCCCCAACCTCTTCCAGCTGGAGCATTTGTGTGCTATCCTTCAAAATATTTGTATTCATTGGTTCTTTGGATACTCGGGGTTTGAATTTTCATTCACGCAGACATCTTTGTGTCGGCTGAGTGATCTACCTGCCATTTTGTCACCCGTCAACAAAAAAAAAACATGATGTTGAGTCAGCCTTCGCTTATGGGAAGGGGTTCGTTGCGGTATTCATTTGACGAAAAAATCATTATAATTTTACCATGTCCGTTACATGAAGTGTTGAAAGTATGTTATTTTTTCTATCTTTATTAGTATTAATGGAAGACGCGCCTTTTCTCGTACAAGCGAAACATTTGGTTTGTTTTTATCACATCTTTGACAAGCTTGAGAGATCGCCTGGTCGAAGTGTTTACCCGAAGCGATCTCTGATCTTGCATGTCATTAACGTCAAAGATGGCGAATCGGCAATGGGCCTATTAGTTCAAAAGTTATAGTTGATTTTATCCTCCCCCCCCCCCACCCCCACCCCCGGGTATGCTTCACACACGGGCGGTGAACGCAAGGGACTTCGTATACAAAGAGGACATGGAATGAATGTCTTTCTCATATAATATTTATGAAACGAGTCTAAGAATTTTCCGTTTTGGCGAGCCCAAACGGAAAATTCGGACGAGTTTCATAAATATTATATGAGAAAACCACTCATTTCATATTCTATTTATCGCATGACACACAAACGCACAAATTAGCCACTTAGTATGACACTTTTAACCCATCACCGAACTTGAGTTGCAGACGAAACTTGGAAAAAACATCCTCATATCACTGAAGATTTTCATTTTTTTGCTTCCAAAAGATAGGTTATGACCTCTCATTGGAACGAGCTCATCGAGCTCGTTCCATTGAGGGGTCATAACCTATGTTTTGGAACAAAAAGTGAAAATATAAAAAAAAAATGAATGGCGTTTTCTTGTAGGTAAAAGATTAATACAAAATAACCCACCCTAAATAGGACAGATAACGTAAATTCTCCCTACTGAAATTATGCAAATATGACCCACTTGTATTTTGTTTAGCCAATCAAATTGTCCAGTTTTGAAATTGACCAACGAAAGCACTCAACTCTAATTATGCAAATTATGAAAATGTGGCCCAGTTGTATTTTGTTGACCCAATCAAATTGTCTAGTTTTGAAAATGACCAATGAAATTGACGAAGGCTTTATTTATCACTGATTAATAT